>OX402529.1:17854593-18454593 GCA_948098885.1 Drepanosiphum platanoidis
TTAAAGATATTTAAAAATGCCACGAAGGGTATAAAACGAATTGAATTGTACCAACTGCAAATTTAACTGAAAAATGGGGTTCCGGGAGTATTTATTTTCACTATGTAAACTTGAGAGTATGATATAAATATATAGCTAGGCATTAGCTGTAGCTCGCAGTCATTACTATAATAGATATAATATTATAAATTACGTTTGTCCCAAAAATTATTTTCAAATATAATACAATATATCAATGTTTGATTTATGATTGCGCCGCAGCATAATAGTTTACAGGTATACTATAAGTATATACGTATATACTCGTAGGTATATGCAAACAAATCATGCGGCGGTATACATATTATATATAATACGTAATATGATGTTGGACTATGACAATATCTAAATCACGGGGCTTCACGCTCGCCGCCGCGGCACTAAACGCGATTATTTATGTTTTTATTTCATTTATATATACACATTTAGCCACCGATAAAACGTGAAACGGGACGGGCGAAATAAATCGTTGACATTCGTTTTGTTAAAACTAATACACATATAGTAAATATATAGGTACCTATTCATAATATATATATATATATATATATATAGACATATATCGTAAATAAATGTGTGCGCGCGGCTGGTGCTCTTCAACGGCGGCATTTATAATGCCATTTAAATTTCGATTGTCACGTCGCGTAAACCCAATGACGTGTATCGCGCGCGCGCTCGCGCCCTAGGGCGACGGACGGTGCGGACGAGAACGATCGGCGGGAGAAAATCGACTGGGTTTCATAATATAATACTGCTGCACACACGCGCACAATGTGCAAATATATAACGTCACACCGCGAAACCACACTAATTTGTCCATTACCACATCGCGGGGCGTATAGGTCGTTTTAATCACACACTCGCGCACATACGCATATTATCATTCGGTCGAAAATCGCATAAATAATCCACACACACACGCGTATATTATAATATAATATAAAAATATTGTATATAATTTTATTATATTCATCCGAAAACTCGACGGGCGGTCGTCGAACGATATCGCAATCTATTGTTTAAGATATAATATTATACAATACGACAATATAATATATTATGTTATACCGCGGCGCGAATATAATAATATAAATGGTTATGGGCGGACTTGAATATCATGCGACGATAATATGTATACAAACGAATTGTTCCGTTTGGAGAAAATTTGGAGCCCGTTCCTTCCGTTCTCCCCGTCGTCGTATATTAAAGGAACAAAAAAAAGCCCCGCGCGTCCGTTCTCTTTTGTGATGCGCGCGCGCCCCGCGCGCATTATGCGTGTACGAGAAATTCGATTTACATTTACGAATTTGTCTCGACACTGCCCCGCACAGCGCCGGCTCGCGCGCGCGCGCACACACACACACTTTCGCGCTATTCGTCGTCGTTCCGTGTCCCGCGGTTGTGTGCACACGATGCTTATCGTTTGTAGTCGTCACCTCACCTTCTCTGTCCGCACGCACGCACGCACGCACGCACGCAAAGATTTAACGATGGAGAGGGTGAGAGAGAGTGTCGAGGCCGCGCCCATTGCCCGCCTATAATACACCTCCGCACCCGGCCGCACACGCACGTACGGACAAACACACACGCGCGACGCTATGGTATATAGCTCGTTCACACGCGCGTCGTATTATGCCGGCGAACGCGGAACGAGACACGGCGCGAGACGATTTCGTCTCGAACCCGGACGGTTGAAATATTCAAAAAGCCGTCCGACGTGGAATCGTATTTATGAAACGGGGGTATATTTACACGACTTGATTTTCGAACAAAATATTATATAGTTTAATAATATCGCGAGCGGACGCGCACGCGTGACGAGCGCGCCAACACACACACACACACACACACATAATACAACGCATATAAGCGACACGTCGGGAGGGCTGCGGCGGCGGCGGCGGCGAGAGGAGAGACGCGCGAGAGCGTTTGAAACAAGTGTCGCGCGCGAACAACCGAGCTCCCGGGACACGACGAAATCCATTAGCGACATTGTAAACAAAAGAGGGCTACCGTCGCGGCGGCGGCGGCTGGCGGGCGTGCGGACGATATGCAATTGTTGCAAAACAACACATTCTATATATATATATATTTAAGTACTTCTGCTGCTGTATATAATATGTATATACATATATATATATAAGCGAAGGAGAAACGTGCCTTCCCCTAGATCCCTCCTCCGGGCGCGTCAGTCCTTCCCCTCCGCCTGAATGCAGCGTGTGTACACATCCCGCGAGCTCTTTGTTCGACGACGCCATTGCATTTATATATACATATTGTGTTTATATATATATATATATAGTAAATACTCCTATACATATATATACACAATATCAGGTGCAAGAAATCGACGGCGGCTGCTTTTGAAACGTCGTCGGGTCGAACGTGTGAAGTGTGTGTGCGTTAACGCGGCAAGGAGAGGAGAAGTTTTGATCGCCGTATATAAAAGCTATATAGAGTACATATATATATATATATAGATGTAATTTATGTATAGGTATGGTATGTGTATGTACACTTTGTAGGTACTACGGTCTACGTATAATATACACTGCAAAAGTCTATTGTTCCACCGAAACTAATTTCTCTAGAGCTACTCATATATGCGTGTATTGTATATATATATATATATATATATTATTATTATCCATCGTGTTATATACTGCTTTATACATAGTGCGTTTATATATAGCTTATGTATACGACAAAACGGTCCTGACTTTCCGCGATCCCGACTCTTTTGACGTGATAATATTCATTAGACGTACACACACACGCATATATATATATGTATAAACTCTTATTTCCCCGTAAGTATACATAGATATATATATATTCTAAATGTATATACGACAATTGTTTGCGCGCATAATATAACTGTAATGAGCTCACGCGGATACAATGTTCCGGAATCGGCTGCAAATGCCAACTCTCGAATAGATTTAAGTACATACACAAAACAATAAATCTTATACGCGAGTTCTACCTATATAAATTATTATATTATATACTTTTTAAAACTTATTTATATTTCAAACAGAAACGTGCTGAAGCATTTGAACTTTATTAAGTATATTTATATATATATATATATATATATATATATACGAGTATATATTCTTACATACTATACAATGGCATAACTTTATATGTTTCTGTACTATATGTTCTGCATTATAATAAATTACAATTACAAATACAATATAATATGTTAGACGGGATATTATAGTGATATGAATTAAGCGTGATTGGACACTATACAAAATGCGTCTCTCCTTTTTCACCCTAAGGTTGTACCTAAGTACAAATATCTTCAAATTATTGAATATTAATTTGTTTAACTTAAAAGCGATTTATGATGGTTACATAGGGTTATAGGACTCCCTCGAAAGACGATTATATGAAGTTGACATTTTATCAACAGTGGATATTGAAATTCACTAAATTGTTGCATTTATTAAATAAAGTGTTTTCAGAACAATCGAAGAATTAAAAAAATAACTTTCAAGTATGTATTATTCAATTGATTGAAACGAGTTTATGCGCGCAAAATCGTCACAAGTGTCTGCAGACAAAAAACATGTTTTAGGTTATTTATAAAATTAAAATAAAATAAAATGTTATATAAATCCATAGAATATATTCTATATAGACCATATATTCTGCTCTCCACTCATTTATTTATAACAGATATTTTTTTTAAGAACTTTTTTTAAAGATTTTATCATAAAGCGCACATCCAAAAACCATCAGACCAAAACATGAATTTAATAATAATACGTTTTAAACAAAAGTAATTCAGTCAAAAAAATTATCTCTGAATAATAATTTGTTCCGGCTTTAATTTTCGGGGCGCATTAATAGTTCTTTAGGATTAGATATTATTTTATATATTAAAATTAACCGTATATATGTATATATAAATAATGGTTTTTTTTAATCAAATTAAGAATTCGTATATGAATGTTATTGTTTGAATATATTATTTATATACCTATTCTCCTATTATAATGTAGTTTCTTAATGTCGAAACACGCGTTCTTAATTACTTGAGAATATCATATTCACACTTAGGTGTGTTATTAATGTAATGCATACCTTATTATATAGCTATTTTTAGTATATATAAACCTAATATGCATTATACTATCAAGATATATATCGTATACAAAAACACTTACAAGTTATAAATCATGCTAATAAATTGATGGTTAAATTTCAAATGCTCCGACTATTTTCAAATAATATACTCGTATGAACAATTCCAGTAGAGCGTACTTCAAACGTATTATAAAAGTATATGCGAATATTTATATTTTATATTGGTATTAAATAGGTCGTTTTCACTCTTATTTCATCGAGTTTTTTTTTTACTTTACTGGATTATAGGTATACATACGCATTATTTTAACTTTGATTATTGATAAAAACAAAATTATTTTAAATATTAATCAAATTAATAGCTATAGGTGTATAGGATATAAAATATTATGTACATTGTAATATTTTATTCAATGTAGCTATATTACAAATAGTAAACCGTAGTAATTTCCGACTTGGAGTATTTAAAAAAAATCTCACATAATATATCTCGTATTTTAGTATTTCGCGGACGTATTCTAATACAAATGTCGACAAATCTCGTCAATCATAAGCGTATATTTATAATGATAATAATATATTAAATCACACAAATGGGGCCGCGCGGTGAAGAAATTAACGCGATAAAATACATTTAGGCACGTCTTATGTCTATACGATATCATAGTGTCGTATAGGTGATAACATATACATAATAGTATATATCTGAATTAATTATAATATGATTATAGGTAGCTGGTTCAATTAGTGTAATATGTACACGATATTATACAATCGCAAGTCCGCAACTGTTGCCACGGAACGTGTACGTATGTAATAGTTTTTAGGCACTTGTAATAATATATAGGTACATTTATAACCGTAGGATTGTATGATTTATCTATAACCACCGCGCGTGTATTGCTACGCAGGAGAAAAAACACTCGAAACAATAACGCGAAACGTGTTTAAACATGATAATACGCGCATATATAATACCTATTATTTGATTACGTATACTACTCTTAGAACAACGATGTTTCTCTCGTACAAAGAGCTGTTATAAGATACGGCTATATGGTATATTTGCGGTGATGGATGGACTGCATCCTCCTTTTGGACGTGCGTAATATTTTAACCGGGGGTAAATAACACCTCGCAATCTTTTCTACACGTATTATACTTACGCTCAACGAATTGAGACGCTATAAAAGTGTCTCAAGTTATAGGTATATAGGCATACAACACATATATATATAAGTATTATAGCTATACCCGAGTCGAGTGCCTCCGCAGTCATCCATCAATCAAACGAAATACCTATATATATATATGCATATACAACATACATATAGTATTGCGTTCGTGTAAAACAGTCAATTGTCGAAGCACCGAAGCTCAAATATATATATATTTATTGTGTATAATATGTAAACTGTACACATGCGCGCATTATAATAAATAAATACTTAAACTGTGTGGCACCGAACGCGTGTACCCATACATATATATACATATATATGTATTTATTTATGCATCACACAGCCATGAACATGAGTGCAGTTTTGAGTTATACATGATTTCTTATACGTGTAAAATATTATTGTTATTATAATATACATTGCAGCGATTTAAATAAATATACTTCGAAAGCTAATTACAATGTGCTGTACAGGTATAATTTGTTGAGTCGATCAAACCGAATGTGTGTTAACTAGGTATGTGTGTATATATAGGTACCGGTGTATTAAATGGTAATTTATATTGAACGTTTTAATGCTTACTATAAGTACCTACGGTTACAACTGCGTAAACTTATACAACTTGGACTACTATACTGCAGTCTTCGGAACTGCTCTGCCGTAACGTAATAAATACTTATAATATACAAGTAGCTAAAAAGTATATAATACTTATACGATATATATATACTCGTATATATATATATATATATTAAAGTAATGACGAAAAAAGGTGTGTTTAAATTTTCCCTGCAGCTGTTGTGAATTATTTGTTATTTCGTGCGTTGTATTTTATACGATATTCCAGTAAATTATAATTGTACACTGAATACCTACAGGCGAATGACATTTCAGCTTTTCTCCAAGCGTGTGTGGCCATTTATGTAACAAAGTCAATTTCTACATATAATTTCACAACACTATTTAATCGAAATTAAATGTTTTCCTTTCTATTTTAGATCTTTTTTTTAAGTATAATGAATAGTTTATAAGCCTCGTAGGCATAGAATTTTGTAGCAATATATATATATATATGTGTGTGCTTACAGTAATTAAAACTGCCTACAGTAATATATTGAGGGGCGTTTAACTGGATTTGAACGTGTGTTTTTTGTAATTGTGTTATGTTATTATAGTCGTATTTATTTGTATTGATTTTGATTGATCATCACATTCGAAGCGAAAACAATAAATTTTGCTGTGTTTTTAACATTAAATGCCAACAAAAATTCAAATTGACTAAATTGAATTGAAAACTATTGATCAAAAATATAAATAAATAAGTGCATAATAGTTTCAAAGTGTTATGGAACAAAAATCTAATTCTTTTATTGAAAAACAATTGTAAAATGCTCGAAGGATAAAACAAATATTATTGATAAAATGTGATAGTATTATAATACTTCCAAGATAAATTATTCTTTATTTTTCGTGATTCGATCGCAATAGTTTTTGTTTTATTAATCTTTTAAAACACTATAAAATTTCGAATGAGAATGAAAAAAAAGATCACTTTTTTTTCTTCAAAGTTTATGTTTTGATACCTATATATTATACGTACAAGTTATAATATATTATACGCTATGAATATATTATAATAAAATATATATAATAAAGCCACGCGCGCGCACACAAACACGTATGCAGTTGGACTGCGTATTTACATATTATAGGCAAACAATAATATACGTGTATAAAAAATTACCTATATTATATAGTCGTGTATATAATATATACATATATAATTATCTATATGTATATATACATAAAACATACACACACACACACACACACACACACACACACACACACACATAATATACCGTTTAGACTTGAGTGTTAACTTATAGAGAAAAAAAAAAGAACGTTTACAATGTCGTCTACACTAATGGATAGGTGACGAAATGCAAGTGGATTCGTGTTGTCACGGTGAAGTGGAAAAATTAACGATATTTATCATACAAAACTTTAACACGTACAAAGCGCGATTAAACGACTGCAGTTTATACTTAAATATAATACTCGTAGATATATTTCATAAACGTTAGAATATAAATTACGGGAAAAAAAAAAAATTATATACATATATACATACACGCTTATTATATAAGTAATTTGTTTTGTGTTTTTCGTGAAGTTTACAAGGCAGTTATATAACAAACCGAAATCGTATATTTTTCATTTAACACGTTTTTATCTCGATCTCTCCTCTCCTCTCACATTATGCAGATACTCCTCTCCTTTCTTGTCCCGCAGCCCTTGTAATTTATTTAAATTTTTTCTCACCACATCTTTCACATTCAACGTATAAAGCAATACGAAAAGGAATTACACGCATAATTATCACTCCAACACACTTTATCATAATATCATATTATTGTGTGTATATTTATATTTGGCAGTTTTTTTAAAACCACTTGTGTGTTCGTCAACGAGTGAATAAATTTTAATATACGTTTTTTTTTTTTGTCTTTTTCTATCAACACTGCAATCATTACTCTACTGGTTTGTGACTTCTAACAGAACTGTTGTGCGCGGCGATTTAAAGTCGTAGTATTTAATTCCGGAGTTATCTATACCTACATTATATTCTGCACGAATACGCTTATAGGTTTTATAATACACACGTCATCGTATTATTTTCGTGAAAAGATTTTTCATTATTAATTCCGAAATCGATAATTATTCATAGTAACACTAAATCATGTACGATATCGATAATAATAATACTATACATAATTTATGAGCGAACCCGGTCATCGGTTTTTTTTATGCGGTTAACATTACACCCGGTCACGCGCCATACAACAAATCGTAGCTGTGAATATTAATTGTGAAAAAGAACAATATATTATAAACGGCGTATTGTCTAGCGAAACGAGTTCGCACGTTTATATGTACAACTACACAGAATATTTAAACGTTGTCGAAAATCGTTTTCGCAAAACGTCTATACGATACGACGACACTGTGAAATGACGATTAATATGGACTCGTATTAAATCGAATAATTATACACTTTTATATTATTTTTCGGAGACAAAACATCGAGGGCTCGCGAAAATCGCGTTCAACGGGCGTACCCGACGGTAATAAAAGCGCGCGCGTACATATAAATATAATAAAAAAACCGCGCGATATATTACGGATAATATAATACGAATATCGAATAATCGCGGGGAGAAAAAATGTTTATTATTCGCGCGCGCGCGCGAAAAGGCGTTTAACGAAACGAATATTACTCGCGTACAGCCGGCGGGCCGTGACGTCGTAACGTTCTGATGCGGCTATTGTCGCTATATACTATAGGGGAAGACGACGACGACGCGAGTACAGTGACATTTCAGTAAACGAAAGTCCAAAAAGTTCCCCGCGGCGGCGGTGAACCGCGAGAATATAATTACAACGAGTGTTTCGTCTGGAAAAAAAAACGATTTCGAACGTTTGAAATAGAACCTTCGCAGTTTGGCGAATATATGAAAAAACATATGACGCGTATGAATTCCGGTACGCGTAGGAAATCGCGTAACACGCAAGCGACATCGAGAGACGTTTTTACCGCGATTTTCAATCGTTCCGAAAAAAAAAAAAAAGTCCTTATTTAAATTCATCCAAGAGCTCACCTGCGCTTCGGCGTCGTCGCGGTCTCGGCGGCCGAACCGGAGCACCGCTTGCATCGTCGCTGGCTGAACGTGTTTTTCAATGTGCAACGATGATGATAAAAATACGCGCGGCGCGATCGTTATTATTATTTTGAAGAAAAAAAAAAAACGATTGCCCGTCGAAACTCTAAAATACTCGGCGGCGGCGCGCCGGTTTCACACGCGAGACTGTGCGCCGAGCGGAGGCGGCGGCGTTCGACAAAGCGGTAATGCCGTCGTCGCAGCTGTTGTCGTGTGCGCGTCGGCGGCGGTCGTATTATAATAACAGTCGTCGTCGTCGGCGTTCCGACATGTTGCTCGCGCGGCGTCCGGTCGGCGTTTGAACGACCGGCGGCAGCCGCGACGGGCGTACTTTTTCGGAAAACCTGCCGCAGTCCACGCGCTCGCCGGCGACCACCTCGGCGCGCATCATACGGCGGCCGCGGCGGTCGAGATTTCGGAGAGAAAACCAAACTATAAAAGCCACCGAAAATAGCGATTTGCTTTCCGTTGTCGTTGGTGGTTTTTTTTTTTTCTCGAGAAGACGAGTGAAAAACCACTGCGGTTAGACATGCGGATATCATACGTTATGAAGAGCGCGGATTTGAAAAAAAAAAATTGGAAATACTAATTAAATGTAAAGGCGTACGTGGAAAAAAAAACGCCTTGAAAATACGATTTTGTCTGGTAATAATTGGTAGACAATTACAATCGCCCGCTGCCCCGTATCTCCGCCATAGTTATTTAAAAAGGCCGAAACAAAGTGAGTTCAAAACTTTTTAATTAAGTGTTTGTATTTGGTTTTTTAACAATATTTTTATACCAATTACGCGTGTCTTTAGAAAAATACCCCGAAAACGGAAAAAAAATAAATAGAATGCTTGACAAAAATGAGATATTATGAAACTAATTTTGCAGAGCTTTTAGAAAAAAAAAAATGCGATTACCATACCATATCGAACCGCGTTCCAATTAACATTATGTAAATTATAATAAACAAAATCACGCGAAAGAATTCCACTCAGACATCGTGCACGGCGGTGGTGACGAGATACGCTTTATTATATCAACCACGGATTCCAGAGTAACGTTTTTAATTAATTTACATTTTGCTCGTGTAATTGAAAAGCACAGGTGTGCTAAATGAATTATTATCTACAAAGTATACTAATTATCAGCTGGTTCACATAGCTTTTAGCTTTCACCTATACGTTGAACAAATATAAAAGACGTCCTTCTGCTGGAACAAATATTCGATAATCTTTTTCCAACGCTTGATCGAATAGGTGTATTCATTTAAAACTATGAACGATTCTCGACTCGTTCGGTACAAAATCCTTGAGATTTTGCGAAAGGTCTCTCGAAATAACAAGTTACAAGATCGAAATCAATTAAATCGTACGGACCAAATGTTTTCTTTTTCGTCCAAGTTTCGTGGGATAAGTGACAATTCTGCACCATTATCGGTGGATGATAAGCTTTACTGCACGTTGCACGCAAAATTGATCGGCTGAACGGCGGCCGGAGAAGCTTCTATACATGGCTTCGAGCGGCGGAAAGGCGAACAAAGGCAACCAAAGGATAAACAGAGGACGACGGATTGTCAGGGAACAGGAAATCGGCAGCCGTGCACGGAACCGGACGAAGTGCGCGCGGGGGGTCGTCCTGGGGTCTGCAGCGTGTCGAACAAGCTGACCTCTCCCGAGTCCAGAGATCATTTCACGACCTTTTTTTATTTTATGTTTTAACGGTCACGACTCACAACCCTTACAGCGGAACGCGCGGGCGTACCAGCTCCCCCCGACTCGCCCGTCTACTCATATAGAGCGCAGCACTTTTACTAACCGCGTCGACTTTAAGAGAATAATATTGTTGTTTTTTGGTGTTTTTTTTCTTCTATAGTTTTCTAGTATTGAATATCGCAGGTGCCTAATGTCGATTATATATTCCATACGCGTTGTGTAATTTGTTCTCTGCGAGAATTTCGCAAATTAATTTTATCGAACACACACGCGAATAAACTCGAAAAACGAACACAACAGTAATTTACACGAATACCGCATTTCAAGTATTATGAATAATATAATAATAATACTATACAACACGCCGCGTATTATGCGACGAGTTTAATGATTCGTTTCCGAAGGTCGGGACGGGACGGCGCGATAAAAATATTTCTCCGCCGATGAAATAAACGGTCGCCTAATTTGAGTCAAACACGTTTTATTTAAACTAATCGACAAATTAGCATATAAAAAACCGTCACATGAAGAATCACTCATTGTTTCGCGCACGGAAAAAAAAAAAAAAATCCAACACGGCTCGATGCTTTTCGACGATGTAGTAAACGTGCAGCCGTGCGCTGACGATAGTCGTTCCGAAGAGCAGTGTGGGGGGGGGAGAAGAGAGAAGTTAAAAAACATATTGACCTTAATATCGGACGCAGAAACAAAAAAAAATAAAATAAATACCAAAAAAATCGATGACCAGAAGACGGCGTATAAAGAGAAATATATGGCGATGGGTCGATAAATATTACCTGCGTACAATAAAACTGATTTCGCACGACACGCCGGAATTAAGAAAATATTCCACGTACCGGCTTGTGCCGAAAAAAAAAAAAGAAGCAATAATAATGAAAACGAAATAAAATACGTGACGTGGTCGTCGATTTGAAAAAAAGAATATAATCGATATGTTGTTTGTGTGTGTGTATGAAACAAAGACAATATAATATTCGTCGACACGACACAATTATAACGTCAACACACACTCGTCGCCCGTATATAAGGACTTGCTCGACATCGCCGGCGAATAATTTAATATTATTAAAGAATAATCGTCCTTTCCGGCGAAAATCATTTATACAAGTCAAACGACAATGCTATTATTACTATTATTGTTATTATCATTATTATTATTATTGCATTGTGCCCGCCGCCGTCGCCCCGGGGCGCGACGCTCTACGTGGTTTGCCAACACGCGGACGCGCACGTGTGTTTGTATTCACTCGCACCCGACGGCTCTATCTTTTGCCTCTTTTTTCCCGATCTTTATTTTAGATTCTCAGTGAAACGAGGATTCTATTGATTTTACCACGAGTGTGTTTTCTTCTTTTCTTTGTATGTCTCTGTTCACGATAAGTACTCGAGAAAACGGTCCCTTTAGAAACAAACCTGATCCACCCAACCTCTTAAACTCAGAATCGTTTTTTCGAGGTCTCAAAATTAAAAGACCAATTCACCAATATCAATCACCAACATTTGTATCTCATCCGTGTCATGTATCTCACCATTTTTTTTTTTTTAAATCCTCTCGTTCGTTATATACGTTACTATTTACTTCTACACATTTTGTACACAATATTGTAGACCGTACATTTTTCTTGAGTGTAAAAACGCAAAGCTCGGTTTTTTCTATTATACAACTTTTCACGATTACTATAAAAGTTTCCATTTACTTATAATGAATTACAATACGTGTGATATTGAACGACTTTTTTTAAAATTATTTTTATGAATTAGATTCTGTTTTGATACATTTTCGTAGTCGAGAAATACGGATATTGAATTAGAACATGCAACATTGTATCAAATACAAATAAGATTTGTAATAACTTTTCATAATATTTTAGTTGAGAAATAAAAAAATGAAAATCTTTTAAAATCTAATTAAATCCGTCAACGCGATAAATCGATATTTTTATAGGTAAATATATTTACGCATTAATCTATTTACACATTATAAACACGCCTTATGCTTAACTATACTGATATAAAGGTCTTGACCAGTAATTTTTTATTTATTACTATGGTTATGTTTTAAACCACACGATTTCGTAAAAAAATCGCATAAAAAACACAATTTCTTCGTCCGTTCGATAATCTCTCTATATATATAACTGTAAGGTGCTTTTTGTTGAAATCCTCCCACAGCTCAAACCGTAGGACGGATCGGGTTGAAATTTGGCATGAAGATAGCTATTATGACGTAGACGCGCACTAAGAAGGGATTTTTGAAAATTACACCCCTAAGGGGGTTAAAAACGGTAAAAAGGGTAAACATTTTTTTGTTCCAATCTTTCTGAAATAAGGTATACATACTCTATAACACGAATAAACATTGCCTATAAACTTTATTTTGTGAAATTCAACTGTTAAGGGGTTTAAAAGGGGTAAAAAAGGTGAAACTAGAAAAATTCGCCTGGCCGGAACCGCTGGGAGCTTTGAGGTCGATAAAAATTAATTTGTGCAAATTGTATATTTATAAATTCGTATTGTGTTTGTATAATAAACTATTAAATAATAATAGCAGTCAGCTGATAACGGGAAAATGTCAATTATTATTATTATTTGGACCATACACATTTTTCATACTTAAACCCGGCAAAGACGGGCAGATTCAGCTAGTAATGTATACAATAATATACGCGGCGGTGAAGACGGAAACGTTTAATCAATAATAAACACATTTCGCTATAACATGTAATACCTATGTGTATAGACGTTTCCACCATAATCACACCCTCTGCTGCGACGACGCATCGCCGCGTCAAAGTCGCGCGCATCGGAAAATCCGATCGTTTTTCATCGTCCCTTTATTGCGAAACATTTTCCCCGTTTTATCCGCGTGTCAAACATAGTGTCATATTTATCACGAAATCCCGAACGTTATAGCCGGGGTCGCCGTCTGGACCGTCGAGTGGGACGAAATCGGATTAATATTATTATTTTTCGCTCTTTATCTCTTATCTCTCTCTCTCTCTCTCCCTTTCCCCGACTCGCGCGGGGCGAAAAATAAACGAGACTGTTTCAATTGTATTCGCGTGTAAGCAGCTTATAACATAGTGACGGACAATAAGGTCCTCGAAACTGCGCGTCTCGCGGCCCGAGACGACGAGATAATAATAATAATAAATAATATAGACGTGCAATTCGCCTGCCCGTCGTCGTCGTCGCGTCGAAATCATTATTTTTCGAGACTTTTTTTCGGCGATAATCGTACGATACTGCTGCAGCGCGATAATGCAGGCGCGCCTCGTGTGTACGGCACCGTGCTGGCGTATATAAAACACGCGTGCGGGCCGTTATCGGCGTGCGAATATTGTTCGCGGAATACGCGCGCGTTTAATTAAAGCACGAGGCTGCATAAAAAAACAATATAAATCGTATAAATAATTTAAAACTCGAGTCGATATAATTACGTATGCGCATGTATTTATACGCGGACGAGAATAAGCTGCACGATTCTAACGTATATACAATATATATATGCACACTGTACATATACATAATATACGATACGAGTGTATACGCGCGCACGCTGCACCGTGGGCGTGCACACGTCGTTTCCACTGGGCGGGTTCTTTTTCGGGATTTTTTATTTTTATTTAAAACGCCGCGGTCGCTTTTCACAATAATACAAGTCCGCCACTCGACAGACAAAAGTATACACGTTATAATAATATGATAATACAATAATAACAACCATCGACGAGTGTGGAGGGAAAAGCGAAAAGACCGCGACGGCAATACACTTTTACTACGCATACACACATGGACGCGACCGCGGGGGCCATACGCGCGTAATATTGCTGCGTGTGGTCGTCGCCGCCGCCGCCGCGACGATATATTATAGCTTTTTGTTCGTATAATAATATATTATACGCGATATAGGTTGGTCCGTTAGCCGAAAGGGGACCGCGCGAGCTACAAACACGTATATAGTATATGTATCTATACCGCTCGCGTCACGCCCGCGCGTAAAAGGATACCCGCGCACGACGCGATATAGTCCGGCGAACGAGTCTCTTTCGAAACGCGCGTATGTGTCATCGTAATCGAAAAT
The DNA here is from genome assembly GCA_948098885.1 of Drepanosiphum platanoidis. Lineage (NCBI taxonomy): Eukaryota > Metazoa > Arthropoda > Insecta > Hemiptera > Aphididae > Drepanosiphum > Drepanosiphum platanoidis. Next base: position 17,869,442 of record OX402529.1, read on the forward strand.
CCCCGTTCGCGTCCACTAGATTAGTATCTTATTTCTCCTCGTCGCGACTACAGTGGCCGGCGGTTGTAGTTTTTCCGCGCGCAAACGGACCGTCGGAATCAACAGAGAGTATAATATTGTTTCGTCGGACCCCGCCGCCGCCGCCACCGCCACCGCACGCCTATTATATAACAAAAAGTATATCGGCTTTGGCCGTCATTTTTATTTCCCTCTGACGCCGCGTCGGCTCTCTCGTTCTCTCCGTATGTCTAATCTCCACCTGTCAATCCGCAGTCTGCTTCGCGGCCGTCGACTTTTATATATAAATATAACTTATTATATATTTGTTTGTATATAAATACTATCTCCGATCTGTATTTACGTGCACGCACACTGACACGTTATTATGCGGTCGAAAACGCTCGCGAAACAATTAACGACGTATATCGACGTATCTCGACAGACTATTACGTCGCGCGGTTAAATCGTTTTCCGCGATGGTGTGCAGCTCTCCGGTATACGTCGCATTTATCTATATATATAGAGAGAGAGTGAGCGGGAAGGGGTGAGATTCGGGGCCGCATCCCTGTTGCAACGGTAAACCCTGTCCATTATCAAAGAAAACACGGCACGTTTCGACCCCGCGGCTCTTGGATAAATCCCTAATTATTACACTATTTTCTCCTCTCGACGCGCGTCTCTCCCGCAAAGCTCGTATTCGACACATGTCTGCGCACACGCGAATTCGATCGCTTAGTACGCGCGGCGGTACTGTACGTACGGATTTAATATACTATATATATATTGCAGACGAACCAATCAATACGCGTTTTACGACCTAAACCGTGGGTTCGAGCGCAGCGTTTATTCGTCCGCGGCCGAATAAAACCGTATAAGTACTATTATATATATACCATATATACGAGTATACAGTATGTATTGTCGTTGTGTACAACGCGCGCACAAACGTATATCGCGTGTATTTAATATATGCGTTTGTTGAACCGCGCGCGTGCGAAAAATAAAACCCAAATCGTACAGAGTAGACTAGAAAATTTAAATATATAACGATTGATTTCCGAGCGACATTCCGCGTGAGCACTTCTACTACGTAGATTATAATATCTCCCGATAGCCGTGTTAAATGATAATAATAATAATATTCGACCGAGACGTACAGGCTAATATTACTACTACCCGTCGTCGTACACGGTGTGCGCGAGCGTTTATTATCGTTTCGTCGCCGTAGGTATATTACTGTACGCAATAATAATAATAATATTAATGCAGCCGCGTATATAGCGGAGCCAGACGTTAATGGACGGTTCCGTCGTCATCATCAGCTCTCGTTGTAAGACGCAGGAAGTCACGATCACCAATAATCATTACACGTGACGTTCGTGCGGAATAATAATAATAGTGAAAAAAAAAAGAAAAAAGAGTAATATAATAATATCGACGTACAACGAAATAAATATATAATGGCATATGAAAAAAAAATATAAAAAAACCGAAATATATAATGTTTTGTCCTATTGTGTTGCCAGCACGCGTCAATATACACACACACACACACGCGCGCGGGGAGAGAAATAAGGCGCGCGCGCTCGTATATATATACGTATAATACAGCCGAGCAATAAGTTCCGGTTCCTGCGGTGACTCATCCTGGCCGCGCGCGCGTCCCGTAGTACTTCCGAGGCGAACAACCGCGCGCACGCGTGTACATTATATTATATAACGGGTCTTGCGACGTACGTGTAATATACTTAAATACATATATACATATATACAAGACGGTGGTTGCCGACTTCCGCAATCACGCGGACTCGGTTCCTGTCGGTTATTATATGTCTTGTGTCGTATATAAGCGCGGCACATAATGTACATACATATTTATACGAAAATGACATTTCTATATTATGTGTAATGTGTGTGAATACGGATAATATATATAATATGTGGAAGCACGCGTGTCCGTCGCAATTTGAATATTAAAACGACACAACTGCAGTCCAAATCGCACACCATACGCGCGTACTCGTATATTATGTAATTATACATAGCGGTTCGTCTACCATATACATAACAATATAATAATATAAGAGTACAATGTACGCTCGGGGTTCAGTACGTATATTGTTATAATGTACGTACGTACGAGAGAAGTTCTCTAGCAGCGCGCCTTATTGACTTTCAGAGCGCAGCTCCGGTTTTTATAATAGGCCCTATAAATGCACGTTTACTTAGCACCCGTTATTTAAACGTACTTATGTATATTATATATAGTGTATAATGTGTTCGTGTAAAGTCAAGTATGTAATATTTGGAGTAATATGCATTTAAAATTGTTTTTAAATGCATTCAAAGTCAAAGTTTAAGAAATTGTGGCCCACCACAAATATTTTTAAAAATTTAACGTTTTATTTTTATACCTATTCTGTAGCCATATAGTAACCATTATCATTGTTTATCAATTTTTTTGCAACATTTATATTATATATGGCAAAACAACGTTTGCGGGAACAGATTATACTCGTATCTATATAATATATAAAAATTTTGTGTCACGATGTATGTTCGCGATAAACTCCGAAACTACTGAACGGATTTTGATAAAATTTGGTAACCATTTATAATATGGTCCAACTTAAAAGAAGAATAGTTTTTTTTCAATATTTATATGTGGCGAGCGCCGAGAATATTCTGGAACGGTTATATATATATAAAAATGGAGCCAAAAAATGTAAAACAATTCATCATTTGAGAACGGCTGGGCCGATTTAGCTCAAAATTTTTTTGAATTGTTCGTAATTGCCAGGAGAAGGTTTTTACGAAAAAAAAAATTTGAAAAAACCCAATTAGGGTAGGTGCTGAAACGGGAATTTTGTGATGTACTTTTGAAATATTAAATGGTTGTTATTGGTTATAGGAAAAAGTCAGCCCATTTATATCATATAACCCATTTATACATATGTACGTATACCTATACTGTAACCATAGTGACCATTATCATTGTTTATAAATTTTTTTGCGAATCATTTTCAATTAAAATATATATACGTGTTTCATATACTTTTCACATATACGTACATACTTAAAATAGGTTAGTAATTTTTCATAATACAAAATGCCCGTTTGAGCACCTCCCCTAGGGGGATGTATATAAATAAATCTACAAACTTATTTTTCAAAAATCAACCCTTAAAAGAAGGGGTAAACTTTTCACGGGCTAGATTTTGAGATGCAACGATCAGCGAGTAATTTGCATTTTATATGAATTGATTATTATGTCATCAAAAAACCCGACGATCTTTACCAAAAACGAATTGATTTTGCAATATCATATTATTACATAACTTTTATCGAAATTGCGTGCGTGCGATGAACAATAGAACTTTTTTCATTGGGCGGTCGAATACGATCGCAGGCAATTCTATAGTCATTGGTCGATAGGCTCGATAGGCGTATACAATTTTGAAGCGAAAACCCGACGACGTTTACGCAAAAGGTATGGATTTCGCAACGTCATATATTATTACATAACTTTTACCGAAATTGCGTGCGTGCGCGCACCATTCCTCTTTCAATCGTAGACGCCGTCGCGCGTCGTCGCCACGCACTTACAATAAGTCGGTTATTTTTTATACTGCAAAATTCACTGGAAATATATGGCAAAACAACGTTTGTCCGGGTCAGCTATGGTAATATATATATATATAACAGTATACATTGGTCTACGCGTCGCAAAATTTTGACTTGAAGTAAGAATGAATCCGGGGTCTAATTTTTTTTTTCTAGAGGATTACTTCTGAAACTCCTGCGTGTAAAACACGTAGCTATTAGATAATTGAATAAAAAGTCTCGGCGCCGTCGTTAATAGTGTAGACGAGTACACTAGACATATTCATAACGCCTAATATTAATATGATTTTATAAATTCCGAATGTTTATTTGTAATATGCTCGTATAGTGCAGTTGAATTGTGATGAAATATTTGCACTTTTTTGTATGTTATTCGATTTGAATTTTTTAACCGGATAATAATGTAAATCCACATAAATGTTCGACATCCGTGTCGTATGTGATCTGAAGAGGGACAGGCAAATAATAATAGCACCTTTGGCGATATTGCGTCGACACGTGCAGACGAGAATTCGTATATATGCGCGTATATAAACGTGTGTGTGTGTGCGAGCTGTTCCGAGTTCAGTAAACGCGTGATTAACAGTTGAAAAAAATTAAGTACATTATCTCGTTTGAAGGACTATACAACAAAACAGCTGAACAAAAGTTACACGTTACGCGCGCGTTTGCTGCTGTCACATATTATTTAATAAGTATTTACCGGTGTACTTATGTATATAGGTACTATGCGTTTATATATACGTATATATGTATATGAATATGTTTCAGCTACACGCGCGCAATATATATATATATATATATATATTTTACAAACACGCGCGTTTTAGGTTTATTTCACAATTCAACTTTTGTGTGTGTGTGTTTGTGTGTACAACGTCTTTGCAGCTGCAGTCGTACTTATAGTACACACTTTAAAATGTAAAATGTTTCGAAATTATCTCGGGGGTTTTGTAAGTATTCACTTAAATTTAGTCGCGAGCGCTCGTGCGACAAACGACTTTTGCGCGTTTATCAAAAAACTCTGCGCGGCAGAGCGTTTTCCGCGAAAACAAACACCGAACTTTATATAAACGAGTGCACGAAAAACTTTGCGCAAAAGTTGTTGCCGACTCGCAAACTTCCACTGTGTAAATAAGTGATGTCTCTCTTCCCCACCCGCCGCTATACACTCGCCCGCCCGATCGCCATCGCCCCCGATTTTATATACGTATATATCTCCGCTTCGTGCCTCGCAGACCGAAAATATATATTATACGTCGTTAACATTACGGTAAGTTTTGTGTGGAAAAATCTCCATTACAAAACTCTATGTATATAAACATAATAATATATACACGCGGAAACTACGACGGACGATCTTATTGCAGGATATACAATATTATACTATTATGAAATATTGATTTTAATAAAGAGGAAAATATCAACGAACAAACGTCATAGTATATACCTATCTCGTATTTAATCTCCAGCTCTCAATAAATCTATTGATATACTCTATAATAGCAGGGACGGGTCGCTTAGAGTTATTTATCTGGCCCGCGCTACTTTCTTTTGAAATTCAACTCTCCGAAAAGAAGAAAAACGCAATTTATAAAAAAAATACTCGATACAATTTGAGAAAACCTTTACCTCTGTATTTATTTATCACGTAAATCGAAGGATGTTTAGGTATAGATATATTACCCGACTCATATCTGCTATAACTCTCGTTGACTTTGTTTTCTAACATTTGTAGAGTTTTAACATTTTTAACCGAGTCTCAAATGTTTATAAAAGTATGCGTACAACGAATGCTAATATTGACGATTATGAGTTATGAGTCAAGTGAACAAAATGTGGTTTACTACACGTGACAATGAAGCAACGTGTAGACTACTGACAAACATAATATGTTTAAAATTATAGTGCAAGTTGTTTTTTTTTCAAATTATTTAGGGAACATTAGTTGTCCGCTTATCTACGAACGTTAAATTATTTCATGTATATACACGCGTGCGTTTACTTTGACACAACCAGTGATCGCTGTTGTCGACCCAAAGTCGAAACTTAACGATAGTTTTTTTTTCTTTCGTCTTATAATAGTATTATAATAATTGCGCCGCATCACTTCGGATGCCTTCTAACTATGTTTGACACTGTGGTTGTTATTTATTTGCTGTTGGAAAATAAATTAAATGTGTGTTATTAATGTCAAGCGAGCGGGGGCATACGGCGGAGGAGAAAAAATCGTCTCTGGTCGCGAAGATGTCACCGCGAGATTGGACGGCCTACGACGACGACGGCGGCGGCGGCGGCGACAACGACTGCGACGGCCGCGGGGGAGAGAGAGAAGGGTTAAAAAAAACAAGAGGTTCATGTTTATAGATTACGATCTCGGCAGAGTTCATTGAGGCGAGCTGGCCGTGTGTATTGAATGAAAGGATCGTTTTAATTAATGAACGGAGTGGATGAAAAACGGAGAGAAAAAAAAAAACACATAATATACCTTATGTATATTATAATACGATATATCGCTTGTGCGTTATATATCTTATATGTGTATACGTGTGCGTGCGTGAACGGCGCAGGACGGACGAGAGGCGCTGCCGCAGACGAGAGGACTTTTTTTTTTAATGCGATGTGATTCTCATCGTGGGTACATCCGAATGACCGTTGGCGTGTTGGCGTCAGTGAGAGATCGTAAAGAGGGGGAAAAATCTGAAGAAGAAAAAAAATCGTGTAAAAGAAAACGAAAACCTTATGTTTCCGTCCGCCGCGCCGCCGCGGTGAGCTAGAGCACATTATAATTTTTGTAAAAGAGAGAGAAAAAAAAATTAAAAAACCCGCGCTTGTATCCTATTGTGCGCCGTGTCGGCCGTCGAATTAATTATTCGTATAATATACTCGTATATATATATATATTTATTATATACATAATATAATATTATAGTGTGGCGCGCGTTTTACGGAATCGATGCGGTTAGGTCCCGAACGAGATAAGTATTATATACTCGTATAAATATATATTATATACGATTATGTACACAGTCGCGTGTTTACACGTTCGGGCGTTTAAGTCGTACCGATTTTTTTATTTCTGTTACTTTATAATATACACCTACGTAATATTATGTGCGCGCGGCGGTTGCTTCGGCAGCGGCGTCTTATCTGCTCGACACGGCTCGAGGCCGTTTATACGTATACGTGATACGGTAAAATATATTTTATTTGTTTTTTCATTCACAATTTTTATAACGTACGTGTATACGTGTGCTGCGGAGGACCAGTTATATTACACGACGTATCTATATGGGTACAATAAAAATAAAAACGTCTTATTGCCGTTTTCTAGTTGGACTACTTTTACTCGTTTTTATTGTCGTCGAATAATTATCAATGTATATGTTATTATATTATTATCGTGATTATTATGTATCGCTTACTCGGAACGCTGCGGGAGACGGTCATTAGACGGAGCGATTATCTACGAAAAGTAATACGAGAACAATATACAACGTGTATACCCGCGCGCACAGTAGTCAATTAGTGAAATCTAATATTTGAATGTAGTTTTACGTAATACGTTATGACAGGTCAAAATAAAATATGTACGGCGACACACGCCCGAGAATATAATATATAACCTATACAGCTTGATTTTTCTTCTTTTTTTTTTTCTCTCCACTAGTCTCATGCGGACGGATATTATTTTTGAGTATATAATAAATAAGTATGTATCGCATATATTATTATGCTCTCGACTGCGTTATATTATACGTACATACGCGCGCGCTGCAATTTTCCATTGTTTTATGATTACTAATTTATATTTGCTACGGTGGCGGCATTTTAAATTTACTACCGTCGAACGAACAAATTTACGATTAATTAGTATGCGTTTATAATTAATAACAGTCCCATTAACTGTTTGAGTTGATCACGGTCGCCACAATTCTATGGGTATTATATGCAAATGAATATAACGTCTCAACATTGCGGCAGGTGTGTGATGGTCTCATCGGTCGCGGAAAATAGCTCAGGTCCAGCATACAATACAATAATTTAAAAATATAAATTGTATATAATATTTGATTTAGTGTATTGGTCGTATGAATCGCTATAAAGACAATCTATCGCAAGTACAATCAACGAATAACGGTATAGACGACAATCGTAGGCCAATAAATGGGCGCGCATGATTATCGCAAACATAATTCATTTAAAACATAACAATGTGCGGAAAGAATAGTGTTCAAAAACTGTATTTGAATGACAACGTTCATAGTAAATGTAGTAAATATTATTATTATACGAAGTGAATACAATATTATTTACTGTAAACCAAATATTTTTGAATTTCGATTTCTTCGTTTCAAAAGGTTTTTTTATTTTTAAAATGTATGCACCGTAAATAGAGTGATTAGTCGTAACTTTATGCAATCTAAAATATCGAATTTTACAGATACTTTCGATAGATCGTGTGAATTCGATAAACCACACGTGCACGCGTCAAGGTAATATTGTTATTATATAATATCAGAAGTGTGATCACTGTTATTAAATAACAATACAAATTTTGTAATTTTTATATCGTTTTTTTTTTTTTCAAAATATAATATAAGATATATTATGATATAATAGAAAACATAAACAAATAATATGAGGGTGAATTTGTTGAACACTCACTTGACATGTAAAACCCGCAGTAGATGTACCTATCGTTTCGTATTAGAAATGACCTATTCGTGTTTTTTTTTAAATATTTCTAAACTGTTTAAGCTCGGAACACGGAGTTAAAGATTCGACGTGTCGACGTCTAAAAAGCGAAATTACATCGACACAATAACAATTATTATACCGTCGTTACAACAACGAGGAGTGTGATAAATAAGAGTCGATTGAGAAACTTGAAACGAGAAGAAATGGCGATCCCGCGAAAAAAAAAACCGAATCCCCGTAAAAACATTAAAAAATGTGCTATGATAATAATAATAATTTCGAAATAGAAAACACGGTGGTCGGTCGAAGCGCGTTTTCAGGCGTTACCTGTAGGCACACGTTTCTGCGACCGCGTCGTACGCTCGTGCATACCTGTCGAAATAACAGGCGTCTACTATGCGCGCGCACAATCGACCGAAAACCCTCTACAAACAATATTGTTTGTGTTTTACAGCTTTTACGGCGATGGGACGTTTTAAACATTAATTCGCCGTAGTCGTCGCGCGTCCTCGTCTCGCGTCCCCGACGATCGGCGGAAAATATTATAATTACGCACTGTTGCCGCGGTCTGATGGCGTACTTACGTATAATTATCGTTTTTATCACGATGATAATATTTCCCGCTGTTATCGTCTTCGCTAGCCTTTTCGTGCGAAACTATTGTTATACTCGCGAGGACATGTTTTTCAATAATAACTCGTTCCCGTTAACGCGCAATCGCCGTCGACCGTATCAACCAGTCCCCGTTCTGAGGATTATCCTTACGAAGGACGCGGATCGTACAGACACAGCTGACGGCAAAATTTTTGGACGGCTAAACTCGACGCCTAGTGTGGCGTAGCCGAGGGAATCTTCCGGGCGTGTAGAAACATTTCCCTTCCACTATATTTATGTGAAAAATATTAACATACGAGTATGGCTGGTGATTCGGATTTTTATCAAACGCGTTGTCATAACGTGGTTTTATTTCAGATTTGCAGATATTATCATAAATTGTCATGAAGATCGACGTTTGGTTGTATATAAATATTTATAGTTGAACACATATCATTATGATTATGATTATATAATTTATGACGATACAATATTGAGATCACGCGAAGCTTTTCACAACTACTCGTATTCAAATATAAAATTAAAACGTCTTCGTTAGAGAAATCCTGCAGGCTACTGCGCGTCCGACCGCAGTAGATAAACGAGATTCCGAGAAAAACGCACAGGTGTTAAGATACCTTTAAAATCCAGACAGATGGGAAAAGTTGGAAAAGCGATCGACCGAAGCACTTTTCGATTCGTTTATTATTAACCGTTCGGGACGCTGTCAAACGTTACGGAAACACTAACGTGTTTTAATCGATTTACGCAATGTCGAAAACAATAGTAATTTTCAAAACCGTTCGTCGTCTGATGTTTCCGCACCGTCCGTCCGTTACCGTGAAATGCCTCGCAGGCATCGCCGTCGCAAAATACTCAATCGACACGCTGCCTACGCGCGCCTCGCGTGTCCTTAAGGACTCCAAACACACGTATACGCGTTATACGCTTACGCACGCGCGCGCACTGTACACATTTAATTGATGTGTGCTCGTCCTGCAGGATTTTCGGCGGTCGCGCGACTGTTACACGGAATCGCCATTAACGACGCGCGCGCGCAGCAGTGACGAACCGCTGCGCGGTGTAGCACTGCGAGATGGCGATCGGTACAAGAAAATACATAAGACACCCGTCGTCTCTGCGCGCGTGTATACATAATAATAATGTGTCCGACTCGATCCGAATTCAAAACGTTACAAGACAGTCGCGCCGATATGCTACACTGCACACATGAGATAATACTACTACTACTACTACTACTGGGTACAACGATTTGTTTGTTGTTTTTTTTTTTGCCGGCCGAGATAACACGTATATATATATATGTATATTATTTTACAAACGCGTTTTTTACCTCGTCGAATCGATCAAATTTCTCGGGCTCGCTCGCCCGGCAATCAAAAAACACGACGTCGCAACGTTTATCGTATAATGTTATTGTTAATATTATCATTGTGCACATTGTACGCGAGGAGACATTTTAAAGTATACACACACACACACACACACACACGCACACACACACACACACAAATATATATATGTGTGTGGGTACGGAGTGGCGCCGCCGCCGCAGGAGAGAGGACGGAGGATCGAGGCGGAGAGGAAGAGAAAAGGACCGGAGAGAACTAGGATTATATACACATTATATTCTTCTAATGAATTTTATTATTTTATCGTGAAACAAAATCGTCTCCGAAACCCGTTCCGTTTGATTAATAGATGTTCGCCGCGGATTGTTTATGAATTCGGACGGTTAATTGAACAATAAACACGTTTAAGCACTTAAACAGGTGCCGGTTTCGGAGAGACGTTATATTATTGTGTGTGTATATATATATATATATATATATATATTTATGTATAGGTATACAAAAGAAATTAAGTATCGACAAAAAAACAAACAGTATACAACATCCGACCCCGCCGCCGCCGCCGCCAAGGACCGTATTTTTTATACGTTTGCGTGTATGCATGTGAACGGCGTACACGGCGAACGGGGTATAAAAAAAAAAAGAAAAGAAAAAAGAGAGAGACGAAAAGACAAAACGGACGCGACGAAGACGAGACGACGCTGTCGTTAGAGATGACAACGAAATCAAAACTATCGGACCGTCCCCCGCACGGTGCCGCGGGGCAGGTCGTCGTCGTAAACACGTCGGATTCGGACCCGGTTTTCCGTATCCGGGGGACTTTTTACAGACTCCGCGCACGTACGGACACATAATAATATACGCGATCCTGTACGGCGGCGGCGGCCACTCTTTGTGGGTATACTTATATATATATATACGCGCGTCGACCGTGTTTCCCACACGCCGCCGCGCGGTAATAATAACGTCATTACATGCGTCCGTACGGGCATTGCGAGCGTGTTTTTTGTTTTGACGAAACGACATTATTCGCGAGTGTTATATTGGCGGCTGTCGACCGACGACGACCGCGCGTGCGTGCACTTGGTCGTTATTATATTGAACCTACATTATTATTACTATTATTACATTACGTTCGTGTCGCGTTTACCGACAGAGAGCGCTACGACAATCCGCGTTTTAACGCAGCTTTTTTTCTTTTTTTTTATGTTTTCTACTCGGTTCGTGATCGACTCGGCTATTTTTCGAAATCACAGCTAGTAGACGTCGTTCGCGAGACTAGTTTCGCGCCGGTCCCGAAGCGAGTCTTATAACCAAATGAACCTTACAGACCAAGGAGGGACGGGTTAACAGTGAACGTTCAGCCGTATGTACAGCTCCATTCTCTGCGGAAGTACCTATACGTGGCTTTATTATGTTATATGTTTGGCTATATGTTTAGATACACGATAAATTGTTAGCGGACATTTTCAGTGCGAAAATTGAAGAAAAAAATCCTTGAGGAAAATCAATTTTAATTTAAAACAACTAATCAAACCTATTCAAGTAATGGTTCATGTTGATTTGCGAGCGCTTGAGTGTTTTTCAAAACTTTTTTTTACCAATAACCACGGTTTAACTTATAAAAAAACTAATATATTTATAATATAAAACTTGAGTTGTTATACACTATATAGTAGATGCTATTTATTATTAAAAAAAAAATTCCACCCAACTAAATCGCTAGGATAATCGAAGAGAGTAGGTAAATATAGTTTTATGTTAAGACGTTTCAATTTGGTCAATACGATCGTCTCGGTTTCGAAACGTATAATGTTGTGGGTATAGGTATTATAAATATACGATCGGCATTCGGCAAGGATAAAAAATGTACATTATGAATAAATACGGCCCGCGCGGTGCGACTTAATCTCATTTACGAATCGCGGGAAAGATCTGATCGGTTCAACAGACGAACTAATTTATTTAAATTATATAAATAAAACATTTTTGAGTCATATACGCGCGCGTTTATAATGTGCCGCGTACATTGTACATAATACGATATTATCAAGTGATAATAATACATTGAAGTGTACAGGTATACACACTGTACTGCAGCAGTCGAGTCGCGAAATACACCTAAAGCAACAGTAGCAAAACGCAGCGGTATATAATGATATTTGAGTGAAATAAAATACGTTTTTTTTTTCTCTTCGATAAATGCGCGTTTACATACATTAAAATATTTAAGTATAAGAAGAAAATAAATTCATACGGATAATATATTTATATCTACAATACTTATCCTATATACCCGCGAGCGAGAATTCCGATGTAATAAATTACGTTTTGTCAAACGGTTTCGTTGTTATGAATCGTTCGCCGCCAAATCCCTACACACACACACACGTGTATATATATATATTTATAGACACACACATATCATGAATACGGATAAAAAAAATATATATTATACACAAATAAAAATATCGAGTTTTTTTACGCACGTATATATATATTATTATACCTGCTGTATAGCTAAAGCGATCGATTCGTCGTTTGCGCAAACAATTTTTCGTTCGCTGTATACAATATATACGTGTGCAGCATTATATGCGTGTGCGTATATTATATATATAGGACAGGGAAAAGTGACAAGCGGAAAATTGACACGAGACGATCAATTATATAGATATATATATATATATCGTAGTAAAAATATATTTGTGTGTGGCGCGTGTGCACGAAAAAGAATATTTCGTTTTTTTTTTCCCCCCCCCCATGCGCTTTTAACAAACAATTTATTCATACCAATGTCTTGCCTTTTCAATTCCAAATGACGCGCTACGTACGTTCCGCGCGGCGGCGGCGGCGGCGGCGGTGGCGGCGACGACGACGAATCGCTTTTTAATAACATTCGAAACGGATATAATAAATTATTATTTTTACACACACACAAACATTTATAATATGCTTTGCAGTGTATGCGTCGTGCGTACGTATTTAATATGTAAATGGCACGCGTGGTAAATATTTATTTTTATTTTTTTTTCTATAAAACCTTTCAGCATCTGTTGTTGTTGTCGACAAGGGACAAAAAATATCTCGAAAAATTGATTGACGTTGGTATAATTTCGCCGATCGCGCGGATGTGCTATAACAAAACGTTATTCCGCGCACGGTCTGCGTGGGACGGATGTGAGTCGCATATTATTGTTATACTTACATTTTTCACCATATACTCGTATATACTACGCGTGTGACGTTAGAAAAATATAAGTTTAATAAATTCGTTTGTTAAATAAAGTATATAGATGTACATTTGATGAAATTTTCATCAAATATACTTATATTGTCATTTTAAGAAACCATATAAATTTTAAAAGAATTAAACATTTTTTCCGTTCTACTCATGTAATTTTTATGAGCTTTGAAAGTTGAAAGTTTGATGACATTAGTTGAAAACACGAACTATTGCAAATTATGTTGTAGATAAAAATGAATAATATTTTTGCCTTCGACCATTAGATAGGACAAGAATTTTTTTCGAAATTCCTCCTACGTTATTCACACTTTGATAACTGTGCGCAACAGGCACGATAAATTTTTATGAGCGTTCAAAAATCTAATTTCGACGAGATTTAAACGAAAACAACGATTTTCATTATACTTTTATTTCTTTTTTTTTTTTTTTTCATAAAAGTTTGTTCAACCTTTCGAGACAACTAATCACTAAAAAAAAAATGTCGTTTATTATATTTTCAGATATAAACTGATCCATCCGTCCTTCTAGCTATTGACTCAGAATCGTTTTTCGAAAGCAATATGATGGCACATTAATTTATCGGAACAATTCGCCCTTTCCCCGTATCACATCCTCGCTGTTATACGAAACCCGAATCCACGAAGATTATGTTCGGCACAGCCGATTATCGTCGCAGTAATATAAATTCAATTTTCAAATATTTATATGAAATAAATTGATTACCACGAGAAATTGCAGCCGTGACACGTAGAGAGAATACTATACATTACATGCGACAAGCCGAGGACGGCAGAAGTGATTTATTGTTTACGAAAGTAGTAATACATGTTTGGACGGTATTGCTCTTTTAATCGTCGGAAGTTTATTTCGATGTGTTTTATATGATTGAACCCACTGCTCAATTTAGATAGCTGTAGAGTGAACAGAGACAATATAAATCGTATATGTGACTACGAGCAACAAATTGGACAAAACTTCAAAGCGACAGTTTCGACACAGTATTTTAATAAATAAATATCAGTACGATACATAGTCATACGCTATGACGTATATGAACAAAATCTAAAGATTGATTCTCCCAGTAAGATGTACTCGCAGTATTTAAATACCTATATAATATGCGGTATAAACTATTAATTGTACATTGTCAAGAGTTTAAACAACATCGATTAAAATCGTATACGAAAAACATCCTGTTTTCAAAATGTTAACGACCGAATGATATTATTTTTGACCGCCATATAGATAATGATTTATATTTATTTGGTTTTTATTTTTTATTATGCTTATACTTTCGATACTAATATTGTGTATCCAAGCGTTCAGCATATAATATACGGTAAACGTCGGAAACGTCACCAGCTCTAATTTACGTCCACGAAATTTTGAGAGAGAGAGAAAAAAAAATGCACGTCCTCTAAAACAAACTATACACGAGCTATAAAAACTATATAAACGGGCGGCGGAAGATACAGTCTGTATATATCCTGGCCTAAAGTGTCGAGGAGAAAAAAATACAAGTCTTAAAAGACTGCTATAAAACTCGTGAGCATTTTATTATAAGTGAAAAAAAAAATGACAACTAAACGCGCGCGATACTGCAGCGCGGGATAATAATGTGTTCGATGGAGATGATAAAAATTAGGCGCATATACTTATATGTATATATAATATTATATGTATACTATCGAAAACATTGAAATACATTAAATGACAATAAACACGTGTAGCAATAAAATTATATAAAATATATATTAGATTTGTGCGCGCGTACATAAAATGAAAAGAGAGAGAGAGAGAGAGAAAACAATAAAATCGCATGTAACTTTTTAATTTATTTTACGATACGTATTATATGTGACCGGGGAAAAAAGGACACATGACGACGACGACATCGTGTCGTTAAATTCCCCACGTGTATGTACGTGTGCGTATATTATATTATCGTGTATAATATAATATTATCGAAAACCGTATAGCCGAGATGTGGAAAAACGAAAAATGGTACACACTATATATTAATATTATCCATTGTTTTATCATTTCAGGGAATATTTAACATATTATTATAATACATATAATATCGTAATATATGTCCACGTGGTATATATGATATGTAGCCGCGTCTTAGTGCCCACGTATGTATTACATACACAATATAATACGTATTATATATATATATATGTATATATATAAGGGGGAGGGGGGGGATCCGAAAACGATTTTATGTCCTCTCAAACGAGTGCGTGTTTTTGTGTACACATACACACGGACCGTACAAGAACGTTATTAAATACGTTGTACGTATAAGTTTATTACTTGTTTGATGGGCTAATAAATTTCCGCCGGGTTTTCATAATGCACTGCGCCACACTCGACACACACACACACACACACACGAATATATAATATATATTTATGTATATAAATATGCGTACTTGGCCCTCGCGCCGAGATTATTACACCGGACGGACCTTAAGTATATAATATGTGTGTGTATGTTTAATATCGTAATAGTCGCGTAGAATAATAAAAATCTCAGCCCATTAGAGATACGTGCACGCGTATAATGATCGTGTTATATTGCAGCGCGGGCGCAAGCAAACGAATTAATCGAACGTATTTTTATACCTATACATATATTATACGATTCGGGTTTTACACCTCGAGGAATTCGTCTAGAGGGCTTTGGCTGCCGAGAAAACGCGCGACCATGCAGCGCAATCAAACCGTAACGTATAGGTATTGTTATATTATTGTATTCATTATATATGTATTTTGAACACGGGGTACAAAGCAGGGCTATGGAGAAGGGCAACGGGACCATTTTGACCCTGTGTCCAGTCTTCGGGAAGCCTCGAGATTGCCCGAGCTGTTTTTAAATTTTAGTAATTTATATAAGCTCTACGATTATCAAGTACATAACTGTCGGAAGAATCAAGAAGGGGATGGTTTTATTTTTAATTTTTAATATCAAATAGGATTTAGTAAGAACGCGGATTTATTGTGAGAAATATTTACATACCAATATTCTGTATAGTTAGCAGCACTTTCTCATAAGCATATGTCCTGGGTTGAGAATATTTTCGAATTAGATCCTTTTCAGTAAACGTTTGTCATCGGGCAATACGTGACGTATACGTATATAGATGAACACGAGTATGTGAACTGCATTTTTCGGACGAGTATAATACGCGCGTGCGATTCGGTCATCCGAGACAACCGGCTCGAGGCACCCCTATAACTTTTACCAATAAGGACGACGAACTTAATACCATAAAAAGTTGCCCGTCGTGATATCTCGACATCGGTGGACATTAATTTTTATTATTTTCGTTTAATAAATAAATACATTTTGCGCTTTTGGAATTTACCGGATAAAACTCGACTGTTTTATCACATTTCAATACAATGTGCACGTGACTAAATGTTATATTTAATACGTTTTATATACGGCACACATTATGTTCGTAATCATTTCAAATTAGAAGTATACTTTTATCGTCGAATTTGAATTTTGTTTTAAAGCCGTAAATTAATGATTATTATTTTCACCACGGTTAAACACGATCGCGATTATTATTATTACCTGTTATTTAGTATTATTATTAATTTCAAAAAAACGTTAATACATCCGACGGCTGGAAATATAATTTCGTAAGTTATTACGCTTCGCGATTTGTATAATATTACCTACGTGGGTACAAATTTCTTTTCGATTCGTTTTTTACAACCCGAGTAAAAATATTTTACGGTTTAACGTTTTTTATTTGATTTTTACATAATATTCCACTCTTGGAATAATATATTCAAGCAATTCAAGCACATTATAAATCACAATAACGGTTTACCCGTAAATTCGATTACTATTTCGTTTATACGATTGTAATCGCGTCGTGATTATCTGCTATACAAATATTTATATTTCAGCATAAATATATATTCATCATAAATATACAGTCGGATCGCTAAATTAATTCGGATTATTATATCACGGATCGCACGTTCCGAACGGTCGTCACTTAAGTTCGACTGTGGAAATAATAATATCACGATGACGTTTTTAATTACTCGGGGAATCAATATTTGACTATCATATCGCGCAAAAAGCTAATTTAAAACGTCGGCCGAATACGCGACTACGCGATATGATGTGATATTATATAATATATATTATATTATTCCGATGGAAAGGAGCAGGCGGATATACCACCTAGCTATAGGTGGTAAACCAACTACCGTATACGTATAGTTACAGTGCGTACACCAAAAGCGGAATATTAACGTCATCGCGGATAACAGGCGACCCCGCTGCGATTCCCGTGAAAACGTGAAACGTTTTAGTCGGAATACAAAGCGCGAGCGAACGAAATTCCGACCGAAAGAGTCAGAACCCACCGGATCGTATGAATTACTCGTCGGACCGACTCGTGTGCGAGCGTACGACACACGTGTAAAAGGAATGGTAATAATAATAATAATAGTAATTCGTGTATAGGTGTATACATACATACACATGTCGTTCCGAACCGATTCTCGGTAAACGTATTTAATACGCGAGCGAGCGCGCGCGCGGGTTAAACGATGTAAACGGAGACGGAGTGGAAAAAAAGGACTCGGCGGTATATGTGTACACGACGAGATCCCGCGGTGACGAATTATTCGAAATTACTCCTCGAATTGAATAAGGTTTCGGGGAGGACAGCGAAAAAAAAAAAAGAAAGAAATAAAGATACACACACACACACGCACACACTTATAAACGTTCGAGTGTATGATGGTGTGAGCCCTTTTGTGCGCGCGTCCATAATATATCTGTACAGTCGGAATGTGTATATATACACGCGAGTTTTTGTATGTTTTTGTACGCGCGCACGACGAGAAAAAGTATTATTATTATATACGTGTATTTATGTGTGTGTGTGTATATTGTGTGTGTTACACACGAGGTCGGGTCGCGCGACTTGTGAGGTAACGACGCGACGACGAACGTCCCGATGTGGGAGAAACGATATAATAGTATGGGTCCTGGCGGCGGAGCCCCCGGTCCCGCACACGAGAAGCCCTCCCGCGGGTAAACGCCCGAACGTCCTGCCAAGAGGCGAGGACTGCCTGCACGGCCGCACGACACGTATAGCACGGCGGTAAATCATCGTCCGAAGGATTTTCGCCGTTGCGTGTGCGTGTGAATTATGTCGTTAAAACGCGCGCGCCACTGCAGTTGTATGCGGTACACGACGACGACGACGACGGGGCTGCCGGGAGAGTGCATTTATATATTTATATATTATATACATGCTTATTATTTTCACCGGGACAATACACCTCCCCCGGCCGAAAACCCAAATTTGTAACGTTTCTCCGTCGCACAGTACCGACGCGCGTGTATAATATATTGTATGTTACGTGTACGCCTTTTGTGTCGCGTATAGATATCACACACACGCATACACGCATACACACTAGTGATAGGTGCCCGCAGGTGTGACGAAACGAAACCGCACACGGTGCACACGGTAGTCTCCGAACGATAATTGAATTTCGACCGGAAAATCGGGCGCGGCAAATATTGTACACACAAACACGACGCGACGTCTTTATCGCGGTTCGCAGGCCGTTGTCGCGTGGCAAAAAATTTCGTCTCGGGGCTATATAGTCGTCACGATAACCGCACGCTCAGTGGATTATACTAGATGTAAATAATAAAATAGTCGCAAAGCATGAAACATCAATGCGTCGAAATCGGTGATGTCATTACAAAAGACAAAATATCGAGTAGATTCGTATGAGAGAACATCAGATCAAGGTGGATAATCGATAACGACAATATAACGCGTTTTAAAAGCAGAAACGCGACAGTGTGAATACGCTGCCGCGAAGAACCTATTGCGAGCTATATCGAATAGTCGAACGCCGACGCGGCCTTTAATCGTCACGGGGTGGAGCACATATTTCTCTTACTGACCTCTCAGACGCTGAGTGAAGCGAGGAATGTATTGGCTTCACTGTCACGGGTTTTCTATTTGAATTTCCTTTTTTTTGTGTGTGTGTGTGTGTCTGTCACCACGTTTTCGACTAGAAGAAAAGGTTCTATTTTCTACTTCAGGGGTGGTTCCTCAGGTAGTAAACGTTTCCTATATACATTTCACTTCGGATGACTTAAAAATTCCCTGTACAGTTTTCAGAAAAAATAAACAAAAATGTCGAATAATTTTGAAAAACCGATTTAAACGTGTGAAATACCGATTTTCGACATTAGGTTCTCTTTAGGTTCGTTATGATAAAAATACGTGTTATAAACAAACTTCACCCCCCTTAATATTAATATTATTCGACTGCCTCCGAATGGTTAACAACATAATAATATGCGTGATAAAAATCGATCGGACCGCGTTGGTTTTTTAAATTAAACTACAACGGTATTAGAGTTTAATTATTATTATAGCTGTTGCTGGAAACGATTAATTATAATATATTCAATCGATTGCGCGCGCTTCGATAAAACCACAATTGTGTTACACTCTTTGCCTTTATGCGACAATATTTTATTACAACACTGTTTATTTATATTATTTTAGTATAGGTTATATTATAGTACTTAATGCACTAGCTATGTCGTATAGTTTGTAACGTTTTTACCTCGAGCACGCGTATTAATATGTTATGAATACTCATAAAACTCTTGAAAACAAAATATTACGTTATTCGATTCAAAACGTAGTACATACACACGATTATTAATTAATACGGTTACCTGCGCAGTCATTAAGTTTTGACGTATACGTCATAGTTTTATTCATATTCATAGTCGATATTGGACATTTTTAGTAAATATAAAACGATTATACCTAATAACATATAAAGTTACTATATGATAATTTCGAAATTAAAAACATACAAAATGTGTACCTGCACGCGCGTGTACACGTGTGCGTTAAAATGTCTACACAAATATACATATGTATTATATACATGTACGTGTAAACGGTTCGAGTTTTTTTTTTTTGTTGTTACCAAACTGAAACTAGTAGCTATTTTTTCGAACAAAAGACTCGTACTTTTTTTTATCGAACCTTTTTAGACATTACACGACGACGGCGTTGTGAAAAAAAAAAAAAACTGTATAAATCGAGTCAGAACCTTTTTTATCGTCTCTGTTCGGCGGCCGAATCGAGTGAACACAGATGTCACTCGAATCCTTTTTGTACAATAAAATATTTTATTCCCATACACCAAGTGTATAAGTATAGAACCGTATACCGACGGGACCCGTGCATGCTCCAACGGATACATCCTATTACCCACACACACATTCACGTGCACACCCGTACTCGCACGCTCGCAAATCTCCATGTTATGCGTACACATATATAATATATAGTTACACGGCGCGTCGTCTTTGTAGTCATGTGTCCTGTAAAGCGATTATAATATTATACAGACGAGAGACTTGATAGCGGCCATAGTGGAGTAGATAATATTACAGTGTGTACGCTGTAGGGACACGCGCGGGCGCGACTAGAAAGAGGGCTAAGCCCTTGAAGGTTTTTTTTTTTAACGTAATTTTGTTCTCGCTTGCAGCTAATGAAAATGAAATTATTGACGACTTTTTACGTTTTAGAATCGTAAAATCGAAAATGAAGAGATCAACCGGGTCGTACGACGACGCTGTTTTGGATAATATTGATCCGATCTTTTCCGAGTGTATAAAAACAACAGACTCTTTGAATATAGAAAACATTATAAACAAATAATATTCTGAAAAAGCACGTGGGTAATTAATTTATTATAATAACTTATACATAATAAACCCGTAGACGATAAAAATATATATATAACGTATATTTATTATGGCCGATATACAATTAAACGTTTACGAGCTATTAACTATATATTTATGTGTTTGTATTTTATATATTGGTGTGCGCATTAACAGTAATAGGTATGCATTTTTAAGACTTAAAACCGAGTATAGTCCTTCGGTTTAAATTTGTTTAACACTTATGGAATTTCATTTGAAATATAACTGGTGCCTATAGGTGATAATTATTATTCTCCGTCAGAAATGTACAATTATTGCGGGTTTATCGATAGTAATACTATTACTGGGGATGAGTAGAGCAAAGCCCACGGGTCACTGTCACCATAAAAATCGAGTTGCCCACCCATAAATATGATATAAAGTTTTAGTTGCGTCTACTCTATAAACTTGTGTATTTATTGTATCATTTACATCATATTATATCACGTATATACACATACATTTAGTCGAGGTTTTAGGAGGGTTTTTAATTTTTGAATAAAACTAACGTTTAAATAAACACGAATTTGTGAAACCAACTTATTGTCTCTAATCAACTATAAAAATAAACTAAAACGGAATCTAAATTTATTATAAATATTGTTCAAATAATAATATCTAAATCGTTCCAATATTCACTCATTGATTATAATAATAACACGTTTTATATAACTATTCGTAACCAATGGGCATTACAAAGGTATACTCCACTTCATTATGTTGTTTAATGATATTGAATGAATCAAATATGCAAATGTAAAATTGTTTGGGAAGGGGGCTCGAGAACTATTTGAGGGGCTTAGGCCCCGTAAGCACCCCAAAATATTCGCCTACATGAACCAATGTATATTATTAGGCACCACGTATATACATAAATAGTATGTCTTTTGGACGCATCGCAACCCTTAGCGCGCGTGTTTTAATTTAAAATAACGAGTGTCGGATATACAATTATTAATACTATTATAGAATAAATTATATATATATTATGTGTATATATTTTAACCGGCGACCGTGCTGTAGCAGAAGCAGAGAGTTCGACATCCCTTGAACACGTCGTCGTCCGCGCGCCGACCCCGGAGAGTCCGAACGTTTCACACACGATGTCTACGGCGAACACATATTATAATATATATTATTAAACAAACCGTCGCCGCCGTCCGGAACAAACCCTAAGCGCGCTTGAAATACGGCGTCTGTATGTGTATTTATACGTATTTATTATACGTATAAACACAAAGTATACCGAGCGAATAATAATAAAATAAATTAAATCGACGACTCGAACGGTTCATTTTTTTTTCTTTTCTTTTTTCGATTCAATTATAAGCGCACCTAACTATACGCCGCCGCCCCGTACACTATATAATGTGTAATAAGCGCGCGTGTAGTCATAATATTGTACGTAAAAATGTAGAAAATTGTGCGCCTGTCTCGCGTATAATAATGCGTGGCAAGCCGCTTAAAAGCCAATCTGTGTTCGAAACGAGCCCATTATTTCATGGGTGTCACCGTCACACGACGTATAATGCGCGTGTCGAGTATATACTCGTATATATATATATGTACATAATAATATGGTACACCGCGGCGATTGCGGCAGAGGTGGTTATACACGTGAAAAAGCAGTCGGTTCTGGTTTTTTTTTTTCGGTCAACAATAATATTATAATGTCGCGATCGTTATAAATGTAAATATTTAATTAAATTTTT
Organism: Drepanosiphum platanoidis; assembly: GCA_948098885.1. Classification (NCBI taxonomy): domain Eukaryota; kingdom Metazoa; phylum Arthropoda; class Insecta; order Hemiptera; family Aphididae; genus Drepanosiphum; species Drepanosiphum platanoidis. Next base: position 17,892,494 of record OX402529.1, read on the forward strand.
AATTGGCCGTGTTAGGATTTTAACGCATACCCGCATTAAACTCGTTTCCATCGCTCCGGTTGTAACCTTTACGAGTTTACAACTGATTACACAAGTCTCGTCTAAACGTATATAATACACATATAGCTACCGTGATGGTTTTTCTATTTTTTTTTTTTTTTTTATTAACCCGCCGGACCTCGAATGCGGACCATTCAATATAATATATTGTATTTATATGCATATTGCACGCAGTTAGTCTAGACAATTCGAAATCCCTGTAAATCGTATTCGTACGGCGACGAGTGACGACGATACGCCAATCATCTTATACTTATCGTGTAATGTACAAAAAAAAACACACACATCATGGTAAAATCAATAGATTCCTCGTTTCACTCAAAATTGTTTTAAATACGAAACGTAAATAATTATGAGATTGAATAATATAGTACATAATTCAAAATAAATAATCGAGTTGATGGAGAAATTGTAATACTTATGTCCGTGTCAGTTGCTGATCATCTGTGACGATCAACAAATAGTTAGTCCCGTATGCGTTAAATAGACAATCTATGTAAGATTGTCGTCGCGGGTGTAATATATATATATAATAAATTTATGTATTTTACATTTTCATTAAAATATCTTTGTTGGAAATAGCACACGATAAGTAACGTTTTCATTCAACCACACACAGGACACGTTTGACAATCAAAAGGTCATGTTATTATAACAATATTATTATCTATTATTATGAAAATTATTTAACCAGTTTTTATTTTTAGTGCGTACTTCCGGTATCTATTATACATATAGAGATGTATACGCGTGGCGCTTATATTATAGTATACGTTATTGGCGCCCCGAGAACATGGCGCGTCAGCGATAAATTTCGAATCGGTGATATTGTTTTACAAATAATTAACGAACATTTGGATTTGTGCAACAGTCTTCTGGTTAGGTGGATGTTGAAAATATATTATATCTACATAGAAAACATATGATACACGGAATGTGTATAAAAAATGTAAATTTCTCAAACGAAAACGACGAATAACCAGCAGACTCGTGCATGACTAAACGGAGATTCAGAAAACACTACGCTAAAAGTCTAAACTGCAGCGTATTACACGTAGCTCTCGTACTAGAAGATTCACAGCAACATTCAGCGCGTATCAATCCTCCGTATATAATTCGCCGTAATAATAATAATATTATATACTAATAACGCCGCGTAACAACTATAATAACCCGTTTAGTGGAAATCGGTAGATAAAATTTGTGCGCATGTACGATATAATACGTATATAACATATTATGCGTAAAAAATAAATAATACATAAAAAACTTTTTTTTATCGAGCATAGGGACGTAGTCGATGTACAGCAGATAAACACGACGATACGCAGATTCCGAGAGCGTATAGCGTAGCGTTTTATTATGATTCTCGCAAACGCTGCGGTAAAAATATATACATAAACATCGAATAATAATTATAATAATTGGTACTAGGACCGGGTATTAAAATGTACTATTATGAGGTGGGTTTTTTTTTTTTATTCGTATAAGCGGCAGTAGCTCCGTCGCCGGTGTGTGATCCAATTAAGGAAAAAAAAATCAATATCATCTCCGACGAAAATAATAATAAAAAAAAACGCGTTCTACTCGAACCGAGGGGATATTTCTAGCGATAAGGGAAATCTTGTAAAATCTACTCTTTTATTTGCAACCGGAACGCGTAATATAATATATATATATATATATATATACGTACGTATTATGTGATATTATATCGTTTCCGCGTAATACGAGACAAGGGCAATCGAAGTTTTTATTTCACACTTAACGTTTATATATTCTCGTTACACGTGGACACGAATGGTGCAGACGTATAAACGCCGTGCAGTTTTCTGCAGTCGTATGGGAAACGCCAAAGGTTTTATAACACATATTATTGTAATAATAGTTTCGACGAAACGAGCTCATTTCCGGCGCGAGCATTTGCAGCGTAAATCAGTCGCAAACGACCCGATCGCGGACCGCGTGTCGTTCGACGGGAAAAGGACGTACATAGTGTATATATATATATATGTTTACTACATATTATTAGACACAACAAGGATATAATATTGTAAATAAATCAAAACATTCACGTGTGCGAAGGTACGCAGGATAACAATATTTTACCTCGTATATACCCCCATAACTGGCCGCGACCGCACAACGGGTTTTCCGAGAAATCGCGACATCGTCGCGCAGTGTATGTATAGTAATAACAATAATACTCGACGCGCGTAACACGCACCCTTACCGGGACGGGGAGAGGGCGAGGAAGAAGGGAAGGATCCGAGAAATCGCGTGTAACGCGGCCAAAATATCGTATATCTATACGAAAATACGGGAAAACACGAGGCGAATAATAATATAATATTATACGAAAACACGGCGGACCTACCCGTCGTCGTCCGTCGCCGCGTGTGTGCTGCATCAGCAGCACATCGTGTGTACGATACGATCCGGTGGCAACGGGCGGCGGGGGGTCCTTGTAGGACACGTGTTTCTGTGTGTGCGCGTCGAAAAAGGATTTCACGGAATTTTCGGGAGGAGGGTGCCCCGCTGCGGGGGCCGCAGACCGAGACGAAATAACACGTATAAATAGCGTACAAAGCACATAAAATAAAACGCGCGCATTGTGATGCGGTCCTGCAACGGGTATAATAATATAAGGTATTATCTGCCGTTCGCGGTATATACCGCGGGCGACCGCGTCGCGAGATATCGCGCGATGCATTGTGCGCAGTGACACCTTTACGAGGACATCGTACATTTCGTCGTGCACAAAGGATTCGTCCTTTTAATATTATATATATTTATTTGTGTCGATGCGTGTGACATGCGGCGACGATTTCACGAGTCCGGTGGCGCGACTTGTACGCGACTATACATGTTTGTATAAAGAAAGCCGTACACGCACGATCAATAATATTGATCAATACAAAATGTACAACTGCTGCTGCTCGCTGATCGCACACGTCGCAACGTTCGTATAATGCGTGTATATGATATCATAATGCCGTATGGGCGGGTAAACGGTTGCAATTCATATATTATATATATATATACATAATAATAACTATTGTGATTGGAACCGCGCGTATGTATTATGAAATATTTAAAATTTATGACTTCGCGGAAAAGACCTGCATTGAAAAATCTTTTATTACATTTACAAGCCTTAAGTATTGGAATTGGAATGGTATTGGAATATTCTAAATTTCAAACTACAAAAATGTTTTCAAGATTTAACGTGCAACGTATCCCCATTTCATGAAAACATGGTCATTTAATAGGCGATAATCTGCGAGACTTTCTCTTGGACATTTTGTCAAAACCTAGAATATTTTGTAAATGTTGTCAATTTTTGTTAGTTTTTCTCGATTTTAAATCAATCGACTTTTAAAAGTATCAACAATAGACAACATTTTCTACCAAAAAACATGTGTGACGTTGAAAATCGGACCAATTCTTTTCAAATCAAAAAAGTAATGACAGACACACATACAGAAAAAAAAAAACTTAACCATAGCAAAACTAACATAGTACGTTCTTCGCTTCGCTCGTAATCTCTAAGCTACCGAACGTGAAGGAAATCCCATGGACAAGACGTGTCTCATAGTTGCAACCAGGGACGTCGATGCTTTTCGCGAGATGATAAATCTATATGTCATTTTAGACCGCAGTATACGTTTCGTAAATTCGTCTTCGCGAAATTCTTAGAAGAATCAGTGAAAGAAGGTCAAACGAATTTCATCGTCACGCAAACGAATCGATGACTTCGCGCCGCCATCAACTGCTGCACCTGCCCTCGCGAAATCATCACTCTCGACGACCGCGCGGCCAGAAAACGCGGTCGTTCTTTCCCTTCGTTTTCTTCTACATAAATATGTATATATACTCGTATAAACATATAATATAAGTACGCGCGCATTGTTGTTTGACTTTTCGGGTGAAAAAAAAAGTAACAATAATAATATTGTTATGTATCGTTTTTGAGGTCTCATTCTGTGGGCGTATCGTGCGCGTACACTGCAGTGTGTATACACACACCAATTTCACGGGCTGCACCGCTGCGTCGTCGCACATAATGCAGCCTCGTCGTGCACAATAAACCGTGAAATGCGCGTCGAGGTTTAATAACCGCATACGAAAACCGCTGGCGTGTAATTCGCCGATCGAAAAGGATTTCTGTATACGTTGTGGCGCGTGTGTTCGTGGACGAATATCGTATTATATACGTATGTTTATATATATATATATAGTGTATGGAGGCAAGAGGCGTGTTTACGCACGTAACGGCGCGGCGTTTTCGTTCGAGTCGCAATAACAGACCGTGAAATATATTCAAAAGCCTAGGTTTTTTTTTTCCGAATCTCCTTCTCTCCGTTTTTTTTATAGGTACCTAACGATATTTTTATTCTTTCGCTCCCGCGAGAGCGCCGGTATAAAAATAATAATATACGCGCGCATCGCGTATCGGCGGCGGTATAATAACGCGCGCGGAGACTGGAGGAAACGCAGCGCGGTTAATAATATTGCGTCGAGTCGGCGGAATAATAAATTACATCACATTATACATATATAAAATTATGATCGCGTGTTATATTATAAAACGCCGGTATTCGGTAATCCTGCAGATAGCAGGGGTGGCCGACCGCGAGAAGCGGCCGCGCCAAATAATGAAAAATGTCTCGGAGTCGACGACGGCAAAAGTGCGTACCACTCTGCTCCACTCGTCGATTGACGAACACCGTGTTGTTTCGGGGAAATATTATAATATATATATATACATTGCGCCGCCGCATTATAATTATTGCCGCTCCGATCGGTTTTTTTATTGTTACACCGGTATAATTATAAAATTCATTTTTATCGTTATATTATATTAGCCGACGACGACCATCTCACGGAATCGCTGAGGGCTGCTTTAGAACGTATAATCCGGAGGAGACTATAGAGTTCAAGAGATTGAAAAAAAAAAAAAAACGAACAGAATACGAACACGTAGCGTATATAATATTTAAATTTTAAAAATATATTATAATCTTATGTGTAATAAAGTGTACACTATAGAGTAGTAATAATTAATTTAGTTGGGAAAAAATCGAAAGAGAAAGGATGACGTTGCAAAATAATTTTATATTCCTTTGCAATATACATACGTATACGGTATATGTGTCGATAGTGAAAAATGTATGCCGCGCTACTTATATTGTTATATAAGATCACAATATTGAATATAATGGTATACACTCGTGATAATGTAAATTTCGAAATTTCATGATTATAATTTGTATTTTTAACCGTACAGAATTTAAAGTCCATGTAAATCTATTGTATTCCATAATTTGGAATACAATCTTAAAAAACGAATTGTTCTCTGTTTTAGTTATATCACCAAATAATACGTATAAGTAATACGTTTTCGGTTCGATTTTGAGCGGGTCGAATAAAAAAGTGAGAATTTTACACGTGTCCCCACTACTAGACGAGAAATAATTTCATATCAGCTGTAACGTGTGTTTTCGTGCTGCCAAGGCCCAAAAACCGCCGCCGCCGCCGCAGTGCCTGGTAGACAGGTTATTGTTCCGCCTACATATTAATATAATATATGATTTTGCTATTATATATATATATGTACATATAATAGAGAGGTTTCGCGCCGTATATATTGCAATATATATATATAATAGATCGCGTTCGGGTATAGAGTGACCGCTGGAAACAAAAGTACGCATATTATAAACGCGTAACACAACAATATTATACTGCACACTGTGTAAAACGTACGAATAAATTAAAATAAATTTTTCGAAAATACGCGATAATACGTGTATCACGAACTCAGATAACATCTATCGTATATTAGCCGATATTACCTTTTTATATACACACACGTATATAATGTGTGAATATATTACCGGAGACGGTATATTATATCTATCGCACACCGCGCACACGTAAATATATGTATTGTGTAGAGCGGGTAGCAGACGGCGTAAGATATCGCGGCAGATAATCTGTATATACATCGCGCGGATAAAATAATAATGTGCTTTAGGCGTAAAACAAAATATTATAAATACGGGTATAATAATATTGTACTATGACGGCGGCGCGGCGGCGGGGATAACGCGCGCGCCGCGCCGGTGTTACGACGACTAATGAGTACCGAATATTAATAATTGTGTTTTTTTTTCTTCTGTTTTTCTCTGTTTTCGGTCGGTTATAGGTTGGGGATTTTTTTTTTTTTTTTTTATTATTATTTAATTTTATACCGTTTAGATTATTATAACGTGCGGCACAAGAACGTACGTAACGCGTTATTATCGTCGAGAAACGTTCGCCGTGAAATTATAATGGCCGGTATAACGTTAATAATATTATATTATAACACACCGATTATGGCCGTACGAGCGTAAAATATTTAACGTACGATGTCTAATGAAATTCGAAAATTATTTTCAAAAAAAAGGAAAAGAAAAAAAGCGGCCGTAATTTTAATAATTTCGTTCGTCGCTAAATCACATTTAGCACTGCCGCACGGGTACGAGAATATAATATTATATCGCGTGTACATAATAATATGATTGTCGTATAACGTTTATTTAGATCCGGCGCGTTCACGGATGATATAGTATGGACGCGTGATAAGTACGGCGTTTTTTTTTTTTTTATCCGTACGCGCGTTAATACGATCTACGTATAATATAGAAAAACGATAATATTGTAAATAATATAACGTCTCTGTCTCTCGCCGTGTACAATAATAATAATAATATGTGTATTATGATATAATGCACACGATGAAATACAAAACGACGACCGCCGCGATAATGTTGGCAAAAGAAAACGTTAACAAATCATGTCGCGTGTGGGTGCCGCATCAGGAGCAAAACGGTTGCCCGGTAGCCGTGTAGTATAGGTGTATGCGTATTTCAATACACGGACGCTGCGCGCGTATCGCAGTAGGTATATATTATTATATTTAACACACGTCATATATATATGTGTATACGAACTGCGCGGTGTCCGATTCGTTTACAAACCGCGCGCAAACACGATAACGCGTAATATATAATAACGAAATAATGTGTTATTTGAAAATGTCGTTTACGAAACGATGCGAATGCTCGCTCCGACGGCATATTTATTACATACCGCACACTCGAATAGTATTCTACTAGCACGATAAAATATGTAGGTGGTCGTGTAAAGAATAATATGCGTTTTATATCCTGGAATACAATAATATATATTCGAATGATACGTGTTCCCCGTAAACAAAAATATAAAAGATCAAATATATCTCATCATCTGATTCGCGTATATCTGTATACGTGCTTGAGAATATATTACTCGAAAAGAGAATAATCAATTACTGATTTCAAATTTTCAACGTCGATTACGTCGGCTCTCCTATACTACAATATACGTATGTCTATGTACGTTCGGAAGAGGTAAAAAATAATCATGAATAAATTGAAAAAAAAATTCGAATGCATAAGTTTGTTTCACTGGCGACGTCTTAAATTTTTTAAAATACAACTTTATAACAGAAAAATCAAAATTTATTGAGCAGAAAGTAAAAAAAAGGGGCCCACAATCATGACTAGATACACATAATAATTTATTAGTAGAAGGTGGCAAAGTTGCACGTCGCCGTGAACGCGTCGAGTTAAAGAAAAATACTGTCTTATTCATTTTGAATGTATCCAATCACACTTCCGGATGTCCGTGTCGGATCCGGGTGCCAAAGATATTGTTATAAACAATTCTCTCTCTGCAGGGTTTCCGGACGGAATTACGTCGGTGCTTACTAATTTCTAACGCGACTGATCGAGCGAACCAGTGTAAATGTCTGCTTCGAATTGACCCGGACTCGCCGAAAGGTGACACGGACACGGTCTGGATCGGCGAGAATAATAGACTTTTACTCGATTAAATAATAAATATTATGGTAATTCGTGTGCATCTCGATTGAAGCTTGCACTCCAATGATCACGATGTACACTATATTCTGATGTTCAAAATTCAACTGCATACGCGTTATTCAGGTCCAAACTTTAATGCACTCAATTTTTATCGTTAAAAAACAGTAGGGACAACTGCCCCCCCCCCCGGCTTTTCTTACATCTAATGTACTCAAATTTGTTATTTAATTCACATTTCAAATTACTTCTATTCATGTTGTGCGTTGACTTGAATTTTTTTAATGTTGAGAAACTGTTCGATGTGTTGTCAATTAATGATTATAAATAACAATGATCGTGTAACATTTATCATTTCATGTAACATGAAAACGTTCGATTTTTTATTCGGATTTATTTGTTTAGTTTTTCTTTAACTTAGCACTACTGGAAAAAGCGAAAATTTACCTCAATAAATTAGAGAACCGTCTGTGTTTATAAATACTTATTACTATCTCGGAAACATAAAACACCGCACGTATAACTTTTTCGAACACTTCTTCGATCCAAAAAAGTAGTGTTTTTTTTGCCGGAATAAAAAAAAAATCATATCATACACATTGTCGTTGAAAAACCAATCACTTCGGTTAGAATCTAAAACGCACACCGCGATACGAGTTGTGGAAATCACGAGAAGACCTAATGAAATATTTTGCATATTTCGAGTCGAGCGTCAAATTTACTAGCGACGACGACGTGACTCTCGCACATACAGTGACATAGGTCAACGGATTTCCAACGCACGCTTCTCGCACACATACACGAGTCACCCTTATGAATTACATATTATTTATAGCTATGCGTTTGCAACTTTTCTTCTACCGCTAGAATTCATTGCTAAGCGAGTTCAAGAATCTGTTTTACGAAAGATCAAATTTAAATCTGAAAATTTTATGCACAACTTTTTTACACTTTTGACATGGTTTTTATTTTATTGCAATTTTGATGGTTTTAAAAAACATATTATAGTACTATTTTTATTATTTTTCAATTGCGTTGCGGAAAAAAAATTACTAGATTTGAATGAATATATTATGCAAAATAAATTGAATACTGACAAGAGAAAGAAATCCGTTAGATGATTCACCTCGTTTCAAACACTAACCGATCACTTCCTATCGCCACGCAACGTGGTATAAATATGTATCGGCTTCAACCCTTAACTCTGAATATCTGAAGAGAAAGTCCTTATTGCCCAACACAACGAAAAACAAGATTCGTATGATTTTCAATAAACCTAATAATCAATAAATTATACAATGACTTAATTTGTTCGGGGTAGATTTTTTTTGGATTTTAAATTTTAAACGTCTAATGATTATAAAACGTTTTAATTTTATGTGTGTACAGTCACCGTTTTGGAAAATTAATATGCCGTTTATAAAATATAATCTTTATATTATTTTTAATGCAATTTTCGGTCGTTTTTTAGGCGCGATATCGCAATCAATTTTATAGGTTTTTTATTGCAACAACATCCGAGCCCGAATGATTAATATAATATTATCAGACATCGATATGTCAAGATTACACGTTTTCACGCGTCCGTGTGCAATTTACGATGTCATTTAATTATAATATTTATATACTATATACATAGGTTTAATATGTGTGTATCAAATCAAAATTTATGGAGTGTAATAAATCGGACGGGGCGAAAATCGCAAGAAGAATATCATAACGAAAATATATAATATATGTTGTAAAATTACGCGGTCTACCTACATAATATCAAATACATAATTTGAGAGAAATACGCATACCGCGTATAATAGCAGGTGCCACCGGTACACTACCATTAAGACGAGAAAAAAAGAAAGAGTTATTAGAAATGAATTAAATCATATTATTTATTGATAAACCGTACACAATTTAACGGTGATGACGATAAAATTTAATCGACTGCTGCGGTGCTTATATAGTTTAGTTTTTTTTTTATATTGCCCGCGGCCGTACCGGATGATAATATAATAATATGGTCAACGGTCGCGTCGTCGAAACATTCCACTGCGTTACCGGGTTTACCAATGGTGTGTTCGCAAAAGTACAATATATTATATATATGAATTCGCGAGTACGTGGTTAAGACGTTGCGAATAATATGTGGTATTAGCGTGTCACGTGTAATCGACGGTGGCGCGTTTTTTTATATTTTTCTACGCAATTTTTGTCGAAAGACTCTTTTTTCTCTGTCACCGTGCAGATTTTTTTTTACAAACCACTCTATTGAGCGAAATAAAAACGCATATTATTATTTTCAACGTCATAAAATTAAAGAACGTAAGTTACCGAAACATTAGCGAAACAATTCGAAAACGGAAGTTTAGAAATATGTTTGAAATTCGTCATACGATTTTCGGGTCAACACAGTCATAATAAATTTAGATCACATGAAAACAAAATTCTCGGCGAGCCACTTTATATACCAAGCCGGTTCTGGATTGCTATTATAGTCTATGAAAAGATTTACAAGTTCAAAATCGTTTCTTAAAAACCGAAGAAAAAAATTAACCAGATTGAATGAAAATTAATATTTTTAACGTTATTGAAACAATATATTTTAAATTGTACGATCGTACTATTTCCATTTTGAAACCTAAAAAAATAGACACCGATTTTTTTTCACCAACGATAACTGCACTAGAGCAGGTATGTTCTACTCGCGTACACAAATATTATAATAATAAAAATATTAAATTTCTATTCGAACAGAGTTTATATTACATTTTGTAAGGTCTTCCTGTTACACCCTGCGTGTGTAATACCATGTCAGGGCAGTGTATTGCGCGGTAACGGAAACCTTTATCGCGATAAAAATAAAATTTACATCCGAACAGCAGTCACCGTGCGGCGCATGTACGGGAACGTAATAAACATTCCTCGGAACACGGACGATTAAAAAGCGTCGGTCGGTCCGCGCGCGGTTTTATTATAAACCGACGACATGGAAATTATTATTGTCGTCGGTATTATTATTACTATCACAATAATATTATATCTTCTCACGGTCGTTTACATTAGCGGACGTCGCGAGAATCGTAAAAAAAATTAAATTAATAAATAAATCGCGCCCTGTCCTTTGGCCGCACATTATTGCCACATACGTATAATAATAACATACTGCGCCGTGTGCAATAATAATTATTATTATCATTATTACACCGCACTAGTGGTGTGCTTTTTAAAGGGGCGCATAACGCCGGTAGACCTGTTCCTATAGGGGTTTTTTGTTTTGTTTTCAAATCCTCACGCTTCTCACACATTATCGTTCGATAACGGACGATGGTATAATTTTTTTCTCGGTGAAACGATAACGCATTTACGGTTTGAGTTTAGTACATGTCAACCACTTGGCAGGTATCTACGTAATTCGATCGCTAATGAAAAGTAACGATGCTTTTGCTCAATAATAATTACAGTGCTGCGTTGAATGAAAATCATATTATTTCGTTTTTATTGATTTTATTTTCTAAAGATTTATAGATTGCCCGTCATGTCCATCCGTATAGACGTAGACTGACTCACTAGACGTAGACTGTAGACAATGTTTCCGTATTAATGAATTATCAACCTGCGATCTTTGTGATGATACATATAATATAACGTGTTATAAATCACCGAGTGACGACGACTAATTATTATTATATATTTATTGAACGCGCGTGCTCGATTTGTAAATGTTAACATCACAATACCGGATTTTAAAATGTGTTTATAAACGACAGTCGGGAAAATGCATGCATTATGACACGTGGAATTCATACTACGAGAACGAAAATCAAAGGTATTTTTTTATTTTTTTTTTGAAAATATCGGAAAACTTCAAGATTTCATCTGACCACTACGAAAAAAAAAATCCCCGCCACTAAATATCTACTCGCTCGCAGTAAGAGTGAAACATTTACGACCGGCGTCGCCTAGCGGTTGAAACCTTAGAGCTATACTCTTTTTTAAACATTTAATACGTCATAATATTATAAATAACGAAATGATTGAACATAAATTATTTTACGTTAATTTGAAGTTTCTTTATGAGATACTTAACGTTATTGTATTCGTGAAAATAATTGCGATTCAAAACCTAGTATCCGCGTAAATCGTAGACATACTCGTATTTTTCTTCGAGGGATCGACTTCGAACGCGAATTCCTGAGCGAGTGGGCATCGTCGACGGTCGTCCGGAACACGCGCGTAGGAGCGAAATTAAAACGACGTACACTGCGATATAAACACACGCGTGCATATTTATACCGTACACGCGCTCGTAATATAGCGTATTATACGTATACGAATGCTACGGCCGACGTGTGTACGCGCATAAATGTCGCTTTCGGTCGTTAAAACGGTCGCCGGCGTAATGCATATATAATAATATATACGTGTATATACGGAGCAGGTATATGATATAAATATGCACACGCTACAGTGCGAGAAGAAAAACGAATTGTGATTTTTTTCGCCGATAAATTCCACGATCGGCTTAAAGTGCGTCGCGCGCCCATTATATTATTATTATTATTATTATCATCGTGCGCTCGCGTCGATATTCGAATAAAAATATACACGCGTTTAAGTAATAACCGTACACCCACTATACAATGCACATGCAGTTCTAAGTAATATACGCGCGGTGCATATCGCCTTGCATGTATATAGGTGTATATACATATTATATGTATACATACAAAGTGTTTATAGACAAACGATCGGTAAACATATATTTACTGTATGCTATATCGTAATGTATACAACACTTGGCGCGCGGACGGGTAAAACGGTCGTATTAGCGTAAATTATATTATATTGTGTTGCAGTTATTATTATTGTCGTCGTCGAACGTTTTCCGACTGATTTACGAGCGCAATTATTATGTCGAGCGCAGCGACGCGCGCGCTGCAGAGGCTTTCGCGCGCGGCACTCCGAAAAGACGAGGAGAGAGCGTCGTCGGCGGATATCGAAAGAGATACGATATTATAATATTATTATTACCCACGACGTTATTGCGTACCCGTATTAATAAACGATCGGTAAAGTCCTATATATTCACGCGGTTTATAACATATATAAGTAGTATACCTTATACTCGTAAAATATTGTTTTCGTTAAAATTGTGTCCACCTAATAATCAGATCCGTCGATTAAACGCTCTGAAATAAAAACATCCCGTAGAATGCATGTGCAAATTTAACAGTCGAAAATTAAAAGAAAAAAAAATTGAATCAAAACAATTTCATTAGAATTGTTGGAATTCATTAGAAAAACGAATTTATTGAATAAAAATGCGACGAAAAGGAAAACGTGACCTAAAAGGCTAAAACCAAAGAGTGATAAAATTCAAACAAATGTAAAATAACAATTTAGAAATTTAACTTGTAAGTACATAATTCAGCCGTGTCAAGAAAACTATGTTTCACTATATAAGAATAAATAATGCGTTTTCATACAAATTTACAACCTCACTAAATGTAATAGGTAAAATATAAAAACACGCACACGTTGTAAAAAGTCGTTTGGTTTGTGATTTCAGTACATCATAACAAGGGTGAACGCAGGAAAAAATTTTAGCGAGGGGGGGAGTGGTTAAAAAATGTCAAGATTTTTTTATTAATTAGAAATATGATAAGATTTTTTCGCTTTCTTTTTTTGAGTGTGGGAACGCCCAAACGCCTTCCTCCGCGATCACCACTTCATCGTGTTATAATAGAGTTGTTTAATCTACACTTCAACACAAACTAACTCGCATGGGTATTTATACAGAGTATATTGCCAAGATTCACGCATTATAATAGCACAGGTTTTAATTCGATCACACGGCTATATAAGAAACGACTCGCGTTTAATACCTAACCATTTATCCAAATAAAGGTATCGCGTTATACAGCAATTGTGATTGAGCAGTCACTAGGTTTTTTTTCACACAGTTACGATTTATAAAACACAATGGTCAAAACAGACATCAATAATTATTATTATAATAATATGTTACCTACAAATATATTATATAATATGTGAATAATAAAGTATAAATCTTATAAAAAATACTACCTATACTAAAAATGTACCTGTTAGTAAAAATACGTTTAGAAAATTTTGCACTTACCAGAACGTTGACATGCGATTTACAACATTCATGAAACTGACCATGGTTTCCGTCTCTAAAAACATATTACAAATGTACGTTAAACTAATGTTAATTAATAATAATAAATTATTCACATGCTTTTCATAATGTATATCGTTAACGAGCTGTTGTTCAATATTCCATAGATCTCGCACAAACAATAGGTAATTGAAATTAAAAATGGTATTAATCAAAAAACGTTAGCGGACATTATACGAACAATTCCAAGAACTAAAACAATGGTGAAAATTTTAAAACTGTCTTATTCGTTTTATTATACAGCCACGAACGCAAGCAGGCGTTTACTTGTACACGGGAAACTTTTGAAATCACTGTAAAAATCAAAATTCGGTCACGGGACCCGAAACGTCACCTCGAGTTACGTCGAAATTCGCCAGTTCCTCTCTCGAGAGAGTGACTCGAAAACGTAGTTAGAAAAAAAACAATTATCAACACGATAAAATACTCATACTCATCGCAAATATACATTTCTCATTAAAATGAGTATACCTTTTTGTGTACGCATTTCACGTCTTATATTTTCGCGAACTCAACACTAACAACGCCTCGGACAGTGGAAAATGTACACGACAAACACTTACCCACGGTGTTTCCGCCAATTTTTTTTCTTCGTCCGCCGTTCAATCTTGACCGTATAATCGCACAACGTCACTCACTAAACGAACGATTTTCTTCTGTCCACACGCGCGTCGCGTGCGATTCGGCCCGCGCCGAACGCAACGCGAAACCCAAACGATTAACGAATAATAGCGATAATAATAACTATCGTACTGGCGATTTTTCACACGACCGATCGATCCGACGGGAAAGTCGAGTGAAAAATAAAAAAATCGCACAACACTTCGGTCGGTAACCGCGTTTCGTGTACGGGCCGTGCCCGGTGATCAACGACGACTGGACTTTTATCAACGTTCGGTTTGCCGTGTACCTATTTTTGAAATAATCGCACACGTCAAACACATTAGAGTAGGCACGTTAAATGTTATAGATATAATTACTAAAACGAACCGTCAGATCGATTTTGAAAGAGTAATCATCAATCTATATATTACGTCTCGTCGGCCATCGACCCGTAGTCGCGGTTAGTTCTGAGAACATAACGATATTATCATCATCGCGAGTATCTATTTCGGTATTTTCGACCCGACGACGAGCACGGAAATGCCGTCAACGGCTACAAGTCGTACGCGATAATCGATTATAACTCGTTATTACGAAATATCGTGATCGTACCAGTTAGTGTGTACTCGTTATTTGTATAGTTTATAGTATTCAGTGTCACTCCGTCTGTCCGGGACGTTGTCATTTTGAATGACAAATTTAAAAATTTCATACATTTTAACTATAAATCATCTATATTTACACTTATATTATAACTTATCGTGTATGGCGATGGTTACAGTCCCCTCCCTGTATTTTTTCGTCACTTTAAGTCCTGGTTGTTAAAATGCACCATCTAATATCTATTTGACTTTAGTGTCTATTACGAGCAAATGATTCATTGTAAAAAAAAAAAGGTTTATTGGTTCAACTATGACACAATATTACAACGTACCTTTGTGTCGCTTTAAGGCATAGTTGATTTATTATCCACGCAATCTACTGTGATTTCATCAACGCAAAGAACGTTTGACAAATAATAAATAAAATAGATTATTATATCATTTACAACATTTTAAAATTACAATTTTGCGTCGATTTTCGCGGTTATTCAAAACAAGATAATTATAATATTTAACAATTCCCGTTGTTTATGAATGGATTAAAAACTCATTAATTGTTCACACAAATTTTAAATAAATTGTGCTGTTGTTTTATTTAATTTTAATTTTATTATGATAGCGACTAATTTTATCAATCGTTACACTATAAATATTATAATATAATATATGGACTGCGACCGACGAAATAACGTATTACAAACATTATTTTTATTAGGTTTTAAGTTGAGACACCGTGATAACAATAATTACTATATTATCGACGAAAACAATACCATGTTGATTGTACTTGCGCTAATTATGTACAAATTATGTATATTGTTGCTTATCGGTCATTCATATTATCTTCTATGTACGATCGAAAAGCATAAACATAATCTGTTAATTGATTTGTGTGTGTGTGTGTGTTTTTTTTATCATATATTCAATTATTTTTTTAGAATTAAGTAATAACAAATTAAAAACTATAACAGTATGATTAATATTATTGCTAATATCATTTGTTTAGTTTTGCAATCAGAAGTAATAGGTTGGAAAATAATCGATGCAATACTATCACTACAGTGTTAAACTTCGAGTTCAATCATCAAATTGTAAAGTCGATGAAATTATGAAAACGTTTTGCGCACAGCAGTAAGTAACAAAAAAAAGTTTTTATTAGTATTTACAGGTGCGAATGACTTCCAACGTAAATCGTTTCGATATTTGAACTAGATGTCGTAATGTAAATATTCGTCTTCGGTAAATCGCTATTATTATCACTATTGTACACAGTACACATCGATCGTAAAAATGTATTTGAAAATTACGGGAGCAAAGTCGCAAAGAGCATTCACTGTTGATAAGTCGGACTCGCAGGAGACCCGGAGTGATTTCGCGAAAAATCGCATAAAAAACGATGTCGTAATATTGTGGATATTATACGTTTTCATCTTGGCGACGACGACGTTCGCGTTTTTTTTTGTTTCAAGTAAAGTAACTTACTATACGAGTACAATAACGCGCTAATTGCCGCGTACGGGACGCAATGCTACGCGTCAGAATTTCAAAAGTATAATTAATCATACAAACATTTCAAATGTTTACCGCGGCAAGTTAATAAATGGTCTATTCCATAACTACAACCGCCGAGTGTGTAATAAATTAAGTGAATTGTCGTGTCGGGAACGTGAACATTCTTATAACGATCGGAGTTTGAAATTAATATTTCGGTGTACGCTCTTGATAAATACTGCACACACACATAAAAGGCGAGACGACGCTGGAAAAAAACGCGTCCGAGTGATTTTCAGTAAATCAATTGACTACGAATTCAAAACAACCGTCACATTGTTGACTATTATGATACGGACTGTTGCGCTGTAGTCATTATGATTACTTGGTCGTGATTTTTTTTCATTATCATGAAAATCGTACGCACTATTTATATTGTTTTCTAAGCAATTACATATTATTATAATCAAACAAATTAGTTTTTGTTCTTGTGAGTCTTCGGGGGAATGCGCATTTTCCGTTGCAATCGCTCCATCGCATCTGCTCGGTTTTGCACATGGAATGTCATAGGTTTCACGGCCAACGACGCGGTATACGAGCGGTTTAAACCACGTCAACACATATGTACGTGTTATAGTTATTGGTAATAATTAACGGTACGTACGTGCGACACGATAATAATGTACGCGCGTGTAAATAGCAGTTCGCGTTCGACGATTTTTAGAAGAAAAAAAACAAAACAACACCACCGGTTCTAAGAACAGATTTTTTTTTATTATTTCTCTTTTCATGAATTATGGATTGTTGTTTTTTTTTTCGCGTTTCCAAACGTCCGTCCCCCCGAACGCTGCGAGTGTATTGTCGCTTTTGTTTTTTTTTACTTTTGCCCGTTTTCGTCGTTATCGCGGATCCACTGTTTCATATTATATTCTCGTTGTAACGGAGTTCTCTGCAAATTAGAACGCTGATTTTTTTTTCAACTGTTACGGCCAACGTGTGGACATGTGACGGTCATAGGAATTTCGGAACGAACCGCGCGAGTCTATTCGAAGGGCGTTTTGTATATTTTTATTTATACTAAACAATAACACTGTTGCGAGACCGTGACGATTAAAGTTATTTCGCGAGCTAATTATTGTACTTTCGTGACTATATCATTATTATACAGCAGTTTTAACGCGTTTGTGACGGGTTGTTTCTTCCCCTCACACAAACTACTACCTCTCACTTTCTGCTCGAGTTTCCGCAATGACATTAAATAATAACATTTTTTTTTTTTTCTTCGTGCACTATATAAATCTGTCAGAATATTGAACAAATGTCAGACGGGACTCATATTTTAATACCTTTGTAGAGAATAAATTGAAGTAGGTATATATATATTTAAATTACTAAAAATTCGATCACGCACGTAAGAATAGTAGCGTGTAATTTGGAACGATAACGATCTCGCCGTATCTACGATTGGAATTAAATAACAGTAGTCGTGGTTATTATTAGGGCTATATCCCATAATTATATATTTTGCAAAAAAAATAAAAAAATTCTTCAAAAGCGTATTATTATTATAAATTCAACATATTACCCAACGCGAGTTACATTCATTGCACAATGTTTGAATTTAATTGTTCGGGAGTAATGTGTAATTTAAACGAATAATCAATGCACTTTGTGTTACACAATTTCTGTTTTAATCGAATAGAATATAAAATATAGTCCAATACGTATTACGTATAATAATATGCAATAATTATTAGCTTTGCGCGATAATGTGTTTATGTTTAACACTGTAAACCTATATAGATATATAATAACCTATATACGTATGTATATATATATAGATATATGTTTATTTTAATCGCGAAGTAAATACTATTATTTCTATAAATGTTTACAGCTACAGGTTAAAATACAAATAATTATAATGATGACATACCTTTTCATAATATTATATAGGTACTGCGATCACTTTCAAACATAATAATTGTCTACGGTTTTCATATATTTGACTGCAGTTGGACCAAAGAAGGCTATACATATAACAACTGAATATATTTACAATGTATATTACACACAGAAGCATGTATACTATACTCTGTGGACATAAATAGACTACCGTTTATTTGAAATGTATTATTCATATAATATATAGGTACTAATGCTCTGGCGAGGGTGTAAATTTGGTAAACGGAAACTCCAGAGGCCAGGGTGTGGATACGTTTATGGAATTTCAAACTCAAATTTTCGACTAATTTAATGGCGTTAATAAACACAATTTTGAAAGGGCTATTCTTAAAACTAAATGCACTATACGGCAGTAAACGCCCACTTTTCCCATTATTAAACAACAATATTTTGTAAGTGTCTATAGTGCCTATGTGCTACAAGAATATAGTTTGTTTATAGGTTTGGTCAGGCGATAAACGTGATCCACCGTGCTACGGAATATTTCGGGGGTTATTCTTTCCACGGTCTGTTTACAAACGGTTTTATATTTATTCAAACATTAACACCCAGTGGCTTTTATGATGGTGCGCGTGTATAACAATTAGATAAGTGGCAGACGTAGTAAAGAGGCGTTTACCACGATTGAACAATAACAACGAATTTCTACACTTTGAAATGTAAAAAAAGAACTGCCGTCGCGAAGACCCATAGAAATAGACATAACAGTTTCCGAAGTGAGAGCTCTTTCGTGATGGCCTTATAGTTTTCAGCTAGATCGACGATCGCACTAACGTCAACGAGCGTTTTGGAAACGCCGAGTAAAAGACCGGTAGGGTTTTTTGGACACAGTCGCGCGGGAGCTGGAAATCGAATTCCCTTTTTTGACAACGATTGTTGTTCAGTTCACGCCGCACGTTATGAGTTTGAAATCGAAAAAGCCACAGAAGCGGCATCATCCTCCGGGCACCTCGGTTCGCGAACTCGTGCCGGAACTCGAATCGAAAATATGTCCCGTCGTGGTCGCGGTAATAATCGTTTCCTCTGTACGCGTAACTCATTCGCCGTGGTAAAAAGCGAAACGTATAGTTTTAAAAATCAAAAGGTCGAGGCTCGCGTACACGTTTTTACGCGCGTACACAATAACAATGCCCGAGAAGAATGCGCGTTTGGAAAACTACATATTATTATGTATACAACATAAAAACGCGTCGCAAGATTAATCATTCGCGTCTATTCTATATTTCTATATATACATAAACCGCGCGTACCTTTATCTCGCGTATTTGTATACGACGCGTGCAATATATTATATACATTATACGTATTGTACTCTGGCGCGGCGGGCATTGAAACGTTGTCGCGCGGTTACACGGAGGCGATCCTCTTCCTGCGATTTTCCGGTTCTGACCACCTATACTCGCGCACCCGTTTAATGGTTTTTTTTCCTCTTCTTTTCTCCGTTCGAAGAAGAAGAAAAAAAATTCGCGATTTTCGACGGCGGCGGCGGCGGCGCAGTCAGAGCCCGTGCGCGCCGCGCGTAGATAAATAATATCGTTACATTGTCGTAGCGCATGCGGTACGGTAGAGGCGGAGGAGGAAAACACCGTCATTAGGTTAAAAAATTACCTGTTGACGCGGCACGAAGCCTCTGCGGGTCGTTGTCGCACATAAATCACCGTAAAGGCCCGTGACGACGCCGAAAAACCAAAGATAATTCGCCGCGCGCGTGTCGTCGGAAGTCGTATTAAATTTTTTTTTTTTTATTCAATACACGTATGTATTATATGATATATTATTGTAAAAACAGTCGCACAATGGAGACGACACGCTGCACTACGCGACGCTTATATAATGCACGTCGTCCCGCAACATACTTAGACGGCACTATTATTATAAATACATGATCGATATGCTCCGCGTGCTGTAGTGTGTGGCGCAACACGGTCGCCGCCGGTTAGGGTCATCGTTAACAGGGTGCTGTGCGCGGTCGTTACGAGTTCGGACGGTCTCCGGCGTACACCGCGTTATTAATGCCCGTGTTTATTATATCATTACAATGACGACGGTAGGAGGTTAACTGTTATGCCGCAGTGGGCTCAAGTTATTATAACGCGTTTGTATAAAGCGATCTGCTGTATACATAAACGTATGATATACGTATATCGAGGAGCTCATCGGACGCGCGATCGATCGAACCCCGGCGGTGCCGATCGACGAACGGCTACGGAAATCGCGCTACGACTTTTGGACAGACTCGGGAATTCGACAGACGATTGGAAAATTTAGAGGGAAAAAAACCGCTCCAAAGACGATTGGGATTCTCGAACGTTTCGATTTAACGATTTAACATATTTTAATGTGCGTATTCAATAACAAGTTATTCGATATGACCCGTCGACCGGCGATTTCAGAATAGGATTTTCAATACGGAACAGTATCGATCGCAATAACACTTGTATGGATCCTCGACGACTGCATGTATTCCATGTCCTGCGCGGCTCAAATACGATTTGATTTACGACGAGCATAACACACTGACCGATGACGGTACAAAACTCCGTCGCCGCACTACAAATGACGCCGCGTTATACAAGTCGTAATCGCGCGCGCGCGCGCTCATATTAGGTATATATTTAGTTGTACGTAACGCGCGGCATTGGTAATGCAATAATAAAACGTAATAACAATATGACGTATAATGGTATAGGGAGAGAAAAAAAAAAACGAACGATGATAATAATAGGAACGGATGAAAAAAAAAAAAACCGACTAAACGATTCGGTGACCGCTTTATGATCAAAACTCGTTTATTATTCTCTGCGCGGACTCCGATGATCTCGGATCTCCGTACAACAATGATAATGATATACCGTGTGCGTTTAACGATGATGATGATCTCTACTACCTCGCCGGGCCGCACGCGCGCCACTCGGCTCCTATATATGTATATTCGGAACGGATGCCACGTCCAGCTCTCGTGATATCGAGTGGTTTAATCCCCGACGATTACCATACGCGCTATTAGTGCGCGTGAACATTAGGCGCGTCGAAATATCGCTTTTGTTGTAATTACAATTACGCGTATAGAGTAGTAGTAGTAGTAGTAGTCGGATTTTTCCGAAGGTATCGCACGGCGGGGACGACCCGAGTGTCTTGCCG
Source organism: Drepanosiphum platanoidis (assembly GCA_948098885.1). Classification (NCBI taxonomy): domain Eukaryota; kingdom Metazoa; phylum Arthropoda; class Insecta; order Hemiptera; family Aphididae; genus Drepanosiphum; species Drepanosiphum platanoidis. The sequence goes on from OX402529.1 coordinate 17,914,465, forward strand.
AGGTCAGAGGCCATCCGTGTCGTATCATATTATTATATTATATACGAACGTCGACGCGTATAATAATTATCGTCGAAGAAGACGTGCGCGCGCGTTTCCCCGCGGCCGACGATACGCCCGTAGGCGGTCCCCCCCGTTAAGCGTAGTAATAATATCACGTCCAGTCGACTTTACGTATACGCCGCGCGGCCCGTTTTATTATATCGTACAGAAATATTATGCGCGTCCATTACGGCGAGGAGTATTACACACGAGCGCGAATTTCTATATACGTCGCGTGCGATGAATAAGACGAAAAAAAATCGGAATAAAAAATGACTCGAACCGTTTCTGTAAACGCGTACGCTCGAATAATATTAACGACGACGACGTCGGCGGCGGCGGCTGCTGCTGCTGCTGCGAACGTGAACGGCCGTAGATACGGACGTATTAATAGATTAACCTCTCCAGAAATAAAGAGAGAAAAAAAAAGATTCGAGAACGAGAAAAATGTACAAAGAGTCGAGAACGAAAAAAATGCACAAGACGGAGAATTTCTTAAAGTCCAGTAAAAATAGTCTGCGAGCGTACGGTTTATTGTTTATAGTTACCACATTGTATGATATATAGTTACCATATATTATAATAATATAATAATTTTGAACGTTTTCGGTTATTTACAATTATTATGAATACTGCAGATTATGAATCGTACGCCCGTGAAAATCATAATCGAGCCACTGCGAAACGACGTGTCATCGGGACGGTCTTTTACGTACAGATTTTCGTAACTATATGCGTCACGTGCTTACACGGCATATATACTAGTAAGATTTCGTATACTGTATTGTTGCCGCCTTGGTCGAGTCGCGGCCGAAACGATAAGATATTACTACAAACGGCGCCTCCGCCGAAACTTATTTAGATGGCTCATATAATATTATTATATCGTATACATCATGACCGTTATAGAGTTAAGTCCGTCGTTACAACGCATCTATTTCCAAACAGAGACATCGTTTCGAACCAATTAATATAATTTTGGGCGAGAGCGCACGAACGATATAATACTAATATATTGCGAGACTACTGTGCGACCGTTACGAGTGCCCGATCGACGAACACAATGATCGTTATCCAAACATTCGAGAGTGAAATCGAGAGAAAATACAAAAAAAATACAAAACAAACACGAAAACCTTATAGGTATATAAAAGCCGACAATAAAACGGTAATTAAAATACACACGAATATTATAACGGACAACGTATATATTATGCGTTTTAATAATAATATAATGTTTGTGGATATATATTATTATGTATGCGCGGCGTCGTCGGTAGTTATTATACTGGTGTAATAAAAATTTATTAAAAGAAACGCGGGCCATACGTCCGGGTGGCGACCGGGAGCAGGGGGAAATAAAGAAGTCGTAGAAAGAGAGCGAGAGAGAGAGAGAGAGAGAGAGAAGGAATAAAATACTAGTTTTTCGAAGGACCACGAAAACGAATGTCTCGAGTCAAAAACCGAGGGAAAAAAAATTAAACACCGCACGCTCGCCGCTGACAAGCCGACGGCCCGTCGCGCGTATACGGCGCGACACGAATTCTGTAAGCAATTATTCATATCCGGATAAGCGTATATATTAAAAGCGTATATAAAATATTATGTACAAACGACGACAACGACGACGACGCGTAGAGTACACCGAAATCCGCGTGAATTACAGAAAAAAAAAAAAAAGCCTTTTATCGCGATCTACCGAGTACGACGTCGACTGCACGCCGGAGAAACGTCCCACTAGAGAAACTTATATTATATTGTACACGCGCCGTACGTTTATACTGGCCGGGTGAATCGATCGCGGCAATCGTTCGTTATAAAGAGGGGCGCGTGTCCACGACCGCGTTTCGCGGAGGGGAGAGCCGAATGCCCCGGAACACATTTTCGTACGTTAACAATTATTAATTATACACCCGATAGCGTGTTGTTCGCATAACACATTATGATTACAATGCGATCGAGAAATTTTCAATCGTAACGATTATATCATAATATTATATAAAACATAATATATTGCGTATCATACACGTTCGATATTATAATTTTTTTTTTTACAAAGTCCATTCGTCTCCGTGTACGAGTCACGGGCGGTGCGACGCGTTTAAGGGGTCGACCCGGGGTTAATCCGCCGCGCAATCACCCCAAAAGCGAAAACAAAAGTTGATCGTGCGATATTTTGACGTGACGTATGCGCGGATTGACGCGGGCGAGAGGCGTTAACAATGAATAAAGAGAACGGACAAACGCCGCACACCCCCTTCCACGGAGTTCGCCAACGAATTTCGAAATATTCGTTCCGTCCAGTGCGCGATTATTATTTCACGAATTGCGCCCGCGGCGTCGGCTCCGTGTGTCCAGAGGGCGTATCGAATCGGATCGAATTCATAAATAGAACCGAAAAAAAAAACACACATCCTTTCGAAAATTACACCGCACGCCACAGCCGGATACCATAGCGTTTATATTACAACAATAAACAAGTACGACTCGCGGGCAGTGTGTAATCGTCGTCGTCATAATTCGGAGTAGGGTGTCCTCCGCAACGGCCGCCCCTGGAATTCGCAGGAGTGCGTCGGCGAAAATTAAAAAAAAAAAAAACCAGCGTCCCCCGGCGTGCTAATAAAGACGCGCGATAACATTAACGCGCGCTCTCGACGTGAAAAACACCGCGAGAAAACCGGCCCCGTCGCCGCACCACACGACACAGCGGCCCGCGATCGTCGTCGCCGGGCTTCCGTTTTTTTTAATTTTTTTTTTTCTCGTTCTCTTTTCACCGTTTCCTCTCGACGTGACGTGTGTGCGTGCGCGCCACGAGCCGCGTCCGTAAATCCAAAGGATGACACGTCCGTTTCTTCTTCGTCTCCCCGCGCGTACTCTGCAGGCATATATTATCATGTCATACGCACAGTGGCCGGTCTCCCGTCGAGAATCTCCTTAGTCCGGTGTGTGTGTAATGTTTACGCGCGCGCGCGCGTGTGTGCTCTCGCGACCCGCTGAGCAGATTCCTCTCCGTGTCCCCGCGGTGGGTGTCTCGTCCGTGCGTACATGTGTATACGGTATAAATAATAAATTGTTTTTAGCGGTGGCGTCGCATCACACGACTTCGAACCTTCGAGGTCTTTTCGTGGGTCCATCACTGCGCAGTCTTCGTCCTTTTGTCCGAGGGTTTTATTTATCGCGTGTGTTTTTCTCTTTTTCTTCGAGTCCCTTTTCGTAGATACGGACCGGCGACGACGGCAGCAGCGGTGACGTGTGTAGAGGCCGAGCGGCGCGTCGGCGATACCCTCCTCTATGTCTCTCACTCACTCATTCTCTCTCTCTCTATTTGTCTCGGATTCGATGACCTCTCGGGCCGCGAGGTACCGAGGATCGAGATGTGACGGACAACCGTCGGTCTTAACATAATATGCAGGTATATACCCGCATTACAACGTGTAGTCGAAAAAAAAAAAAATGAAAAAAAACGTCTTCGAAGAGAAAATTAATCGATTTCTATTTCGTTTTTTTCCTTTTATACACAGTAAATAATAATTATAATAATAATAATATTATATATAATTTATTTATATATATATATGTATATATATATATAAAAAAAAACTAATTAAATAAACAACGAAAATCCATAACTAATAATAGACATATTTTTACTTCTTTATTCTTCTTATCCCCAAATTGCACTCCAAATCGATTTTTAAAATATAAATTTATATTTACAAATTATTTATAATAGATAACACGTGTGATTTTCGATACATATATAATACGCGTAAAACCATCGCACACGCGCAATATTATATTTACATCACATTTACATGAATATGTATTATGCATACACGGGGGGCTAAATAATATTATATATTATTCTGAGAACACAAACATAATTTTTCAACAATATACAATAGTGATATTATGTATAGGTAGTAGTAATAATAATAATAATAATAATCATAATAATCATAATAATAATAATAATAATTATAATAATAATAATAATAATAATAGTAAGTTAGCTTTTACAAATCTACAGAAGAATGTTAAAACGTTTAATATTATTTCGTAATTCCCGCGGAGAATATCAATAATGTCCGAATGCACGACGACGACGAGTGTAGTACGTAGTTGTCGTAGGGACGGTCATTGTTCGTGTTCGTGCGCAAGACACTGCAGTGACGTCGTTCAAAATTCCTGGAAAAAAAAATTACCAATTAGTCAATCAGTCTCGGAGATTTAAACTGTGGAGGTTAAAAAAAAAAAAAAAAAACGTGTTTGAGAACGGTATGTACACGCGTGGTAAATGTTCGGGAACACTCGCTCTCTCTCTCTCTCTCTGTCTCGCTTTCGCATATACCTACTGATTTTCAGGGGCGTTTCCCTTCACGGCTTTTGGAAAACGTCGCGAAATAAACGGCGAGGCGAATCGCCCGTTTTATATGTATTTATGTAATAATATATGAAAACGTACGCGCGCGCGCGCGCGCGTGTGCACAGATACGGCACGCGGTGAGAAACGAACAGCCGGTATCGAAGGAACGAAAATAAAATAAAGTTGCATAGTGTTTTTTCTGTGTCGCAAAACTTTCCGTCCGAAGAGTTATAACAGCTGCGCGCCTCGGGCGGGTCACACGGACCTCTCACGAGTAAACCAAATATAATTCAACGCGATGTCAGTTAGCCGACGACTGCGATAAATAATACGAGGCGGGCAAATCAAAACGATCGTGACCGCCGCCGCGGCGGATTGGATTCTCATTTTTTTCCGAGCGCGCGCGCGATAATATTGAAATCATTTAAACGGGGCGCCACCGCGGAACAACAATATTGTCGAAGCTGTACGAAAAACATTACATTATTATGTAATAGGTAGTTTTTCTCGGAATATCGCGACCGGCGTGCATTTCCATCTCTCTCGAAACGAGAGCTTCTAATATTATAATAAGCGACTCTATAAAATGGAAATACCTAACCGTCGATAGGGCATAAAGTAATCGAGTAGACGCTTTATATCGCGCGCGCGTGTGTATTTAAATGCGTTTATAATACGTCTGATGCGCGTGCGTGTTTATGTAAACGCGTATAGACGGAAACGGAGACGGAGGTAACCCATTCACCGATCTTAATCTCAGCTCATCTGTCAGTGTCAACACTTGCACTCGGTCCCGCCGCCCCCCGACGTTTGCCCACACGATCTCTCACTCCTCCGGCACCGTCGCCCTCTCCTTTTTTCTCTCCGCCGCCGCCGCCGCCGCCCGTATGACCACCACCACTCTTACGCGCGCGTACCAAGTCTCGCGCGATATAACATTATATTATATCCGTGCACTCTACTCCGAATAAATTATACGCGGCGGCGCGGCGGCAGCCGATTCGTCGCAGACCCGTTCGAACGTCGCCTGCAGAGAGAGAGAGTACGTTATGATAATAATTATTAGGGACGGGCCGACGTCAGGTGGGTTTTGATTTTTCTCGATAACCGATATTTTCCCGGTCCTTAAAACGATTTGTGTGAAAGAAAAAAAAAACCGATATCCTTAAACTCGTTTACCCGACGATTTCGAATAAATGTAAAAACATAATAATCGGTTTCATAATAATTTATCGGCTCGAAAGAAAAAACCCATCTAAATCATTCTGTATGATGGGGCGACACGACAGTAGTTTGATATTGGTAGGATTGTCAAAACTGTTAAATCCGCGGTGTCTTAAACGAAAAGGCGAGACGTTTATTTCAGAAGCTCTCTCGGGGACGGATGGACGCGCAAACATTTTACCCGGATATGACATATTATGGAGCCCTGTCACACAACGTACCCGGAAAATCGAGACAATTACACGGGCGACACGTAACCGTTCATCTGTCTCTGTTGTTGCTGTTGTTGCTGCTGCTGTTGTTGATGCTGATGCGGATGCGGCTGTTGCGTAGGGCTGAAAATAAAAAGATTTTTTTAGATAAATCGCAACGGGTCTAGACTAATCGCGGGGAGGCCGTAATCGCTGACTTTGCGAGCGATACATTTTTAAGGTTTTCGTTTGTAAAAGTTTATAAAACTCAAATAGTTCCGTGCTATTACGACTGCAGGTGATATTTTTATGGTCTAATAGTAAAGAGGGGTAAAATCGGAAAAAATCGCCTAGTAGGAACCGCTGGAGCTTTGAGTATAATATTTGGTTAATAGTTTGGTTTGAAATAGTAGAGATCCCCTAGAGAAAGAATTTTCCAAAATTCAATCTCTAAGGGGGTGAAAAGTGATAAAAGGTGTCAGAAATGTAAAAACGTTATTTTTTGATCGGTATTTTTATGTGTATCTAGAAATATCGAATGCAAATTGAAATCATAAATATAAAGATTTAGTTTAAAATATCATCAGAGTTTTATATCTTTACATGATTAAAATCGTTATTTTTTTTCCAATTAAAAATTAGACTTGGCCCAAGAGGCGAAATTTTCCGAACACCCCGGAGCTGCTCGATCCTAAATACGGCTCTGATCACAAGAAGATCTAGTAATGATCTCAACGGATCCAGACCACGTGAAACCCGCCGTTCGTCGGATTTATAGTACAACACCACTTACGTTTTGTAAAACGGTTTGAATGCCGTACTCGCGTCGTTAGCGACGACCGCCATCTGATGATTGTTGTTGTTAGTGTTGGTGTTGTTGTTGTTGTTATTGTTGTTGTTGTTGTTGTTGTTGTTGTGTTGATTGATGACCGCGACGTGCTGTTGATGATATTGCTGCTGTACTTCCTGCACGGATCTGACGACTTCGTGCTGTTGCTGCTGCTGCGGCGGCGGCACGTGTTGCCGGTGGTGATAGTTGTTGTGCTGTTGCTGTTGCTGCTGGTGATGGTACCCGTTGTAAGCCGCCTGATGGCCGCCGAACTGCTGTTGCTGTTGTTGCTGCTGTTGCTGCTGCTGCTGCTGCTGCTGCTGACCGGAAGAGGCGGACAACGGTAACTTCATGTTAGGCGGGGTCTGCGGCGGCGTGTCGGTCTGCACGTCAGGATATCCGGTCATTTGCTGCGCCGACGACGACGACGAATTACTGTTGCCGCCATTGTAGCCGCTGCCGTAGAATCCGTTGGCGCCGTATCTAATGTGCGCGACAAAACGTATAATATTAATGACGATAACGACAGCACGCGAATAAATCGATTGTCGCGTTGTTGTTGTTGTTGGCAAGGAGGAACGCGTAGAAAAGCCTAACGTCCTCCGGTATACGATACTCGTACGATAATAATTTTATTACCGTTGCACCGCATTATTGTACTCGTTTTGTGCCTTTGATAGCCTTTGAAACGAATGACCTCGAAAACATGTCCATAGCCGTTTTCTATGACCATGTTATACGTGGTAAGTGCTCAGAATTGTATTTTTAAATCAAATTAGAAATCATCAAAAAAAAAAACATTGTTTTTTTGAGCGCGAGGCTTCGAATAAATATGAAAAACGCTAGGGGCCCGAACCTTTTCCCTTAGAAAAAAAAGGCGGCTGTACCCGAGTTTTGAGGGGAGTGAATCTCGAATCCACGCGCGAGCTTACGAAAGAATCACGCGGTCAAACACTCTAATTATTGTTCTCGTCGTGAGTTTACTACTACGATCGCGGGTCACACAGAACGTATGCTAATTTTCGGCGGTTGAAACTATTTCCCTCCACCCTGACCGTTGCACATGTTTAACGTGTTCCTGTTCAGTTGCTCCCATATTTCAACAGCTTACGAACAAAGTATTGCTTGTTTAAAATATTTTTATAGATTCAAAAATATACCAATATGGAAATAACAACGAGATTCGGTGAATTTTAACACGTTATATTTTTGTTTATGAATCAATGTATAAAGTCATAATTTTTACGAGCTGTAGATACCGACGTGAAATGAAAAACAAATTCGTAAGGACCCCCTCCCAAATAACCGTCACAGTAGCACTGCCAAACCCGGTATATAGGTACATAGGACACCCGTATATACATTATGCAAATAGCTATAATGGAATGTGTAATGAAACGAGTGATATCGAGTTGATTTTTTTTTTTTCTTCGAATGTGTTAGATTAAAACGCGACGGCTGCAGCACGATAAACAGTGCTATTTTTAAAACTCAATGCAATCGGTTATTTTAACAGTCTATATTACTACTGCGTTTTTAGTATTTACACATTCGTTTTGTATAATTATTGCTGTAGTATCGTTTTAATATTACTCGTGTTCGCGTAATGTTTGTATTAAAATTACAAGTAAAACATAAATAAACGTATGGCGTTCAGCTGCGAAACGTGTCGATTTAGAAAAAAAAAAACGATAAACGAAAGCGACCGCTTACCTGGAGTACGACGATCCGGACGGGGACAGCGACGAGTTGGGCATGGTGAAGCCGGGCGACGCGAGACTGGGGCTGACGTTGGGCCACTGGTGGCCGGGCGGGGGCGTCTTGGATGCGGCCGTGTCGGCCAGCGACCATATTTTGGGTTTGGTCGGCGGCAACGGTATACCGCAGTCTTGGTGGTGGTCGTCCTGCATCACGTGGTGGTGCACCTTCATGTGGTGCATCTGATCGGAGTGGTAGAGGTGTTGGAGCATCGGCTTGCGATCGTCGTCGCCGTCCGACATGACGCCTTGGCCCATCATGTGATCCACGTGGCTCTCTGCACACACAAAAACTCATATTCAATACGATTTCAACATTTCCTACTAAATGTCGTAATATATATGTACGCGAGTATGCTCGGCGACGTGTGCACGTGATGTGTGTTTTCCATTACAGCAGACACTCGGTAATTCGGCAGATATCAGACCAGAGGATCGACGAAAATGCCGGAGGTTCGCATAAAAACGCATTTTTACTCGTTGCCAAATCATCAAAATTCACTTAACAATAATACCCGATTGTAAAAAAAAGTCGGCCGCACTGCCCCAGGTACGCGCGTGTGGCGCGTTCGTATATTTATACTGTATTGTCATGATTTAATGAAAAAAAAAAATGTATCGAGTTGAGAATGTTTGGGCCGTTGTAATATGCTCCTTTGCCGCCGGGCCAGACACGACCCGGTACACCTAAGGACTCGGTTTAAGTTGGACGAAGACGGACAGGTCGCGCAGTGCTTTCTGTTATTCGCGCGTTGTCCCGGGAAACCGACGAGCCGTTCCGCCGACCGCCATCGCCCGGTCCGCTCGGGCGGCTCGGCGAGATGGTCGATCCCTATCTGCTGCTGTCCGGCCCGGGGCTGGCCGAACGATAGGATCGCCATCGCGGCGAACCACTGTACGCTTACCGCCCGAGAAACCCGCGGCACATCTTCGACCGCAATAACCAGGTGCCAGAATACCGAACGTTCTGTTACGCGGCGACGTTCGGTGATCGACGACGAACATTATCGGCCGAGAGTACAATAATTTAATAACCGCGACATATCATTATACATATATATATCGTATAAATTTTAATAAAAAAATATAAATATAATTTAAATAATTTTTGCTTATGTTGTTTATATAATATTTTGAAGATCCAAATTTTAAACCCGCAAGTGTTCGATTTATATTGAAAAAAAAGAACACTTAAATAGGTTCCCGATCGACACCTACGTAAAAAGTCAGAACAATCGTGAATAAAATGCCGGTAGGTCAACTGGAAAAAGTGTTACTAGGTTTTTCAATAACGGTTTTTTTTATGCCCGATGTGTAAAGGCACAAAACGAGTGATATATTATAATATCTATGCGATAAATTATTACTATACGAAACGTGTTGGCCAGAATATTACAAAAGTTTAGACCGAGCAAAAAGCGCTTGTGAGCAAAAAGGAAAAAAAAGAAGAAGAAAAAAATCGTCACGTTTGATTTTTTCCAACTGCAGGTTTTTTACACGGACGACACACAATACGTAACGGTGTGTACACGATCGCTTTTCGAACGGTTGCGTACAGGCGAGTACCGAAAAACGTCAGACGTTCGTGATACACACTCGGCGGGATTGTATAAGCAAACATCGGACTCGCGGGCCGTGAGAAATCGTTTCGCGGGGCATATCGTACGGCACATTATGCCGCGCGTGCGGTCAGGAGGTACGCGCATGGGACGTGTTATGATAATAATAATAATATAGCAGTCTCTTTCAATACGTACGAGACATCGTCTCACCTGTGCGCACCGCGTGCGTAATGTATTCGCCCGCGATGAAAAGCGCGCGCGGGTAAAAGTGTCGACTGTGTGTATACACAATCGCAGAACACAATAATAGCTTGATAGAGAAAAAAAAAAAAAATTCGAAAAAAAAAAAAAACGCGAGACTCGGAATTTTCACGACGCGTGTAGGCGCGGGGCGTAGCCGCGTGAGATAGGGCATGCGGCGGCGGCGGCGGCGTGTGAGCCCGTGTAATTGCGCGGATATGCAAATATCATACGCTCACGAATTGAGCAGCATCCGCACACCAGCTATAGTAGTCGCGCGCGCGATTCACACGGTTATATGTACATATATATGTGCGCATGATATCTTTATATAAGAAACGGGAATAAATTATCATATGCATGTTATAAATATATACGCGTATTTTTATATATATATATGGTTTTTTTTTTTTTTATACGCGGTCTGGGTGTGAAATGGATTGCGCTCCGGTCGTGACCGGGAGATGGCCGAGATAAAGGCGAAAGCCCTACTGTTTCGAGTATATATCGCGCGCGCGCGCGAGCATACGTACACACACACACACACACACACATATTGCGCACAATACAGCCATGAATAAATATAAGATAACTATACAAATGGGTACGTCCCGGAGGCGACAATGATTCATCCGAGCAGCAGCACAACAGCAGAAACAGCAGCGCGACCGAGTAAAATGGCTCCGGCGCGATCCCGCGAGACGACCCCGTCGCGGCGCGCAATTTTAAACGGCGGGCGCGTATATTATATTATCGTGTATATACGTATATACGCATAAACAGTCCCCTCGTACGGCTCTCGGCCACGTATTATAGGATTGTCGTCGGGGAAAAAAAAAATAATAAAGCTTTTCGTTAATAGCTTCGAGATGATAATAATAATACGCTCTCTCCGCGCGTTTATACGCCGCACTGCGAAGCGGGGTGCAACGGAGGCGGGCAAAAGCTCTTATATAATTTTCGGCTTCGACGAGGGTCCGTATTCCACAAGTGTCCGGGCGTCGGCCTCCGCCCGCGCGCGCGCGAGCGAAAGAGGGCTCGAATAAAATACTCGCCAATTACGCTAATGCATTATTGGCATCCCATATACATATACATACAGCCGTTCCGAACGATTTCGCACACCCTTATTTACAAACTGCGTCGTTGCCGCCGCTGCTGTTGCTGCTGCTGCTGCGACACTCTTTATTCAGTCACACGAACGTACCTTTTCTGATATCCTTGAGTTTCTCGTCGCCCATCAGCATGTCGTCCTTGTCTTTGTCCTCGCAGTCGGACGACCCGGCGTCGTCGTCGTCGTCGTCCGTCTTGTTCTTGGGCTCCCAGGTCATTTTGTTCTCCTTTTTCAACCGTCTCCTGGCGTTCGCGAACCACGTGCTGACTTGGGTCAATGTCATCTTGGTGATGATGGCCAACATGATCTTCTCGCCCTTGGTCGGGTACGGGTTCTTCTTGTGCTCGTTCAGCCACGATTTGAGAGTGGCCGTCGATTCCCGGGTGGCGTTCTTCCGCCTGGCGGCCAAGTCGTATCCGGCGCTGTACCTGCAACACACATCATCGAGTGAAAACTTCCGGTCAATCTACTACAAATCGAACGAATCGTTTTTCTTTATTTTTTCGTCAAAATCGAAAACACGCTTGCGCGCATATATACAGGCAATCTCGGTGGAGAGGAGAGGCCGGCCGAGAAGTGGCGGTCGCGGGGACGGATCTCGCGAGATTTATGTTCAATACCGGTTAGATTTATGCATCCATACGCGCTTGACCCCGTCGGGACGTTTACGTAATTTATGCTCGCCGACGACCGGCGCATATTCGTCGTCCGCACACACATACACACTTTATTATTGTTTCTGTCTCCCATGGCATCTTTTAAATATTATTTTATTTTTTTTCGTGTGCCCCCGGTCCGGCGGGTACCCCGCCGGGTTGTCACAACATGTCATCCGTATAAATAATAACAACACGCGGTCGACCGGGAATAATGTGCGCGCGCGCCACCGCCTAATTTGTAATCACGCAGAGCCGTCGTATTACGAGGGAGAGAGAGAGTGTGTGTGTGTGTGTGTGTGCGAGAAGAGAGCAGAAATCCATTAAGTCGTCGTCGGGAATCAATGGCTGAAACTTGGTAGGTATACGAGTACACAACAAAAGCTCTGGGGATTGTATAGTATTATAATGATGAGAGGCGAGCGGGCGGGCGGGACAGAATATACTGTTCTATAGCGTAAACAACAACCCCGCGGGCTAGGGTACACGGCTACCTGCGGATTTTATTATGTAAAAGGAAAACCACCACGGTCGACTGTAAACAATAAAATAAAAACACACGCGAGCGAGTAACGAAAGAAAAAAAAAAAAGAAAAATAGAAGAAAATCAATGCCCTTTGAGTAAAGCTTAGAATAAGTTTCACGGCGGCGGCCGCGGTGATCGTGTTTTCTCTCTATATGGCCTCGGCATAACCGGTGCGTGACGGCGGTGGCGCCGAGTAATCGATATTATCGCCGGCCATTTTGTCTTGGGTAGTACTACTACTATACTATTACTACTACTATTACTACGAATACTTATAGTACTACGCCAAAACACGAAATACATAGTTTCGAGCGCGACGCAGACTTTTCCCGTCACGTAAATATAGGGTAAATAAAATAAATATTAAAAAAAAAAAAACACACAACTTACCCATAAGCGGCCAATGTGGAGTCGTAATGATAATATCCAGTGGACGGTTGCAGACTGGCGCTAGACCACATGTCCGACGAGCCCGTCGAGTCTTTTAGTCCGTAAGGATTGCTCTGTGGAAAAAAAAAAAAATAAATATAAAACAAACGTATTATTATTTTTTATACCCGGAACAATATATAATAGTAGTGTACGCGGTGACGACGATCCGTGCGCGCAACTTATTTCGAACACGTGGAGACGACAATCAGGTCGGGCGAGTCTATAAATCGACGACTATATAGTATATACGTATATGCCTTCCCACATATGTATAAATGTAAGGCGGCTTATAATAATACGTGTATATACCTATATGAAACAGGTCGAGAAGTAATCCCCCCCGTTTGCGTATACACGATTTGCCCAGGAGGTCCTACCCGTCAACGTCATAAGGTCGCGCCGCACAGTGTACTTATATTATTGTCGTCTACACGAGAAACGACGGAGTAGGTATGCGACAGCGGCGCGGCGGCGCGGCGTTTCGGGAGATCCCGACGAACCGTATCGCCGCGAACAATATGGTCATTTTTTTTTTTTGCTTCTCTTTTTCCACTACAGCGGCCGGTCGGCACAGTCGGAACTTTAGGGCCCTCCGCGGAGAGCCTATAACGGTCGCATTACGGATTTAAAATCGATTTCACTGCGCGGGCAACGCAGAGAGTGTTTTAAAAAATTTTCAATACAACAACGTGCCTATACGTTACGTACGCGCGTATTTAGTATCGTCATGCTAAACGGCAGAAAACGTTTTTACCAATAATTCAGAACTGGTTTGTCCTCCTCTTCGTATCTCCCCCCCCCCCACTCCCCTCTCACAAACACGACCGACGTATTTAATTTTATACGTGCCTCACACAAAATCATTAGATTTATTTGTTTTACGATCGTTTATTTTTAATTGATACACATCAATAAAAATGTCTACATAGAGATACCTGATCTAATTGTCTTTGCTTTTCGTCCTAATGCGCTTTTACTATATTATATAATACCTACACGACTGCAATGTTGGATTTAATGGCTATTCCTATAATACATAAAATGCAATTGAAACGATAAAATAAAAAATAATCAATTCATATTCTAAGCGACTGTTGAAATTAGCTCGATATATATATATACGTATATATATATTTTTTTTTTCTTCAAATAAATACGCGTGTAGATAGATTATGGTCGTTTGTTTAATAGGTATAAGATTCACGCGGACGTTGTTGCGTTCGACGTAACTCGACACGATCATAAAGTAAACGATCTCGGAAAGCAATTTTCATACGATAAATAACGCTATACATATAAATTGACAAAATATTATCACGACAGCATTACGAATACTTTCCGCCGTATCGCCATTCGTGTAGTTCGATAAATTGCACCGTATGTTTGCTCGTCTTGTACATATACTATATATAAAGTACCGATAATATATACACTCGATTTCTTATACTCATTCTAAGGATATATATTCTTAATCGCTCTATACTGCGCGAATACCTGTATCCTGTTTGTGTAGCGATTCTTTACAATCGGGTTTAATTACTCGGTGTCCGCGGAAACGTTTAACCGCCAGCAGACTAGACGTAAATTCTAGGTGGGCTGTGCAAAAGTTAAAATATATAAACATTACGTCGTATAATTCAATAATAATTATCGAAGCGAGTTACGCGTACCGTAACGCGGGAGAACCGTATGATGATATATAATTATACATTATAATATTTATATGCCATCGATATTACATAATATATAGTATGTATTTATAATAAACCCTCTCGACTGTTACAGTTCATACGCCGCCGTACTTGCTGCAGACATAATAATTACGTCGTGTCGTATAATATAATATCGTCGCACGCGTGCGTTTTTTTTTTTATTGAAAAAAAAACCGACAGCGACGACCAATCTCCGAAAGATTTTCGCACACACGCGCACACAATGGTTGACGTTGGGTACAGCATTCCGTCACGTAGTCAATAATAATATTTCGCCTTATTTTTTTTTTCTCTCCGTCGACCGCCTAACCGACGCGCGACGTCTATATTAAATATATATAAAGAGAAAGAGAAAGAGTACTATATTATAATCGCTTCGGATGGAATTTAATCGGAGGGAAGCTCTCGTATAAAAGTATAAAATATATTATGAAATAAAGAACTGTTGGGCTGACGCGAAAGAATAGACGCGCGCGCGCTCGTCACGCGGGCTATACGGACGTGCGCGCCATAACGCACAGCAGCGTTTATAATAATATAATAATGAAATAATACGATTTTAATAACCGGTTTATCTCGCGTACGCTTTTATATATATATATAAATATGTACAACTATATAAATACACATAATATTTATACGCATATATATATATATAAAAGTACGACGGCCGAGGGGTGTGTGTGGGAGTGTGCAAATATTTGGTCTTGCAGCAGCAGCAGCAGCAGGCGCTGCCAAGTCTCCTCGCCCCACACACTCGCTCTCGCCCTCGACGACCGGGGTTAAGTGTTAGATACGGCTCCCTGGGGGATCGGCGGCGACGGGGCGTTAAGAAGCCACCCTGTGGGATATGCGCTTTTAATATTAAATATATATACACTATATAATATTGTATATAATGTGCACCCTCGGAGGAATTTCACGGCTTCCCGGTTTTAACTGTGCTCGCCGTGTACGGTATATATATACGTATAGTATGAACATATATATACGTAGTACAGAAGGGTAGCGCGACGGCGAAGACGCGCGATGTGCCGCGCGCGCCGCGTATATTATAATATATTGAAATTTATCGACGACGGGCTCGGAGACGCCGTCTGTCGTGCGAGTAAATTTTCGATTTTTTACACGGGATTTTATTTTCGTCCTTTTTTCCCCCCGTCTCTCTCGCTCTCTCGCTCTTCTCTCTTATGGCCGCGTCGCCGACGACGCGACGACGCTCCGTATAAATTGATTCGGCGAAAAAGAAATGCGCGACGGGATAACATATACACATCACAACGATCGCGAGCGATTTATTGCCACTGTTCCGTCGTCTCCGCGTCGGCATACACAGCGCATATATATTCGGATACAATTATATAGAGTTGCGGTTGCTGCCGGCTGAGATGAAAAACGCGCGCGCCCGCTTTTTAAAGTGCGTTATACATATATACGTACGTAGAAATATATACTTTATACACATGCGGGGGGTGGGGATGGGTTTCAATTTGCTGTACGCGTGTCGTGCGTCGGACGCGGGATTTCAAAATAATAAATCGACGAAAAAACCGTGTGCTCAGGCGGTATATAGGTTTTCCGTACGGCTAAAATATACGATATCGCGACGCGGCGAGTGGTGGAATTTCGGACGAATGATTATAATATGCACGCTTGAGAAATTTGTCAGACAGCTCATAACGCGGGAAAAACGGTGTCGATCGTCATTTTTACACAGACATACCGACGAATAATGACACTACAATGTTCAACGTTTTTTAAACTGTTTATATTTACGGTGGCTTGCGGATGGTTCGACCATCGAATAAAACGCTTTATTGAAAATTCCCCCAAGGACCCCCCCCCCCTCCCTCACTCACTACCAATTAATCTGGCACCTAATAGGTATGAAAATTAAATATAGAAATTATAAAACTATTGTGACAAGGACGCCGCGTTGAAACGTGAATGTAGATTACGGTCGTATATTATACTGCGAGTGTTGTAAACTGCATGTATACTTACGAATATTATTATTTACCGCGGAGAAAATTATAATTCGATATACAGCGCGTAATATATATATAAAGACAGTTGGCGATGGCTGGGAGACGACGTTACGCGTTTTAGTCGTGTAAAAAAAAAAAAAAAAAATGGAAGGAATAACAGAATAAAAAACAACGAGGTTTATCTTACAGAAACATCGAGTCGTTTACAACGGAGGCGGCGCGACGGTGGCGGCAGGAAATCCGGTGGGAAATTATGTTCGTGTTCCCACAAATATGGCATTTTATCCGGGAGAATTTCATTCTCCTCTCGTTCGCCCTGTTAATTTTTTCCGAATATTTTCAAGTCCTGCCGTATACCTTCGGCACTTATTCGCCGGCCCCTCCGAGCGTATGTGTGTATATATATATATATATATAAATACGCATATAATTTTATATACAACGTACCGTACAGACGAATATACTCGATCGGACGCGTCCAAAACGCTGCGCGCCTCGCCCATATAAAAGAAAACCCGCCGAGCGCCCAAACACGGTTTAGCTTTATCCGAGTCGTTATTTTTCAACGTATATACCTACCCCTTTTTTTTTTTCTACAAACCCCGTCACTGTAGCGTCATCGCGTCCCCCAAGAGCCGTCGGATTCTGCGCGCTCGCGGTATACATATATATATATTGAAAGCGTTCACACGCCCTCCACTATATATTCGCAGCGTTATAAATGTATATAATACACGCGGCGCGTCGTCGGTGTGTGTGTATCGAGAAACGTTTTGGATACATATATACTTGTGTATATATGTGCGTATATGCGCGACGGACGGGCTTTTAACGCGATACCGCCGCCGCCGGGGAAATCGCTTCACGGATATATATACACGATGTTTGGGAAATTGCACCTGTTTGTCGGTGGAGTGGTTTATCGCGTGGTGTTAATGGCGGCGTTTGTCCCGCGGGGTGATCAATCGCCGGGAGATTCGGAAACGTATGCGCGCGGAAAAAAAAAAAAAATCTCCGCAATACATCCTATACGTATATATTATACGGAGTGGGCCCCGGCGGCAAGGCGACCGCCGAAATCCACTCTTGAGCGGTGGAAAAATGAAAATTTTTTACCGTACACGCCCGCCGCGTGCGAATATTATTCATCGTAACGTTTTATCGCGCCGACATTCGGAAAAACTACGGTGTAGCGGTTTATATACGTATGCGCGCGTCCGGTAGAGCGTGTCCGTCGCACACAAAAGATCTCTGGCGCGCGCTCGACGTAGGGCGTATCTACCCGCTGCAAGCACAGTTTATCGCGTATATATTATTATTTTATTTTTAATCGCCTCCTACGATATATCTGTACGTATATAGTATTATGTTTAGGTATAATAATGGCACAAAGGTGCCGTCTGATGTGTATAATTAACCGGGAGCGCGCGGCGGCGGGGGCGGTTTTGTGTGTCGTGCGATTAACTCGTGTTAGTGATAACGTTTCGACGACTCGATACGAGGGGGTGCACAAACGACCTTGGGACACGGAATAAAAAAAAAAAAAAAACGCGGAAAAATGTGACGCCGGTCGTGTAGTTTCGTCCGCGTGCGGAAAACACGGTGTTGTGTGCGCGGCGCGAATCGCAGTCATTGCCAGTATAGCTACGGAGCGGCCCTGCAGCGGTCTATTATTGGCTGCGCGTGTATATGGACGCATAGACGCGGTGCAGCTCTTGCATTATTCAAATGAACGCCGTCGACGCGCGCTGTCGGCCGTCGTCGTGCGAGCAACGCACGCGCCATCGATTTCCAGACGACAAACAATAATAATAGTAATATATAATTATTATTATACCATCGTCGTTATTATTGTTATAAAACAATTAGGGTTGGTAACAAAACGGTATGACATCACGACTCTGCGCGCGGCATTGTCGGCGGGCCGTTAGCGGAATAAAACGGAAAATATAATAATAAGCCACACACGACTGGAAAACGAGTTTCGCATGAAACCAATAATAATATGATACGTCGTAAATGGAAATTCGTTTGTGCGACGAGTATATTACGTGTACTATACGTATATGTGTGTGTGTGTGTTGTGTAAAAATTCTTTCGAGACGACACTGTACCAGTACATTGCGCCGCGTAGAAGAAACTTGGAAAAAACTTTCCGCCGTGCGCGCAAATAATCACCGCAGACAAGATAGTCCGTCGCGTCTATTGTTTCTTCGGTTATTATTTTTATTTTTTATTTTTCTCTCTCCATTCTTCCGCTATTTTTTTTTATTTTTTTTTTTGCACTAGTCTACAATTAGCGACGGTTGTAAAACGAGAAATATACCGACATTTAATACGATATTATTATGTAAAACACGGCCGCCACAATGGTCGTCGTCGTCGTCGTCGTCGGCGCGCATGAGTTATGGTGGACGTAAGTAGAAGCGAAGGGTTTGCAGAGGGGGCGAAGGGTATGTGGCGGGTAGGGGAGGGGACACACCATTAAAGTCGACAACAGGTCAATACGTTGTGGGAACTCGTATTACGGCTACGAGCGTGTGCGTGTGTGCGTGGCTCACGCGCGCGTGTATGCGTACGGTACACGATATGATTGTCCTGTATTGGAAGAAACGAGAGGAGGAAGTGGATATAATATAATATACGATAAAATATATATATACAATATATACATACGTATATATAGGTACATTGTGGCGCCAAACTTAGTCTGAACATTGTTACTGTGTGTATACGTATATTTTTCCGCTTTCAATCCTCTACGCACCATCAAAGTAATACCTTTTATTCCTTCAGGATCGTGCCCGGCCGGTCAGTGTACCATAGTGCATGGTGTGCAGTATAAAAATATAAATCCCTTCTTACTAGTCTAGTGTAAATCCGTGGCCGAATACGTGACTGGAAATCGTGACAAAGGGTGTATGTATGTATGTATGTATGTATATATATATTTATATGTGAGTGTTTGTGTGTGTGTGAACGTATGTATATGTATACCGCATATTTCCGGGAAACTCGCGTTCGCCACCACCACTCAAAAGCTCTGTGTCCGGTCAACTTGAAAGGTCAATTCAATTTTCCCCTCTAATATAATTTATAGGCATTTTTCGCAGATACGGTTCGGTGCCGACCAAAAGGGAGTGAAATCGCGTCCATTTCCCACGTGCACGTCAAGGTGTACGTCGGGTGCAGGTTCCTAAGTGCTACCTCTATACGTTATTATGTTATTGTTTGGCAACGTGACGTATTGGATGAAAACCGCGCGCTGCAATACAATAATAGTTGTATAAATACAATAACGTCCGTTCTTTAGGTGGTCAATGCGTTTTCGATTAAAAACTATCGAAAACACTCGAAAACCCGTAGAATAAAACTGCGACGAGAATTTATTTTTTGTCTCGTTCAATTCGTCACACCTGCACTTGCGCAGCGTTATTGTTCTATACTATTACTAATATATACAATGCAATCTTTTGAATATACACCTGGTATAGGATTTCATCAGATGTTTGTCCTTCGAAAAACAAAACAAACAAAAAAAAAAAACCTCCGATTCCGTATCTAGCATGAAATTTACATATTCATCGTTTCTGCAGCTTGAGGACAATTTTAATAGTTTAAAATCCGCTCACAAAACGCACTATTATTACGCGTTTCCCATACGTGGTATAATGTATAATTAAGGCCCGATAGCGTACATAAAATACCGTCGCGTCACCGCGACACAGCTAGAGCGCCCTGTGTATACAACAGTTAAGTGTATTATTGTTTTCGACGTCATCGCACGCGCGCAATATAGACGGTAGCGCATACAATAATAATACGTGTCAGTGGGATAACGTATCAATCAACTGCATACGAGAGCGTTATATACACACACCCATTATAGTCATCTCTCCTCTCTCGCTTCGTATATAAACTCATTGATATAAAAGATGCTCGTGTTTATATTCATCAATCCACCCTTTGTATATATATATATGGTTATTTTTCACGCGGCGGCGGCGGCGCGTTTACTACCCTCTTTATACTCGCTCACTTGCGAATATATATATATATATATAAGCTTCTCTCTCTCTTTATTTATTTTTTCACTCCCCCAAAAAGTCTCTCTCTCGGCGATGCCGCCGCCGTCAATTTTCCGCTCGTTAATGAAGCCTCCGCCCAGGCAGTTGCGGTTCTCTCGTGCGCGCGCAAACGAGTAGGGTGTATATATAAGGTACATATATATATATATAGGGTGATACCGTGGTAGTAGTAGTAGTATACGCGGTGTATATACAGAATATACCGAGTATATATATAATATATATAGCACAGTTCGCGAAATCACCGCTACCGCACTCTCCACCGCCCGTCGATAAATCACGTCCCGCGCCGATTTCCACCCCCTGCGGCGGCGGCGGCGGCATCATCCCCTCTCTCCGGTTAACCGGAGGCTGTGGCGGGAGCGGATTGATTTATGAACGTTGCACTTCGCGCGCGCCAAAGCTTCTTCTCTCGCCGCCGTCACCCCACCGCCCGAGTTTATATACACGCCCGATCGTATAATAGTCCTTTGCTCGCAAAGGCTTTTTATTTCCGCGAGCGCACCCCAAATAATCGAATATAATTGATACCGGATTATATGGACGACTTGACTTATGGGCTCGCGTTAAAAGGGCCATTAAAAAAAAATAAAAGAGAGACGACAGCGGCGGAAAAAACGAGACCCGCGGCCGCGTGAAATTACCGCCGAGCAAACAACCACCCGAGCAACGGTTACTACTACTACTAATACTACTACTACTACTACTACTAATACTACAGTTTCCGCGGATAAACACACAAATTCGAAACACACGAACGATTAATTATTTTAATTACACGTAAAAATAATGCTATCGACTGTGTTATTCGGGAGAAACAGATCGTTTTATTGCGTGTCGCGGCGATTTCGAACGATAACATCGTTAAAAGTATACGTATTATTATTATTATTAGTATTATTTTATACGCATGAAACGTATACTTTATACTCAGATTCGTCAACATTCACTAGGGTGCCACTCGGGGTGTCATTATACGCTTATATAGATTAGCAATATAAGATTACAATCGCTTATTAAAAAAAGAATAAGAAAATAGTCACTACGAATTTTCAATATTTTTTTGCAAAACCAAAATCATTGTAGCGACATTCGACATCTGTAAATAAGAGTTTTCAGAAATAAAAGTATATTATACTGCGGATACTCGTGCTTTTTAATAATACGTATCAAATGTAAAATGGGTGTATCTTTAGTGAAAACTTGTCGGTTTTCGTCAGTCTCCCAAAGCTTAATTCCCGAACAAAGTTTACCACTACTTTTCCGTTACGACACATACTAATTATATTATAATATGAGACAGAGAAACTTACGACGAGAAATCTTGAAAAAAATCCAAATATCAATGACAGAAAATAAAATTGTCAGCAACGATTTGTAATCGAGGCGTGATTTGCGATTGTCCGTGTTTTTAACGATCCCGTCAAAAGTATAGAATGTTTCCAACGCGAATAAATAAAAAGTCGTGAAAAAATCGTAGTGACATGTACAACTAATAGGAAGACCGTCGTTCGTAAAAATCGAAAGAGGAAAAAAAGTAAATCGAATAAAAACGTGTTGTTCCTTTTTCTAACCGAAACTATTACCATATTATTGTATACACTATTAAAATATTAGCGAACAATCTAACGAACATGAGTATACTATTATGCGGACACAACGATTAGCGGTGATATTAAGACGAAGGAACGAAAATCGAAACTCACCAAATGCGGGTAGAACGACGACGTGTCGATGCTCGGGTACGGGTTCTGGTCGGTGGACGGATACGGCGCGTAAACGGCCGTGGTGGCCGGCGTGCTGCGGTGGCTGGCGTAGTGCGGCGGCAACGACGCGGCCGCGGCCAGCTGACACGAGCACACGGCCACGGCGGACTCGGAACCGGCGCGGTCGCCTGCTCCGCCGCCGCCGCCGGCGGCGGTGCAGCACGTGCCGCACCCGGCAGCGCCCATGACGTCGGGCGATAAGCCGCCACCCCCGCCACCGGCGGCCAACGGCGGTGATACCGACTCTCCAGTCATCACGCTCTGCGGAAAAACAAAAACAATAACATTAAAGTCGATTCGCACACGTATCAGAACGGAGACAGTCGCCCCGACGACGACGATAACACGCGTTACACACCGCGCACTGCAATAGATTTAAATAAATTCATATTATTCATAGACATTTAAATATTAAAAATAAATTAAACTAATATTATGATATTATACTACGTTTTTATTATACGAAGCGTCCGCGTGTTTCGGATTCGACCAACACCGGCGCGGCGGTCGTCCGTTTTGCCCGCACAAATCGACAAAACAACGTTGACGAGAAAACGGAACGTCTCGGCTCGGCGACTCGAGGAGCACTGACGGATGGAAAACCGACGAGTGCGAATAACGCGATCTAAATTTGGCGAATGAATATTTCTCATATCACTGACCCCCCGAATTCTCGGAACTCAATCGTCTCGTGACTGATATAGTGATATGTGTGATTCGACCGGTGACGAGTATGATGGTCGTACGACGATTTTATCGAGTGCAGCGTACGGCAAAAGTACAGCAAGTGCAGCGTACGGCTGTAGGCGTGTTTACAGAAGGGCTAACCTAATCTAGAGTGCAGGACGTTTTGCGCCTGGGGTGAACTCGGGCGAGCGTTTCGAGCGTCACGGCATAATAATCACATACATTTGGGATAGGCATTGACGCAGGGGGCGAGATATAGGGTACGCGGGAAAGTCGACGATATCGCGGCGAATCGTTGTTCGTATGAATATTTGAAATCGTTGAGGGCGATAAATTCGCTGTCTGAGCGACGAAAGGTGGCCTCTATTCCGGGATATAATTTTTTCGTTCTTATGATCGATTTCTGATTTCGGTAGGCCAATACTGGCGTTAAAAATTTATTACCATGGTCTACGATTGAAAATTTATAAAATTATATATGATTACAATTTTTGCAAGGAATTAAACCTTCCTTAAAAATATTCCTTTAATTCAAATATATTATTTATTTTTTTCATATATTTAAGCAGTAAACGACACAAACGATTTTAATAATAATAATAAAATAATAACTATAGTACTTATTGGCACATTGGCTGTGTAATATTTATGTGAGTGTATATTCCATCGAATAAAATACAAAATGTTGACTGATAAGTTATTATATAAATGGACTACCACTAAGGATTCGGGCATATTGAAGAGCCACTGTAGAATATAGATGTATACTATACATCTATACATTGTATAGTCACGTAATAAGGTTTGAATGAAAGATTGGTCGGTTGTGGTGTAACATGAATAATAAAAGGGAGAAAAAAATAGCGGCTAAAATCTCAGAAAGAGAACGCATATATTATAATAATATTCCTATACGCGTAGAAAATATATGAGAAAAACAGGGACAAATATTTTTAATCGTCTCGCACGCTTTAATATATATATATATAACCGGTGATTGAATTCGCACAGGGAAGAAGGGTACATAAGCGAGTAAAGTACGTTTGCTCTTTGAAAAATATTTCAACGAATCCCGAATTCGTCGAAATAATACTGCTCTCTTTGCCGTTACGTATGTATAATAATATAATAATATTGGATTAATATTTTCACCACATCGAGAAAAAATGATCAGAATTTCATATTTAGAAAAATGTATACCACGATCCATGTTATTAAGTCGGATTCAAAAAGATAAGAAAAACGCGCAGGATGAACAATAATAGCCGTTCGATTTATACGGTGTATCCGAAATGATTCCGAAACGTCCGATTTGGTTTCCAGGTCATTTTCAAAGTAATTTTTGTTTTCCTTCTGATTTTATATAGACATAGGACAGTCTACATAAGTAAATATGTATATGTAAACATGATATTTGCAAGTCTGGCTAAAATGTATGGTTTTTTATTTCGAAATAAGTCATAATGTACTTTATTAGTCGTGCAAATATTAGTTATAAATTCTAATATATATATATAATTGGTTCGTTTCTCTTTTTATACAGTGTTTTTTGATCTATGACTTCTACAGTGCTGTTGTTTTTCCGCACTTTGTATAGTAGTTTCACACATGCAGTTTCAATTTGAACTTGTTTTTTAATCATTCGTGTATATAATGATGGGAAATATTATTAAATCGCATTTCGCATTTTTCGAAAGTCTTCGTCGGGAACCGACTCGGACGCAGTCTAATAATCGAAGCGCCTCCTAAGAAATAATAACGGCCGCCTCCAAGTGTGAACCGTAACTGTTTTCGTTCGCGTTCCCATACTATCGCCGTCGGTGCGCGTTTCGCCCGCGTCGATTTTCCTATTCCGAACCCTTGAAGTGTCCAATGTTCGACGGAACATTGTTTCGCATATTATACGCCAAATAATATGATCGCGTTCGTCGCGAAAACGTCTGCGAATCGTCACGACGGTCAGCGTATTTTTTAGGTATGCGCGCAGTCAAACGTCGAATCGATTCGATAGCGAGAATAGCAGAGATACTGCTATGATACACACGCCGTTTTGCAATATTTCCATACGGCGGCGTCGTCGTCGTCGACTCTATAATAACGTACGAGTCATTATTACGAAACGGCGACAAGACTGTGACGACTGCGTTAAAATAATAATATTTTATTGCTGCTCGAGTCTCTCTTTCTACGGTGGTGGTGGCAGCAGCCGGGTCCGGGCCGTCGTCGTATATTATACATATAATATATATATATAATTATTTTAATTGGCCATTCGATATAGCTGTGCGCGCGCGAGGAGACCGGTTGTTGTGCGAGGTGTGAACCCGAAAGCGCTTCGTCGGGTTTTCGAGAAAGGTGTACCCGTGTTGTATACGAAGCGCGCGCGTTTATATACGTACGATAGGTGTACACACGATATTATTATATCGTCGTCGTATAGCCGTCGACACCAACTCGACCGCAAAAACCAATAGACCGGAATGACGGGCGGCGGTAGACAATAATGAAAATATTACTCCCATATAACAATGTGTATAAATATGCGCTTATATATATATATTGTACACATTATATAGGAATAACACGCGTAGTGTTCGATAACACCCGCAGGCCGCCTTCGCAGTTTTTTTTCCCCTTTTTTTTTTTATATTCGCGTTGCCTACGACGCGGAATAAACGCGATGCGACGTCGTCGCGGTCCGACAGAATCGGTCTGCGCCCGTCGTCACCGTCGACGTCCGCGTTTTCCTAACCGTTATATTATAATATCGTTATACATCGCGTATTATTCGTACGCACATAATATTATGTGTGTATATTTATATTTATTATGATAATAATCGTCGGCGGTTGTCACGCGCAATCAGATGTATAAATATTATCGCGATCTCTTCGCGCGTCGTGTTTCCGAACACCCGAGACGGGTGACGCGGAGTCCGATCGACACTGGGAAATCGAGAGGGAATTTCGTCGCCGAGTTTTCAAAATTCCACCGCATATAGAGGTGGTAATGATAATTATATTATTATTATTATTATACCGGAATGTAAATTTTATCTACGCGCCAGATTATACATATGTATACGCCGAAGAACACATATACACGTCGAGTCGAAATTCGCCGTGTACATCGTGTAAACTCGCAAATAATAATTAGCACAGAATAAAGCGATTTTATTATGTTTATGTTTTTTGGTTTTTTGTTTTTTTTGTTTTCATAATAATAATAGCGATTCCGACCACAATATTATAAACGGATAAAACTATATAATACCACACACACGCACACAGCACACACACACACACACGCGCGCGCGCGCGAGCGTCAGACTTAACTATGGTCGAGATACTACACCACACAAAAACGGATGGGAGACGGTGGAGGGGAAGTAATAAAATTCTATAATTTATACACGCAGTAACAATTCATAAATATTTATGAACCCGTTTTCGTGGGCTATACGCACACACACACACAAACCATCGTGTGTACGCGATGCGTTTGATCGTCGTACTGATAACAGCCATTATTACGGTTATATATTATACGCGCGTACATAATATACATATAATATAAAATACGCATACACGCGCATTTTTTTTTATTATTATTTTTTGCATTCTATTGCTTCTACGGTATACATATATATGCGTATAATAAACATGTGCTAAAATGCGCTTTGTTAATTAACATTTTCTATAGGTATATATATATACGTGTATACACCCAATATAAATATATAACATATTATAAGACTTATAATTTATAAATTATAATATACTTCGCACACACGACATCACCCGCCGGTGGTGCCCCGTCGTCGTCGCCATGCGTAACGCGTTTTAATTGCGGCAGCGATAGCGAATTTCGCTAGGTTATCAATCAACATAGCAGCTAGTGTAAGGGAAAACTCGTGTTTTTCGGGCCGTGTATATATATATAAGAAACACGTGTCACAACCACCGCAGAGCACGAATAGAGACGGCACCCGCCTCCCTTCTTATTATAGCTCGATTTAATATAATAATGTTTTTTTTTTTTTTTTTTTCCGTAAGATATTTCGAGTATAGTTTTTATATAAACCCAGAGAGATCGAGAGAAACAAAAGTCTAAACCGTATTATTTTTTTTTTTCAGTCTCTTTCCGAGCGAGCTGTTGACACATTGTTTACATACTTAACGTCCCACACGACATAAACGAAATAATATACGAGCTTATTGTTGGAAAATAATAATATAAAAAACGTTGACAAGATTATCGTATACATACGCGGCGCTGTAGCGGTTTTTTATGATTATTTATTATATTAATATATTATACTTTTGTGTGTGTGTGTGTGTGTGTGTGTGTGTGTGTATGTGTGCTCTCCTATAACCCACGTCGGCGGGAATATCTAACAGTCACCGCAGTTATGACCGGCTTGCCAGCACCGCCATAGCGCGACTGAAATGATTCATTCGTGCCGAAATCGGTGTAGGAACATAATATTATAAAGGTATACGAAATTGTGAGTATATGAAAAAATGACAACAACACTGATAACGTAACGTTATCGTGAGCTTTTCGAACAGGACGGTGTTTTTAGACGTCCGTAAATATCATTGAAAAATAATTCATTCGACGTATTGTACGCTTATATATATATATAATACCCCTTTATAAACATGCAGCCTACTATATTATTGTAAAAACAACTGCAATAATTAAAAGTCGCATATCCTACATCGCGAAAACAATGAAACGCATATTTGCGTATTCTGAAAATAAAGTACAGATACATACACCGTCGGCCGCCTGCAATCGGTGGACCGTGACGCTCCGGCTGCTGATTTTCGTACTTATGCCAACTATATTATGTACAATATAATATACCTTTATAACTTATAAATACACTCCGCAAAACGTATATATATATAAGAGGGCATTGTGTGTAAAGTAGGATTGCAATTAGTTATACTACTATACTACTCGGATTGCGAGTCACGAGCGACCTTGTCCCATCAAATCGACTCGAGCAAAACGACTTTTATATAGGCGACTAAACGATTTCGTTACAGTGGCAGCAACGTACAGGATAGGTACGCGCATTATTATACTACATTAGATTGTATATTATATGATTTATGAAGGAAAACGATTTATTAGATCGGGAGAAAACGGGAAAATGTATGCCTGCCGCGTTCACCGCGACGAGTGTCATAGCTGCTGGTTATTATTTATTCGAGTATACTATTATTATAGGTTGCGCGCACTGTTCGCGGTAACAAAGTACACGGTTGGTTTTCAATTTCGACTGTTCGATCGTAATAATATTATAATGTCGATGAAAAATGCCGAGAATTCGAAATCGCGAACACTCAGCGTGCAGCTGATGCAGTGATGGAAATTAAAAAAAAAAAAAAAAAAACAAAAAAATTACCGTCGGTATAGTAATTTGAGATAATTAGTGATTCCCACGATAAAAATGAAAAATGTTTTAATTAAAAACTATATAATTCGACAGAAACGTATAAGTATAATATAATATAACGCGTGTATGTAGGTACTCGAACGCGCGCGTTATGTGCGATAATTAAAAAAATACGGAGCACAGTACATATACTATGTACGCGAAAACAAACCGTAACAAACTGTTTTACAACAATTCCCAATTAGGACGCGGCGTAAAAACCGGAACCCACAAAAATCATATTTGTTAAAACTATACATTATTATTTACCTACACGTACCTACTAGTTACTACTACTACTACGCGTATATTCAATTGTACTCGTTCGCAGTTATGGACAATTTTGTAGATGAATATAATTAATAGGTACATAATATGTATTATATTATATTCCCACCATTCATTCTGTAATTATTTGGATATTATTGAAACAGTTCGTATTTGTACAATATCTATTGAACACTATCAACCATCATCCGCAGTCGGTCTTACCTATCTTTTGATCTCGCCAGTGACATCCATTATTACGGCAACCAAATTTTATAACGAATAAATGATTACATATTGTTATGATTATTTCAATAGATATATCATTTCGTCCTTGCGTCTATTTTTCTCATCAAAACAATTCAACGACATCACGTAAATAATTTAGAATTTTAAAACGCACAGTTATTTATACTCGCGTTCGAGTTTTACAGGTACACGATTTTAAATTTTCGGGTAGGGTTTTATTGTTTGTAATATTTTATTTTATGGCAGCTGTAATATAATATGTAACTGCAGTATATAAGCATAATATAGGTTATACACCGTATGAAATTATCAAATCGTATATCATAAGTTTATATATCCATAAAAAAGACTGGTATTTTTTTTTATTTTTAATAAATTAAAACGTTGAAAAAATATTTTATTTCATATTGTTTTACGATCTATATACGTACATAAAATTAAGCCATATTAATTAATCGATCATTAAAAATAATTCATTTTATAGTTGAAATAATTAAAATTGTTACTATCGAAATGATTAGCTGTATTTTTATGAATATAAACTCGTTTCCTTTTTCTATATTACACGATGTCAAGTCATGAAATAATAAGAGAAATAAAAAAATTAAGACGCTTAAAAATAGACGAACAATATTCATACGAGAGTAATAAAAAAGATAGAGCTGCGGGTAATGCCATGATTATTTTGATAACATGAAAACAAATTAATGTTATTGATGATACGATATACCAACGGGTACAATGTAAAAACCACGTACCTCTATAGGTAAAACATTTTAAATACAATTTGTTAAACAAGTTTTTATTTATAAAGATAATAATAATAATACAACCTGCAGCGGCGTATAAGTAAATTAATTAATTAGTTTTACAAATATCATTATTTTTAATTGGACAGATGAAATCGTACTTTAACACTTGTACAGCTAGGTTAATTCATAACGATTAGTACCTATGTATGTTTTATTGATTTAAAATTTTTCACGATATCAGTAATTTGTAAGAGAGTTTTATCAATTCGTGTTTACATTATAGTATTAAATGCGAGTACTGGTTTAAGTCACTTGCAGAACGCGAGGTGATATGGGGCAGATGAAATTGTTATCATGTCGACGTGTCGACTTTCGTACACGCGGACAATTTATTCTCGTCATAATATCGTACACGGTACGAGATTAAAATACCCTATGTGGAGAAAAAAAAAACAAGAAAAACATCACGCGTCAGTTCGACCGGAGCCCCGTGAACAGGACTTTTTACATTTAAATTATGCTCGCGAGTACACCGGACATTATATACGCATATCGTGTACGACTATTGTTATTATAATAACGTGCGAGTGTAAACAAATGAATTGGCAACATGTGAGTTCCAATTAGAAAACCATAGTCCAAACCGATAACGGCCCGGCGTTTTATTACAAACGGCGGCGGCATTTGCGGTAAACAACAAATATCATCCCGCCCGAACAACACCTACGTAATTAGCCGGCGGAGCTTTTGTCGACAACCACGTAAAATAAAAACGACGACGGCGCGGCGGCAGCAGCAGCAGCAGCAGCAGCAGCAGTAGCAGCGGCACGAGGTGCGTAGTTAACGAACATTCTTTTCGAAATTAATAAGGTGATTTTTATGCGGTAGCCGACGTACATTATAATAATATTTTATTTTTTTTTTTTTTTATCTTTTATTATTCATTTCAACAATCGCCATTATCTGTATCAGTCTATCGCGACGGCGGGTTGTTGTGCCGTTGGCGCCACACACCACAAAACCCGCGCCGGTGCATAGTCGTATCCATATAATATGATAATAAAATAATGTACGCGCGGCGGTTAAAAATACGGATTTTGACGAAACCGACTTACCGCACAAAAAGTATATGACCACTGTAAATAGCTGCAGTAGTAGGCGGTAGTGGATGAGGTACTTATTTCATATATATGTACGCACACGCGTCACGACGACGAACGTGGCGCCGCGCGCGCACAATATCCGATTTCATCTGCTAGCTGCTGCCGCTGCTGCGCGCCCATTGTTGTCGTCAATTATATACATACACTATATACATACACGAGTATATAAGGCTACACAAAGGGGGACACACTCTCCCGGCGGGTTTTCGCGCGGTTATCCTGTTCCCTCGTGCATTGTTTCAAGTCGTCGCATAGATGTTCGTACCATATATATATATATATATATAAACTTCGATGGACCCAGAGAGGTTGAATGTACGCGCAAATACCGTAATTACACCCAATATTCGAAATATAGGTAGAAATCCGCTCTTTTATAAACATTACACACGTCCTAAATTCTTTACACATACACGATGCTGTATAATACGAATTTACCGAGTGAGATACCTGAAGCTAAACCGATAGAGTTGATATACCTACGGCGCGGCGTTTTATAACATTTTATTCATATTGTATTACGGCGTCTGTCTCTCGATATGAATCTAAGTATACATATTATATAAATCATACGGTTTCTTTAATAGAAAAACAAAACAAAACTGCTGTTTGTCTTATACATATATTATATATTATGCACATATAACTATTATGATCATTTTTTATCACACCATAATTATTGCACGTTGTAGCGATTCTATATACTCTATCAAATTATATCCAATAATTCATTTGAATTTTGAATTGGTTAAACGTCGTACAACATATATAATATATATAAACTATATATTTAATCGTGTATATAATATATATATATATATATATATATATACTATCAGATTAACTCGAATCGTGTGTGTATATGTATATACTGTATACCATAGGTACGTGATTCGTGGAATCAGAACGCGTTAGCATAAATAAATATATTGACAAGCGGGTGTGTGTTGCAGGAAATTGTTTAAATCTCGGTGGCTATAAATTACGAGTGGTTATAATTTAATCGAACTAATAATTAATGTTTTGATTGGGGTCGTCGAAATACCGACGCGCGCGCGCGCATTAATAAACGCTCGCTATCGACTGCAATACACCTACCAGTAAGTAAACATTATAATACACTACTACCCGGGAGAATTTATCTAGTTTGCTGTTACGACTTTAAATTAATAGATACATAATAGTAGGCATTATAGCCATAACTACTATGACATATTTTTAGTCCTAATGAACTCTTTATACATATACCTATATAATATGCCCATCACGGGATCTTTTAAATTATAAAATATTCGTAAAAATAAAATAGACTGAGAACAATATTAGCATAAGATTACTTATATATTTGTATAAAACAAATTATTCACTATTAAGTAAAGGGATTTCGAATTGAAAATGTAATAGGTTAGGTCAATAATAAGCCTTACACTTCACCCTCAATATAAACAGTTGTGGGGTATATACAAAACAGATGTCCTTTGATGAGAGCAAATATCTCTGCAGGACAAGCAGGCGTCCTTAGTTTCAAATCATTTTACTGACATAGCATTATTTATCAAATAATCAATGTAGGTGTAGGTATATAAAAATATTTGTTTTATTTAATAATATATTAATGGTCTTATTTATAAGTGATCTATGAACTTCACGTATACCTATTATGTTCTTATTATGCACTTATATTAAAAGGCCAAATAATGAGTAAGAGTTAATGTATAGCTATCATTATAATAATTAAGACGATTTAAATTGAATATTAAAATAAAGGTCAAACGAATTTTCATGATTGTATCATTTAGAAAAAATAAATAAACATATTATTTGGAACATCTAAACAAATTTAAACGTTTACTAATAATATTATACCTATATATACTTATTATTAATATCTATACCTCATCAAATAATTAGGCATATCTCAATGTAAATAATCCGACTTTTAATATCATAAATACTAAGTAGTCACTTTACAGCAACCTTTGTGAGATAACATTTTTGATATAGCTAATGAGAAAACAAATTATTCACATCCGATATTAATTAGAAGTAAGTACATATTGATAGCGGCCAACCTATTATAATAATGATCATAATTCTCTTTTTATACGTTATATCGATGTTAAATGTTTAATATTATATAAATTACAATATGAGAAATTATCTATACACATTCTTACTAATATTTTACTTATAGATTCATTAGGGGATATCTGAATAATTTCATATCTCAAAATATGTCAATATGTCAAAAATATATTTGGTCAAATCATAGTATATTATTTTGTTGTTATTTATAAATTATGACAAAAAAAATGACAAATGTTTTAAATATTTGGTACCTACTAAATATTTTAAATAAATAATTAATTTTGTGTTATACTCTGTGATAAATATATTTATAATACACCTTTGTACAATTTAGCAGATTCCATGTAAAAACATAGTTTATAATATGTATATAAGTCGATATTTATATCAAAAATTCGAATATTTTCTTTTTATGTATGTACTAATTATTATCATTTTGTTATTATTAGATTATTGTTTGTTTAACAGAGACTGTTGAAATGGTACAAAAGACACCATTAGCATAAAACGATAAAACGTAGTATAATTAACGAAGGAATTTTAAACCGCCATTAGAGACGAAAAATCAAAATTAATACGAACGAAACACATTAAACATTTACCTAATATTTAATAATACACATAAGTACCTACCTATACATATGAAAAATAATTAAATTAGATTCGACATGGCCATAATCATTTATTAATGACAATATTGCATTTATTTAGTCACTAATAAAAACGATATGGTGTTTTTTATTTAAATTAAGTCTCCAGTTAAAATATTCATAACCAAAACATTCATAAAAAAAAAAGAAAAAAGTTACAATAAGTACCTAGCTCTCAAATTATTCATAATGATACAATGAAACCGAAATATTGTTAGGAATCTTTGAAAAACGAATATCGTGTACTACCTATTACCGTATACCAATATAAGGTACTAAAAATTTGATTCGAAGACTATGGGAAAACTAATTTCCCGTTTCCCACGTTAAAAAAAACGCGATCGCGAGAAAACGTTTTAAATAGAAACGACGAAAGCGCAGAAGGCAGGACAATAACCGATTAGTGATAGTGTTCACGAGGAATTTTCGTTTAATACGTTATCCAACTGTACGTTAAATCGATAAGTCACACCGTATAAGTATAACTAACGCAATAATAATACGCGCGCGATTGAATATGTCAAATAGGAGACGACCGTGTACACGTCATAATCGGTCGAGGGAGTAAATGATAAAAATCGAAATGAACGCGAGGAGATTCGCGCGACACGCAGAGATAATTGAAAATATTTTTTCTTACCTGTTGTCCGGGTGTCGGGTACGCGTAACCGAACTGAGAATACGCCGACATGGTAACCATTTGTGTGGAGTTGTGTTCGCACCGGTTTTTTGCAAATAACTCGACGCGGACGATGGGTGAGACGACGGCGACGTGTGGTACACGAGTGGCCGCGGTACTCGCGCGAACTCGCGGTGGACTATGAGCGGTGTGTCGCTGTCGGCGGCGGCGGCGGCGGCGGTGACCAATAAATAAATTTGACAAATGTACCTATATCTTATGCGTACATAAAAAACACCGCCGCGACGACGAAGAAAATTTTCTGAAATTTCCCCTCCGCGCACAATATATTATGTATATAATACCTATACAAACGTTTTACGGCGTCTTACCGGTATATTATGTCCGTTTAATATAATAATATGTACGCGAGTATTTAATAAATACATATATGTGTGTGCGTATCCGACCCGGTGTTTATTATTATCGGTTTTCAGTATTAATCTCTCCGGGTCTGTCGCGCGCGTACCTGCAGCGGTATATAATACAGTGGACGTATATTATAAGGCACTCTGCTGCAGTCGCCGAGGAAATTTATATTATTGTACACACACGCGCGCG
Organism: Drepanosiphum platanoidis; assembly: GCA_948098885.1. Classification (NCBI taxonomy): domain Eukaryota; kingdom Metazoa; phylum Arthropoda; class Insecta; order Hemiptera; family Aphididae; genus Drepanosiphum; species Drepanosiphum platanoidis. The sequence goes on from OX402529.1 coordinate 17,949,503, forward strand.
CGCGCCCGTATATATTATTATATAATATGTATATATATTATATTACGGAACGAGCACGACGACTACTGCCGGCGAACGGCCGGGAAATGCCTTTGATCAGCGTGATGTGTACGCGTTGCGGCGCAGACGTGCGGGTGGGTGGTGTTGGTGACGGATCGCGCGAGGGGTGCGACGAGGAAGAGGGCGGCTGTGGCGGCGGCGGCGGCGGTCCGTGCGGCAGAGGAAATTATTATTATATCGTCAGACGCGTATTTATCGCGGCCGCCGACGTCTCCGTGATGTCGCCTTATATATTATACGTACGTATACGTATATAGGTATACGTAATACATAATAATATACATATATGTTGTGTGTGTGTGTGTTGTAAATTATTGGACTCTTCGAACACGAATAAATTAAACGGTCCATCAAAGACGAAAAAAAAAAAATAATATGATAATGTATATGCCCGAGTTTATAATAAAATATATATAACGCGTATGTGTGTATCGTAATCCGTAATTGATATTCGATGAGACGAAACGCGTATTGTATATATTTATAATATTCAAAATTGAACGGACGAGATGCAGCTGGACTCGTAGTATAATAAACCACCGCACCTCATACATAAATATACGTATATACCTACGTTTAGTATAAACTTTAATATCGATAGGTCTGTCTGTTATTTTCGAGTACACTATAGCCAATCGAAAAATCGAACGACAAATATAATAATAACTTTTGACTGATGGGGATACATATAATATTATGTTAACGATGAAAGACCGATTTATATATGTTCCTAACTAGATCATATAACGTGTACTCCGAGGATTTACTGTTTTTATGTAGAGAGAGAAACGACGACCTCACTATATTGCCGCACCTCATTAAATATTAGTAAAATATTAGTTGTAAATATTATTATAGGCGGTATCGGATTAATAGCTAGTATACCTATATATAGGTATCACAGCATCCATATTTATTGTGCAGAATGTTCAAACGACAATTATTTAATGCGGGGAAAGGGGAATGGAGTTTTCATTACTCCCATTATATACCCCATAAATATACGGATAAAACAATTTGAAATATTGTGATTAGTTACACAAAAAATGAAAAAGTATGCAATCAAATTATATAAATTAAATCGATTTATTTTTATCATTAATATACCCATGTATAGAAAGTAAGGACTCACTAATTTTCGTAGTTGGCGTGTATGCATTTATACGCAACTCTGCTGTTATGTTGTGTACCTGCCAATAATGTCAAACTATGTATTATTATAATACAATTAAAATTTACACACTAAATATAATAAATTAAGCTTCGATATATTAATGAACGCCAACAATAGTTATTAAATGATGTACATATAGTACATATTAATATACTATTATAAATTATTTAACAACTATTACGAGGAATATGATTTTACATGCCACATAATTAGAACTATCATATTACCTTAATAAATATTATTTAATCTGAAACCTAAATAGTTATAGATATACACAAAAGTTTAATTTATTTGGTACTTATATATCTGTTTATAATAATATGTATTATTTCTTTTTATTCTTTCGAAAGCTATATATGGTATATTTATACTTGCACTAAATTAGTATACGATATCATAATTCCCAGACAACTATACGGTTCATTCGCTTATATAATATAGCTTGTTTTTAAATTTTTATAATCAGTTATTTATATGACATTGCATTTGCATATATATCGATACTTATTAGGTTTGAAAAAAAGAATTTAACCTATGCATATATTTAAATAAACAAATTGATAAGTGATTTTTAAATTGTTTTAAATGTTATTTTTTAAACTATGGGCACATATACATGCTCGTGTGTGCGATGACACGTGCATCGTATACATATCTATACGTTATTATAATTTATAAGACATGACAAAACGATTCGTCTATAAATGGTATAAATGACTATAACTGACATATTTAAGATGGGACATTATGAACGTTCGATTGCGCGAAAACGCCAATTATAAAATAGAAAGAACATTTAAATTTTCTACATATTATACATAAATAATTATACGTCCTATATTCATGAGTACCTGTACTGATGAATATTCAGATGCAAATAATCATTTGATTATTACATATAACTTATAAGTATATATACATTGCCATTCTCTCGAGTGTTATAATTTATACAAACGAAATATAGAACGAGGGAATATATAGAATAATGTCGAATTAAGCATTTTAATGGATACTATTTGTTAACTACTTAAATTATATGCAGGAGGCTCATATCATATTTTATCATAAATATGCGCGTATAATACAGTTGTCATCATTCTGATATATCCACGCGTACACACACACGTCCATAGACTGTAATATAATACGTTTATTATATATAGCCGAGAGCCAATACCAATATATATTTACATGATAAACACTAAGAATTTATCAGGGACAAATGTACGAGCAGCGTCAATCACGCAAAAATAGTCCGCCAAAACGAAATCAATTCTATAAATAAAATATTGATAAACTTCTTTTAAGAAAGCATATAATTGGTATTTATATATATATATACACATGTATATGTCGCGTTTAGTACAATAATTTATGCGCACAATCTATAAATATCATCTCCGTGGGCGATATTTTCGGAGCCAAAGGGATACAATTGTGAACGGATTTTTTCTTGTCCTATACCTACGCGTCTATTGAACCCGATTTCATTCTCTGCTCGACAAGAGCTGCAAAAAACCGGCGGAACACGTCATTGTGTAAAGAGCCTTTATTGTGTTACACATATATTTTTTAAAACACATTTTTGCCTAAATTTTTGAATTCCGCGTACCCTTTTATAACAATGAAAAATCACTTCTTTTGAACATCAAAGCGTGCAGGCAGCGCAGGAACGCGGAACCGAAAAATATGTCTGAACCGAACCCATATTATAAATGTATAATGTATACCTATATAAATATGATATTATCGCGCAGGTTTACCTGTACATGACCTACAAAGTGTTCGAACGATGATTTCTAAATATTAAGTATATTCTGTTGGTGTGAAAATGTTGTATTTTATAATAATGCTTCGGCGAGCGCTGCGATGCGTTATTATTAATACTTGGTAATAATATTATTATTGTTAGTATAGTATTGACATGGCGAATTTGAAGAGTGAAAATAGTCCTTAAATTTAAAACACACCGCAATAATCGATTAATTAACGTTCAAGACAACAGTAAATATTAAGTATCTACATTAATAATGGTATATGGAAACCGAGTAGAATATTACATTGAAACTATATGATTATGTAACACATTGAGTTTTAAACGTATTATTGTGCGTGTGCGTCATATATCTGTGTAAATATATATATATTTATGTATATTAATTATATAAATTAAATGTATAAATATAGGCATAGCGTTTAATTTATTTGTCATTATTAGTCATAATGATACGGCCGCGGCGTGCGGGAAACCTATTTCTACTTGGAAAAATAAATTACGAATTAGCATGTAGAACAATACATTTTAATGTAAACACGTTTAACAGCAATCATCGCTGATATACTTATATATACTTAGTACAAGCAGGGAAACAGACACTCCATATATATATACACACCGCGAGTGCATATAGGTATACATAATCGTATTATTATGTATAATTAATCGTAGTTAAGTTATTTTAATTTTAATTTTACTATGCGTGCTTAATACCTCGTTGCCTTTCGACAGACTTGTAATATGAAACAAAAAAAAAAAAAATCACAATTGTTCGTTTGCGGCTCAAATGATATATTATAACTCCCATATGCATGCATTATGTTACGATAAATATATACGTTTTAATTGCCGAAAATTCGTGTATACTGGTGCATTTTTTAACGCCGCGCGACTACTGCTGATGTCTACATTGTATGTAATTGCTAATTACTGGTGCACACATCAAAAACAAGATCACGTGGAAAGATTACAGCATTTTATTATATCTACCGCATATATTTTTTCGTAGACAAAATGCGAATAGACGTACAACAGCCATATTTAATTATATGCGCACCTTTAGGTACACATTCTAACCATATTAAAATAATATTATTCGTTCACGGGCAGTTAAACAAACGGCTCGAAACATATATATTATATTGTTATACGCGCCTATGAAACAATATCGCGGAGAGTATATACCGCCCGACGCTATTCTGGACGCGTATAGTATGAACTCAGATTACACTTTTCTATGTACATAATACCACGACCACTGCAGTATAAGGTGCATAATAGCATTATACGCGCGGGACCTAGTTGCAGTGCTAGTGGTCATATCACTGCAGGACTAAAAAATAAAACGAGGAGACACCACAATACCGAGTGATGTGTTTGTCCTTGAAAGTTTCGCTTCTCGAGTTGGATTTGTACTGTGAGAATTGGACTTGAACGAACAGGGAAATGGGACTAATTTTTTCAGAGGGATTATTATAAGTCGAATCATTTAAATGTTTAAATGTTAACAAACGTTTAAAAATCACTCCGAACACGACAATAAACAAATACGACTATATACGTAGTAGTCATATTTTATAAATGGTAGTTAAAATTATTATAAGTGATTGAGTTTTATCGAATAAACTATAGTATAAATTACATTTTGGGGAGTTGAGTCCCGAACTTCCTTCAACGGCCTAATAACGTAGCTTCAAACGGCTTTGGATGGAGTATAATGTTCAAGCTTCGTGTAGATTATTTTGACGAACATGTGTCATAGTTATTAATTGCATTATTTGTGTATGACTTTAAAAGTACCTAACAATGAATCATCGTGTATTTGAAAAACGATTTTGAATGAAGGTCGAACAAAGTATAAATAAACGCAGTCACCTAAAAACAATATTGTCACTCGATTATGTTTCGCATAACACATAATATATGTAATAAAGAAATCATGAAAAAAAAATTACCGATTTAAACAAAATAATACGTTTTAAGAAGCATTTAAATTGAATTACAAGATTTATTAATTATTGCTAAAATGGTATACGCGTTTGCGTTAAATTTCAGATTTTAGAAATAAACATGGCGAGTTTTATAGAATGTTGATTTAAAAGTATGACCATCGTTATATTCGTGAAAATAAACAGCTATGTCATCTAAACTTGAAACGTTTGTTAAAAAAGTACTGGCTGTGCCAAACCTTCTATTTTAGTATACAAAATATATGTACTTGATTAAATACTCGTGTATTTAGATAATACGAAATTACTTATTTGTCAAAATGAATGTAAACATAAAAAAAAATAATAAGACATTTAACATTTTCAGTTTTTCTTCTGAGAAAACCGTATAAAACCGAATATTAGCCGCTAGTTGATTATTCAAAATATTAATGATTATACATAGAAATAGGGCGGAAAAATCACTGTAAAACGAACATACATATATTATATTATGTATTATGATTATTCGTAGCTTCGTGTAGAATCTAAGATAAAATAGTAAAATGTTTACTCGGGGAAAAAAGGCACTGCGACATTAAAATATTGTATTATGTACATACTTAATAAGTCTGTTGATTATAATGGATTACAATATATCAGTGTAAAACGGGATTGACTGAGAAAAAATTTACAAGAGGAACGTAAACATATTACATTATACAAATAAGCGTTCCTCAAAACTAAAGGGCTACGTCCTTTACAAAACGACTTAAAATTTTATGACACCGATGCGCAATAATAAGTAAACACTCTAATTATTTCTTATTGAGGCTACAAGAACAATAATTTTAGAAACTTTATTCATAACAGTTATAGATATTTTTAATCCTTGATGACAATATTATCACGTGTATGAACGTCAATTAATTTTTATGTTATATTTTAAAATTTTTACATCTATATGATAGAGATAATTTTTTCGTGCTGAAGATGAAAAATTTGAATGTTTTTTTTTTTTTTAAATTGTTTAGTTATTACTATAGAAATATAACATAATAATGTATTAAATGCAGCTGATATACGTAAGTATGTATCGTTTTTATAGAGCAATGTTTAGAAAAACTAAAAGCAGACGTTGATTATCTAAAAACAACCCGGGAAACTTCGTGCTCCCCAAGTTAAGCACCGACTATGTATGACATATTGGGTGAAAATTGAAGATGTGTAGATTATACATGAAATTTTAGGCATAATTATATTATGGTCGTATTCGATAACAAAGTGGAACAAAAGTATACTCAAATATGTGTCTCATCAATGATGGGATTATTATGTTTTCGTAAACTATATCATCGTAATAATACCATGATAATATTACATATATATGTGTACGTGTGGATAATTATTGTGCACTCACACATTTCGGCTATAAGTCGTATAATGTTCCCTGCTCAGATTTCGAGTAATTAGTAGAATGGTCGGACGACAGCCAGCGTAATTTATACTTAATGAGAACCCGAAAACGTGTTATTTGTTTTACAATACCTACACATTTATAATATATTATATATATTTGTATGTGTTTATTGTATATGTTGGCGCATATGTGTTTTAGCAATCGACTGCGATAACGGATACTGCAAGAGCGCGCGCCAATCCGTGTTCTTGTGACAATAAAATACCTATTTGAATATGTATTGAATATAAGTGTATAGTGTTATAATTTTATTAAACAGAACGCAAAACAGTTATGAAAAACAATATTTTAACTATATATATATATTCTCGTCCGTACGAAAACCGAATAAAACGATAATAAACCACTTGAGCGAAACGCAACGCGCGCGCCACACACACGCGCACACACACATGCGTACACCCGTACGTATAGTGGTTCTAACTAATAGAAACGTGTAATATATCACCCGAAAAAGGGGAGGAGATGCTATTTCCATTTGTTATCCGCGCGACTGAACGGGCTCGAAAAATCCGTTTTTATATCCACTATAATATTATTATCATTCATATCGATGCGCGAAAAAAAAAAAAAAAAAACAACTCAAACCCGAATTACACGTTTATTTATTTTCTTTTATTTCTTTTTATGATGATAGGGACACGTGTTTGGACGATACGAGTTACGAGTATATCTGTGTGAATTAACGAATTGAATAATAAAAACACTTATTCACTGTACTGACTACCTATATGTATGTATAATATATATATATTTATATGCTATACGTTTGCGTCTATGGTAAACACGAAAAGCGTGTGCGAAATAATTCGTATGATATTATATCGATTGAATGTTTTTTTTGTTGAAATCTGGACTCCGTGCGTTGTATAAAGTCACACGTCGCGGACAATCACTGTATAGTTAAAAACGTAAATGCATTATAATAGTATGGTTCACTAGATTCGTCGTACGCTCACGCACACGTTATAGTGGTAACGACGTGTTGGCAGCCCTGTGATTTAGGTAAACGTTTGCAAACAAACGAGGACTTTTCCGCATTTGTTTCTGAAAATTAATTTTCGAGTTTCTGAACGCGATCGGCTTGAATCGATGTAGATACGTGCATACACGCGTAGAGATTTAACAGTGTCTTTATTATAGAATAAAGTCGGTCGAAATGAGTATGAAACGTATTTATGCGAAATAATCGCGATGTCAAAGAATAGAAAAGAAACGATACCGTTTAGGTGTACAACGGACAGGTATAATAATTTATTGAGGACGCGGTTTTTTGCCATACGCATGCGAGTACATAGGTATACTAATACTTTCGGCTGACGTGTAGATATACAATATACTTATAATAATAGTATAACGCCATATGAGTCGGGGGTCTTTTGATCTGTTTTGACGGTCGTCGTCATTGAAGATTTCGCATGGCTGCGGCACGACGAGGATACATGATATACACGTGGATATATATAATATTTCATACGCACACACACACGCGTTTATTCGGTATACCTATATACGTAAATACGTATGTATATTATGTACACACGACATGAGTGACGGGATTTAGAGGTAATCGAAAGGTCTTCTTCACACACTGCAGCAATACTCGACCCAACCCTAAGCTGTCGGAGAAGAAGAAGAAGAAAAAAAACGTACCGACAGAGTCTGGTGAGTTGTGTGACAAATTTTCGGGGACAGACGGGCGGAAACCGATACCGGTTTTCGTCTGGTCACACACATATGCACTGCGCACGCATAAAAAATACACACACACACATTGATAAATACAGTGTCTATTATAATCCCGACGGCACGCAGAACGGGAGACACACGTATATACACGCACACACGTTTACTCACATACACAAGGACACACAACAAGAGCTTGGAAACCGATATCTCTTATTCGGGGCGACAGCGTTGCACCGCGCACGATTATATAGCCGATGCAGGTATACGTGTGTGTGTGTGTGTGTGTGTTATAAATCCGCAGTTCGGCCGCACCTGTATATGTCTGTGCGACGCCGTGTATACCCGCGTGTACGTGTGTGCCGGCTAGCGTGTGTGTGCGTGTGCGTACTCCTTCGATTTCCATTCAAAACCCGATCAGGCTTCTCTGATAAAATAAAAACCATCGCGTAGAAAGAAGGAAAAAAAAAAAAGGTAAAATTATTAACTGGTCGGGTCCTCGTCGCGCCGATCGTCGAGTGGGTAGTATTTTATACAATATTCTTTTTCATTCTCTCTCGATACGATATACGTATATTTCACTTCTCCTCGCGCGCCGCCACTGACGCCACAAGTATATTATATACACGCTCGCGCGCGCGCGTAAAAATATACATAGTGTATATACATATATACTGCATACTCTACCGCACCAGGCGTACAGGTATAAACTTAAATGCGATCGACGTGTGTGTGTGTGTGTGTGTGTGTATAAAATGGCGAAGTCGCTTTTGGCCACGTCCACACGGCCAATAAAACCGAAGACTTGCCGGTGCTGATTGACTGCTGTTGCTGCTATACAGTCACAGCCGCTGACCTTGTCGGAAATCATATACACGGGCGCGCGTACGTGCGTGTATTATGTCCGAACGCGCGTGTGTGCGTTTTTTTAATTGCGGGAAAATGCGGCGGAGGCTGCAATTAAAAGAAGCGGTTTGTCGGCGCATACACATATACATATTATGTACATAGATATTATATATATATATATATGAATATAATATAATACCTAGATACGCGTACAGACCAATTAACCACAAAGAATTTTATATTAAATCCTACACGGCCATATTATATACAGGTATACACATATATATATATATATATATTGTCGTATTTTTCTAATTAGTTACGGTATTATCTTTTGTTGTTGTTGTTTTTTTTTTTTCTTACTCCGTTAAACGTGTTCTATTATCATAAATTACACGTGTTCTTTTTATTATCGTTTTCACTACCGTGTGCAGCCAGTATATACATACGTACATATATACACGACGCGGTCGTCATGCGAGACCGTATAGGTATATATTATTATTAGGTATCTTATTATTATTATGCGGTAAAAATGTGTGTTATAGCGAGCTGCGGCGACTATTTATATTATTCGGGTATGTACGTAGCGACGGTTCGGCCCGCGGCCGCCAGTTATAAGGAGGGACGATTTTGCAACGTAGTTTCGCGATTCCGCGACGACGACGCCGGTCACAGCGCGGGGTACCGACTAACGTCGTACATATATTATGATATGATTTGTGCGCCAATATAGACCGCAGTGATAACACACTGTCGCGCGTACAAATGATATATGGGTTTGTGCGCGGCATACGTATGCGCGAGCACCGGTTTCGCGAGACTATAATAATATTAGATATATAATAGGCCTTCTCATACGCTGCAACGGCCGTCGGACCTCCTATCGTCAACCATATACGCGGTATAACAGTACACGTTGTTCGATCGTGATTTGTACCATATATCCATTTCACAATATTATTATCGTTATACCTACACACGCTGGGCACAGACACAAGGATATTGTTTATAATATATATACGTTTCCACAACGACTTATCCCACCGAAGCTTATAATACGTCTATATACATAAAGGTATAACTGAGCGTGCGCGCACAAACACATATATATATATAGAAGTATACATCATGGACTGGAAGACAGTGCGGTGCAAAGTCTTCGAGCGAAAATATTAATATTTAATAATATATACGAGACATATATATTAGTTGGTAGGTAGGTATAGTAGGTACACGTCAAATTCCTCGTCAGATTTTCCGTCCGACGAGTTTTTGCGAAGACCGTGTATATATATATATATCGATGTAGCTATACATATAATATAATATAGTTCCCACAATAACCACGCCACCGATGCAGTATAAATATTTAATTTTTCTACAGACACAGCTGTGATTCTTTTTTTAATCGTGGCTTCGTCTCTCGGACAGGATACCACCATCGGACGTATTAAACACTAGTACTGTTACACTAATTACACTAATTAATAATACTTAAAAATACTATTTGAATGTATTAAAATTGAATATAGCAACGATATAGCAATCCGTATAAAAAAAAAAAAATTCGATTCTAAGCGTCAGCAGGTGTTGCAAATTTCCACTTAAAATGCTTACGTGCGCGTTGATCTTTTACTCACAGCACAATATTATACGCATTCATTACACTGCGATCTGTATTTGAAATGAACGGACGCGATGATGGTTTATCATTTGGAGTATTCCTTCACTGCGAAACGAAAAATTCGGTAATTCGAGCTAACTGATCTTTTGCACGCGCTCGTTTCACACAATATGTATATAATATGTATTATTATATTTCTACGTTTTGTATTCAAGAATTATTCGTGTTCTGTGCGGCATTGTGGTTTTGTGTATCGTGCAACAATGTTTTGTAATTTTCGTGAAATCACTAGTTCGTCATTGTGTATAATCTTATAAATTCAAAACAGGATTACGATCGGATTATTTGCGTAAACGTTGGTAGAAAAAAATGCCCTAATATACGCGCCGGTCCTTGCACACTACATAATGCGAGTACACGACAATTGAACTCGTGCACGTCGTGGTCGTCGGCGGCTGTTCGAATTCGAACTGAGGTAGGGCCCGAGCGTACGGGATGCATTAGAAAAAAAAAAAAAAGCAGAAAGGAAAGAGAAAAAAACCAAACAATAATAACTTCACTGCGGCGCGGTGACCCGCGCGTTAATGGATTCGAAAACGCCGTGAACGAAGGTTTTAAATATTACTCGGACGTCGCGCAACAGCGTCACAAATACGATATCACATAATATTATTGTTGTACGAAAAATTATGCAGCGTAACAATAATTGATCGGTGCCAGACTCGCGTCCGATGTTTACATATATTATATTATTATATGCCTGTCGCAGCAGTGCGCCCGTATGATATTTGTGTACACTTCGATTGTATTCGAGCGCGCGCGCGTTTATATACAAAACGCCATTAGAAAGGTGTATGAAATGAGAGAAACGTATCGTTATAATATTTTCAGAGTCATTATACGTATAATAAACATTCGCGAACGTATTAAAGACCCGCGACTAATGCACGAAAAAAGGTAAACGAAATTTTTCGCTCGTCGAACACCGTATATTATAGTCTCGCCGGCGCGGCGTATAAAGTTCCCCGATTATAAATAAAAATCGCGTGCGGCAAATCACAATATTTTCGTCGTTTACTGTTCCCGCCGGCGACTGCAAATTTAACGTCCCGAGACGTTTCATACGTTCGCCATCCCTTCGGACACGACTGCGACACCGCACGTTACTGTGGAATAAATATAATCTGCACGACCCGGGGCGATCAAAACGACATGATAATATAGTCCAGGGATTGTCGTGTGCGCGCCGTCCATATATGTACGATAACAACAGACGCATAATATTATATATTTAATGTAGTGCAAACACAGAGAGAGAGAGAGAGAGAGAGCTTTAAGCTCAGCGGGACCGAAGGCCCAGGTCCGAGGTGTAAAATCTATGGATCGGGTTTATACACAATACAATATTATAATATAAACGGACCGATATGAGGCCAATCTATAATAGCGAGACGAATATCGTGCACGTATAACAAAATAAAAACTATATATCGTGGCGAAGAAACCAGGGACTGGAACCGAACCGAAAAGAACCGGTTCTAGAACCGGAACCTTGGCCAAATTATAGAACCTTAACCTTTAAAAAACCTTTAATTAAAATTTTAAAGAACCCAAACCTGAACCGGAACCTCGATCAAAAAAGTGTTATTACTTTCGGTTCTAAACGGTTCTTTTCGGTTCTTAGGACATATTATTATGTATTTCATATTTCAAAAGAAATAATATGTTACACTATTTGTATTTCTCCTACAAAATTGTATTTATTTTGGTCAACGTCGATAATGATTGCGATAACACGCTATTACGGACGGCGAGACGCGTCTCATTGCGTATAATTAGTAAACCCCTGACTATTGCAATATGTTTATAAATACATTGTGTAGGAATAGCAGGAAGTCATACTAATTTTTTCGATAAATATTATTAAAGAAAATGGTTTTTCCAAAAAGTGCGGTGTAAACACCGCTGGCGCGACCGCTAGAAGGTTAAGAATTCTATAACTGTACAACGAAAAACCGATTTTAACAATTACAACAATATAAAAACATACATAATTATGAATGACGTTCAAATTTGTAAATATTTACAAAACAAAATTATTTGTCTCGTGTTCTAATTTCTAAGTATAATTTTTACCAGATATTTTGATTTTTTAATAAGAATGTGTGATATTTTAAATTAAAATGCATGTTATATACTTTTTTCCATGTTATCAAAAAAAAATTTGAACCGGTTAAAACCCTTATTAACCGAAACCGGAACCGAAACCCTAATTTTGTATTTTTAAGTACCGAAACCCAAACCGGAACCGAGATTTTGAATATTAAAGAACCGGAACCGAAACCAGAACCCTTAAAATCGTAAAGGTTCCAGTCCCTGGAAGAAACGCTAACGTTATAAATATTTTACAAACCGTTCCGGCGGCGTCGCGGAATTAATTCGTATTTTGACGAACGACTTATGATTATTACAAACATAAACGCGCGTGCGTGTATTAAAGTATTGGTCGCACCGTATCTGTATACTGAAATAAATGAAATGTTAGATGCCCGCTTCCAACGCCGCCGCCGCCGCTGCTGACCCAACGCCGTGTGCGGAGCCGCATCAGTGTGAAACGCCATTATATGACCTCTTAATGGTGTTTGAACAATGCGTTTATGTTATTCGTTTCGCCGAAAAGGTGTTATTAGCCGGCACGTCGTATAATAATGCGGTTAATGTTACATATTTTCCGCTGTCTCTCGGCGGAAAGGTTTTTTTTTTCTCGAACAATCCCGAGTCGAAAATAAAAAAAAAAACTAGTAGCGCCTTCCGTATAAATATACCTCCTATACATATACTATACACGTCTATATAGGTATGTCATACGGCGTGTGTTTGTGCGTCCGGCACCGGAAAATAGTGTCGCGCCAAAAGTGTCGGAAACGCGCGCGCAACGAATACTATAGTATTGTATACATTTAATGTTATGCGCAATGAAACTAATTCGGAGGAGAAAAAAAATAAATACACGGCCGGGACGTCACCGCGGGTTTTTTTTTCTTTTTCGACGTCGGGACACAGGTGTGGGTCGCGGCGAATTTCTGCGGCGGCGTCGGCGGTCTGCGGCGCTTAATGCATTATTAATATATTATATTATTATAATATTGCGCGCGCGGACATTAGAACAGTAATCGTTACGATTTTCGGGTAGGGTTTTAATAGCGCGCGGTCATAACGATCGAATAATGTGCGGCCGCAGCAGCATTATCCGTTTATAATAATAATAATAATAATAATATATTGTACATCGTGATATTGCGTTCGGACGAGCTCGCGGAACGGTCATCCGCAGCCGCCCCGGTTTGAGCGAACTCTTCTCTTTCTTTTTTTCACATGAAATCCGACACAATATATATTGTAGCGTGACGACGAACCGCAAACGGCGACGACGGCGGAAAAAAACGCCACCTTCTCGTTAGAATATAATGTTCTTATAATATAATTATTACGATCTTTATACAATTTTAGGTTCGCGCTTGTGCAAAATATGTCCAAAGGGGGCTTTTTCTTCTTAATTTTAAATTGTTAAACGTTCAGAGTGTTATTGATCCAACGTTCTATAAAGATGAAACTACGAAACGACGCGATTTTACGTACCTTATATACGAAAATATATTTATAATTTATAACAAACACCGTGTTAAATGTGTTGTAAAAATCATTTTAGTATAATATTATAATATGTTGACATCATCAAATCCTACAAACGCGCGTGAGTATGGTTTACACAATTAAAAATGTACAGTTCGTATAAATCCTATACAATAAAATTAAAAAATAAATAAATTAACTGGCAAACAACAGGAGAGTAATTCTAGGATTTTGGAAATAGTGTGAGCTTATTAGTTCTTCTAGACTAGCCGCTCTCATCTTGATATTGTACTAATGACATTAAAGCTTTGCGTACCGTTTTAACAAGCGTACGCGCACGTGTTCCGCTGATTGTAATATTTTGAATTGCAACGATTTGAGGAGAAATAAGTTTCTGGGCAGGAAAAAGACGACTGGCCTTCACAGTGTCTATCGCTTGTAGGTTATATCGAGTGTTAACTATATATTATTATAGGTAGAACTCGCGCCGTATTCTACAGACATTTTTCGCTATATAAATTTATAATATACTCGTTATAGTTGTATTTCAGTGTTCGAATCGAAAAAAAAACATCTTTTTTATTAAAACTGGATGAATAGAGGATTTAATTTTCTATAGGTTTTTCAAATATTTAAAACGTCGAATATCGATTCACACAAGTGATGTCGTTTTTGTTCACATTTATCTTGACGAAACGAATGACTTTGTATTTCAATTCATGTCGTGATTTTAAACATCTAAAATACCTCGAATGTTCTGAAAATTATAGTTTTGGCGAGCATCGCTTCTTATTGTTTGTGCGTACACACAGCAGGAGACATTATTAAGAATAGTATACCAGGTACAATAAGTTCTTTTGAGAATTATTCTTCGAATTCAATATGCGCCATTGAACATCATTGGTTTATTCAAATGTATGAAAACATTGAAAACACACTGGTCCCAATGTCTTAGGTACTCCTCCGTGTGTCCACTGTCCAACGAGATAGATCTTTTTTTTCTCTTCAAATTTGGAACAAGCGTACTGTATTTTGTATACAGATCTATAATGCGGGTACCCGTACTTTATAAATTGTACATAATATGAATAAAATACGGACGTTTTTCGGTTTCTTTTTTCCGAAAAAAAAGAAAAGGTATAGCCACTGAGAATCAAAACTGTCAACATTTCAAATTGATATTAATGATGTTCTCGAGCATACCTCTGTATACATGTCGTCGCGCCGCGGGGTTAATTCGGTTATACCTACGGATTTCACCACGAGGATATTTTACAAAGGAATGAAACGGACAAAAAATCTAAAAAAGAATAATAGTAATAATAAATAGGATATTTATAAGCTCTTCCATTATTATTATCCTGCCATGACTCGTGTGATGGACATTTTTGTACGCGCGCATGGGAATGTATCACTCGTACGCCGAATATATACTTTAAAGAGCGGCGACATAATAATACGTGCCTAAACTATTATACTATTGTTATACGTGTGCCAAATGTATTGACATTTCGATTTAGAACGACGACGGGAATACGCGTGTTGGCTTCGAACAGCTCTTTATGAAATATAATAAAATCGACAGCCGGGAATTATTTGTGCGTTATCACGCGGTATGTTTTTGCTACATCACGGGGTTATAATATGCATTTTATGAAATGCGTGTATTCGGTTGAACGCTGTGTGACGTTTTATACGAGATCAACGGATCGGAGGAGAATAAAATGATAAATAAAAATCGCCGAGAAGACATACACACGCGGTGTCACGACGGCGGTATTGGTCGATCACGATTCCATTAGGCACGCGTAACGACAAATGACTAAAATAATATAATAATAGCAGTGCGCGGTGAAAGTACACGATATTAAATGTTATATATTTTTTTTTTTTATATATCGTAACGTCTCGCGGACGCTAGAAAATAAAGGATTGTCCAATTCAGTGTTTTTTTTTTATTATTTTATCTGTTTTTTTTTTTTATCCATTTCATATACGCAGGGCGTGTATAACGTTTTTCTTATGCGTAGACCTAAAGTATGCGGTGTGGTAATTTATGTAACTCCTGTATAATATGCAAGAGTACCTATTTTTATAACGTGCATATTATTATTATTGTTGTTGTTGTTGTAACAACGTGGCGAATTCGTGAAATACCTGCCACATTAACCTACAGAGCGAACCGATACATCACGTCGGGCTTTTCGATAGCATATTTTATGTGATTCGCTAAAAGTGAATTAAACCCGAAAACTTTCCTTTCGCCGAAAATACACATTTTGTTCGACACTCTCGCTGGTGGGTATATACCTACATTACGTTATATACTATAATAATAATGTATGCAAATGTCCGATACACGAGCGCCGTGATAGATCGTCCGAGAAAATGAAAAAGAGAACGTCATATATATTTTATTTTTTTTCTAATTGTCATTATTTCACACACGTAAATGCAGCGAACACGATACAAAATTATTACCTACTCGAGTACAATATATATATAATAATATTATAATAAAATCGCGTGTGTGCGTATTTAAATGCGATGCGTTACGGAAATTACAATATTACTGTCATACACGAGAATAAATATACTGCAATAGTACTTACGTCAGTGTGGACGCGCAGGGCTCGCCATTCTATATTAATTTTGATATTTTCATTTTGATAATTACGTTTTCGAAAATGCATATTTTAATGCGTTTTTCTCCGACAATATGATATTAATATTAATAAGTCGATCGCTTATTCGAAACCAATCCTTTTCCGTCGTCTTGTCGCCTTTATTAATTTTTAATTATATATAACAACATTAAGGGTTATGAAAAATATAGACAAATATCTCTTTTATTCGTTTTGCGTTTCGAATAATCACCATAAATTATATGATATATTTCGATTTTATTAAATTTTACTCGATAATAACTCGAAACTCCACTTCGCCCTACGCCGCGCCGCGGGAACGAGACGTATGATAAAATACAGTTTATACATAATATTATTAAGATGTGAAACGGAAAATTCGTCTGAAACTTCTTGTCTAGTACAAACGTATGACGCGACGGTAAACGCGCTTCACGGTGAACATAATTCTCCCTGTGAAAACCCGGTGAAATATCGGCGTGAAAATCAGATTTTGTTCCGAGGGCAGCGGAAATGACGTGTGTGAGAACGCTGCACTCAGACGCGACGCTGCTCCAATAAATTTCGACATATCGCTAAAAGAATGAAAATTATCATGTTGTACGATAAAAATGAAATGTACTGTTTGTGTACAAAATGTACAAAATTCGCACAGTACTGGGCCTAGTTCAGTATTTCGTTTAATCTATTATAAAGATAACGACAATGTACCTATCGTATAAAAACATCGCATACGTTAAATATAGTTATTTTTTCTTCTTTTGGACTTGAACGTTTGTAAAAAGTAACTGTCCAAAGAAAATAAACACACTTTATTAGTAAATATATTTAACAACAACAGAAGAAAAAAAAACTTTTATACAGCATTATATTACGATGATGCTTATCCGTGGGCGTAAGTATAGTGAGTATATATACGTACACAAGGATATAGAGAGTTTAAGCTCCTCAATTATTTCAACGACACTCCTTTAAAACCATTATAAATAACGTTGCTAATAAAACGTGAGTGTACCGTTTTCACCCCATACCCTCGAAAATATCACTCCCCAAATCGCGTAAGTGGTATCCTGCTGGCGGACGTCGAATTAAATTTTCCTCGACGAAATAAATTATTTTTATTTTTTCTTCTCCGAGGGTCTGGTTTGTTCCTACGACAAATACGCCCTATTACTGGGCCCAAAGATGATGAATTTTATCATTACGGTTGTTGAACATAATAGTTACCTATTTAACGCATTTTCATCATAATATTCAACGATTTGTTTTCAAAAAACTCCGACGTGAGAACGAACACGGACAATTTCACAACTTGACTATTCCAGAGTTTTAATAATAACGCGTGATTTTTATTTTAGAAATAAATTATCACACTGGTATGTCGATAATTTTAATTCGCTGTTACATTTTATGGTTTAATATAGTATTATTTGAATTGAACCCATAACAGTTAACAACACGAGGGAAACAGTCTAATTAACGATAACAAAACAATTGATTTTCACTCGATTGATTCGACTAATAACACTGTAAACATATAAACAAACAAAGTAAATCGTGCGACTAGATACATAATATACATTATTATTTACACGAACAAATAAAAAAATACTATTAAATAGTATGTTTAATTTTCTCTATACAAATTGTCATTAAACATTATCATTTTACGTTTTGTATTTGTCTTTCCACTGATAAAACCTGATACGTACCTAATAGCTGTTTATCGTGTTTATTTATGTCGATATTTTATATACTAGTACTTTGTGAAAAATAAATATTTTTTAATGATAGTTGGTGTTTATTTTAATCAAAATTTGAACTATTTTAATATTATATGTATTCGTATGAGACACACACACATAATATAATATATATATAACAAATTTGACTTCTTCTAATTGTTATTGTGTTTCGTGTGTAGTTCTAATAGACTGCACGCGAATAATAATATTTAACACAACAAACAATTGACCAAAACTTAAATATAATTCTTTTTTCGCATTCAATTCCATACTGTTGCATTAATTTTGTTTTTCACGTTGATATTTCAATATTGTCTATACATAATAATACAAACAATACTTATCAAAAAACTACTAAACTAATTACATTTATCTAATTAAACAAAATGTTGGACAGTAATTGTGGTCAAGTTATCGCGATTTCACTAATAGTTGTAACACTCTACGAGTTTACCCTTAAAGTGCTCGAAAAGTCGGTAATTCATTATTTTATTCGACGATTTCTTGTTTCGTCCATTGCACAAAAGATAATAATTAAAATAAATAATACGATTTTCGAAACGAACCGTGTTATTGGTGCGATTTCAAACGACATTTCGAGTTGCAAACGAGACCGCGAGATAATAATAACGATTAAAACTATAAGACGATATCCTAGACAGAAAGAACAAAAAAGAAAGATAAACGCGAGAAATTCGTGCGCGAAAAAAATATAAAAAATACTCGTCGAAATTTCGCCGGAGTGTGTATTTTATGCGAACAACGTGTTACGCGCACGGATTAAGAGTGAGCGTACCGCCCAGTACTATGGCAACAAGTCAACCACGATGTTATTATTTATCGGCGATATAAGACAATAATAAAAACGTTATATAATACAGTGTGTCTCAACGACGTTAGCAAATACACGTGGCGTACCTCTGCGAACCCGTTGTTCTCGCGAACGAAATACGCGCAAAAAATGTATTATTATTCGTACGGGCGTGTTTGAAAACGGACACGAGGTTTTCTCGGATCGCGACGAACGGCTTTTTCGATTCGTATACGAGACGCGCGTGGTAACGCGGGCTTGAAAACCGTCCGATCGTTCGGCTCGTTCGGCACACGACAAACGCGTCGCGAACGACCGAGACTCGGTTCGAATTGATATCGGAAAAAGCGACAAAAAATAAATACCAAAACGCAAAAGTAGGTACGGTCGGGGCGAACCGTCGCGATACGGTTTTGATGAGGATTTTATAACTCTTGGTCAAATAATTTCGAGCCGCGGAATGTTCGATGATTGATGATGGCATGTGTTACACGCGTCACGCCCACGTATATAATATCTGGATACTTCATAACTAAAAATAGCTATCGCGACAGTGACGAGGATGAGTGGGGTGAGTCGCGGCGACGGTGTTCGGCGAACGCGGAAGGTCCTGGGGGAGGAGGAGAGGCAGTTTCGGCGGTGTATAGCGGTCGCTCGGTGAAGGGTTGTGTGACATATTGACCGTTGTCCCTGTAGTGCGCGCACACACACACACACACACACACGCTGTCGCGCCGCTGCCCGTGTCCCTTTTCAAAACCCGTTAATTAATACCGTCCACTTGCTAATGATGGGCTACTGAATTGTTTCCCGCGAGCTCCCCCCCCCCCGGGCTGCTACTAATGAATTATGAAGGGCTACACCATAAGTGGCATTGTGACCCCCCCCTAGACCCGTAATGTGTCACCGCACGCCCCTTGCCGTTCGGCCGCGACGACCATCACACGATGTGTATAAATTTCATACGATATATACTTCGACGACGACGGGGGGACGACGATGACTATGATTTTATGATTTTTTTTTTGATTTTTTTATCATTTCTGTCGGACATTGTTTACACAAGGTGTGTGTGTGTGTGTGTATGTAGTGTATGTACTTGGGCGTTTTTATTCGCGTGAAAAAAAAGTACAAACAAACGAATAAAAAAAAACCGTAAACTTCTATATACGTATATATTTGACCGCGTGATTTTCACCGAGAAACCGACGTAGTCAGCTTAGTAGACGACTATAACGACCAATCGTCCTTTACAGTACACGATATACGTACTAACGGCGTTGGAAAACGTATTCTAATATCGTCGTTGTAATAATTCCAACGAGACTCCGTTACAGTGTATATTATACTTATTGTTATTATTACATAGAGTTATCGGCGTTAGCGCGGAAATTTATTATTTTATTCGACTATTGTAATACTCCGAACGGTCTCTCGTCGAGACGGAGCAGTACGCGAAACACACTCGACGCTTCCTGCAGGCCATTATGTCGCAATTCTTCCGATCGTTTCTGTTTGGTTTCCTCTCAACGGGCTTTCTAGTAGCCGACCGAATATTCAACTGCGATACAACGTCATATAGTTTGTAAATTATTGTTATTTCACGATTCAGAATAAATATTTTTAAAAATAATCAAAAACGAACTTTATTTGAAACGTATTCTATTTAAGCCGATAAAAATGATTTTTCACGCGACTAAACACGCCTTGTTTTCATTTTTGTCACGGACCGTTTTATTTTTCGAATAATCAGCTCTACACGGTGCATAATATATAATATCAAGTTATTAACATTGTTGTTTCAACGGAATAGTTTAACATTTCAACTCGGGCGAGTGAAACTGTTTTCCGACAAGTTTTGCGCGCGGATTTTCGTTAATTTTTTCAACGCAAAAAGTTACACGTTTCTCACATTTATGTATTTTCTGATGCCCCCGCGGGCGTTTCTTAATGCGAGTTCATATTGTTCCGTGTTTCCTGCAGTTTGTCGTTTACGGAAATCGTGAACATGCTCACCGTCTTCGGAGTAGTCGTTGATGATACATAAAACGATTAAGGAAATACCGTACAGGCATAGTTGTGTGAGAAAGATTCATAAAAAAAAAAAAACTATACTACAGATAATAAAACTTTTCTTGATCTCAATGACGATATCAATATACGAGCGGGCGTATTATAACGTACAACAACATTGTATAACTACCTACTCCTCTATACATGTATAAATACATAATACGCTGACTCGGCTGTACTATAATTTTAGTCAGGTAAAAAGAAATAGCGTACGAAACCCCGATGGAAGGAATCTAATAAAAAGGCCATAATATTTTTTATGCGTTTCCTGATTGCGATCTAGAATCGCTTTCAAATTAAACAAAACTCCCCCAATGTCTGCGGGTCGACTTCGGCAGGAGCGTTATCTATACGCGTATGCATGCATGTGTATCTGTGTTTGTGTGCGTCTTATCTACTATTCACGAAACTATATATATATCCATTAGGCAATAAATTTTTACCCTATGTGGAATAGACACCAAGACACTTATTTGACATTTTGTGAACCACCATACTTTTACCGCTACAGTATATACAATATATATATGTTTTGGGGTCGATCCGAAAGCCTTCTTTGTTTTTATTAATATAATATAAATTTTTTTCGATGCATTATTTTCTCGACGTATGTGAGATGTGGGATTAATTTGATGCGTTCAATGAAATACGTATTGTGCACGTTTTACCCCTCTTGTTGATAAAACACTTCACTGACGCATGGAATGGGGTGTGAGATTTAAATCCTTTGCGGATTAACCGATTATTAAAAAATATATACACGCACACACACATATATATATTCATAATATTTAAGCGGATAATTATATCAGGAGGTGTTTATCGGGGAATACAATAAACGCGAATTGAAAACATACGTCGTACGACAAAGCCGTAGAAAACTTTTTTGTACGATTTATCAATAGATTCATTTTTTTTTCTTTTAATTACACTCGTTTTACGTACTTATTTGAAATATGTTTCGACGAAAATAGTATTTTCATAAGAAGTCTTTAGCGTTCGAAACGAATATGGCGCAAAAATATAATATGTCCGTACTTGTATATTATTGTATGAACTGTAGGTATATACGTTTTCGCATGAATTTCATTTTATCATTGTTACTTTATTTATTTCTTTGATTTATTTTAATGATTCTCGGTGATATAAATACAATATTTTATCTCGAGTCGCAGTAAAAACACTTGACAAACTGGAATACAATTCTCAATCAGGACTCAATTAACGGCCAAAAAGAAACAGTGTTTCCAGAATCTGAAGTCTGTATCCTAATGATCCCAATAGAGAGATACGCTTGTTAAAACTATAAATACGATTGTCAAGTATAACGATGGATTTATTAAAATAAAATCGCGAGTTTTTTATATGAGCAATATTCAATTCGCCGAAGAGTTTTAATGAGTTCAAAAGAGCGTATTCTATATTTTATCATGTATTTATATATAATTTATATAATACACAATTATTTTAGTAACTTTTACAATAACTGCGTTGATACATAATCAGCTAACGGTTGCTATTATTTTTATTTGTTTTAATTTTATTTCTCTTATGGTAAAAACTATAATGCCGTTAATAAATATTCAGTAGAATTAAAAAAATTCCATGCAACTTTCGTGCAAAACTAATATGAATTATATGAAAATTTTACTCTTATCCTTAAGAGTATCAAATATAATACATGAAGTTCTAGGTTAATGAATATATTAACTGTATTTTATTATTTTATGCTGTTATGTAAATTTACTTCGAGAATTTTCAGGAAGTTCATTATTCGTTATTTAATATTATTACTTTTAGTGTCGTTGTATGGTTTCCTAAAATTCTAGCGGTATAATAATATACAAACCGTAAGAATTTGAATAGTGATTTCGAAACGTTTTTAATTTTTATTTTTACGTTAAATACCTATCGATTTAAAATTATGGATATTTAAATTTACTGTTGTTTCGTTTGGTCGATCGTGCGATTTTCAAACGACAAGCATTTTTTAAATACAATTTCGTTATTTGTTTACCTTTTTTTTTCTTTTCTCAATTTTATTCGTAAAGTCAAACTTCTTTTCAATGGACACGTACTTGCGTCAAAAATATCAAATGACGACGACGACGGGTCGCGTCGTGTAGTATAACATACGGGACGATTAAAACGACGTACGGTCAGATACAAATACAATATTCCGATAAAACGAGATCGATGAGCGCTCGTGCATGTGTAAGGTGTGTGTGTTTGTGTGTGTGTAATTCCCACGGGTGCACAGAATGAGCAAAATGGGGCGTAAACGCAAGCACATGAATATTAAGTAACTGTTTTTAATTATAAAATTTACCGTTTGCACGGACTTCCTGGGTCGGTGTCAAAAGTTAACTTCCCCGTTTGTGCGCAAACGTGTGTGTGTGTGTGTGTGTGTGTGTGCCCCTATTGTTCATTTACCCCCGGGTTTATGGTTACATATACATATATATTTACACTCGGTGTGTGTGCGCGCGCGTTTTAAATAGTTACTATACCAAAGCCGGCTAGTGTGTGCGTATGTTTGCGAGAGTGCGCGTGCGTACGTAAAAAACGGGCATATAAACACATCCCGCTGCAGGTGGCCGGCGCAAAACCCCCCGCGAGCACGACGACCAAGGGAAAACCACCTGACCCCGAAGACCCCTATTAAGTTGACACAGGTATACCGGCTATAAATTTCACCATTACATATAAATAAATATTTATATATATATATTATACACGAGCGTGTACGAAATATATATATTTATATGTGTTTTATATACGTTTTATATCGGGGTCCCATATTATATGTAGCCGTACGCGTATATATATATTTATATTTTATATTTTTGTAATATTATACGGTATTATTATTATACGATCGCGTTGCCGTTGAAATCGTCGCCCTTGTAAATTGATCGTGACAGTTTTTCCCACATATTATAATATTATGTAATAGCATTGTACGTTATAACAGTGTATATATGAAGTGCCAGACGATTAAAATCGGAAAGGGAAAAAGTTTCGTCGAAAGTCGACGAGCGCCTGTTAATACGAGTGTTATATCAATATTGTGCGTGCGCGGGGATTCGCGTGAGTCTCCTCCGCGCATTATTATTTATTCATTTATTTATTTATTGTGTATTTCTATGCGGACCACCTAGGATCGAAACACATAGAATTACACAGTACGTGTGAAATAAGATGAATTTACCATAACGATAGAAATGATTACAACCGTTCGAACAAAACAAATACCGTTCAGTAAAATACTTTTTAGATTGAAAAAAAAAAAACAAAAACTCGATTCGACTATATACTTTTTCTTTTTCCTAATTTTTTAAATTTCAAAGCAAGTACAACTCTTCGGTAATAGCCAATTTATGTAACACTGGTCAAAAGCAACGTCACGGTGCTAACGTAAAAGTCGAGAATGCCAATAATTATCGGGAACCCCGATAGTCACCGTTCTATCGATTTAAAGAGGATTTACCAACAACTGCACCCTGATCTTGCACCTGATTTTCCCAAGCCAATTCGGTAAAACTACCTCCGTTTATCCCATTTGGATAATTTATCGGTTATTTATTTTTTCCAAGGATAAACGCGAAACACTATGAAAAAACAAACCTCTCGAATGAAAAACCCTCATTGAAAACGACATAGGGGCCTCGGTCGTCCGAGTTGTGCCATTGACCGTAAGTTATACGTATTGTATTATGTGTGTTGGGCATTGAAATTTCGTTTCGTTCATTCCCGTATGCTATAATGCTTTGGTGTACAAAAAATACGCTCTTTAAATGTATAATATATCGAATGCACCGTATTTGCAACGTATGTGTATAAAATTATTCTGAAACAATATTCAATTATATGAAACTATGTAAAGATTAAAATACTAGTTGCACGATAAAAGGAATCTAAAAATAGTACTAATGTGATTGTAAACAAAAATAGTCAAGATTTCCGAGACAATTTGGTCAGTGTTACGAAAATTAACGTTGTATTACGGTTTCGAGCGTTGTCTGTCTTGTAACCAGCAATTTCACTAAACGTTTTTTTTTTTTTTCAAAACACATGTATATGAAACACATGTAGAACAGCAATTTTTATGTTTACATATCATAATAATATTGTGTATTCATCTCATTCCAATAGTCTTGACGCAGGATTTAATAAGTGTTTTGACGCTTTAAATTCCGACGCGAAAATGTTAACATCTAAAAACATCGATTTCAACACATCGCTCACCAAATAATGATTTAAAACCCAAAACATTTTTCATCTAGCCAAGGAAATAAACGTGACGATTGGTTTGATATGTTTTCATATAACGCGTTTGAAAAACCCAACCATAGTAGCTTCACTCATTTCCCGGAGAATTTCAGACGACTTCCGTAATACTTATCGGTTGTTTTTTTTTAAGCCGTCACCTCGACCTCTAATTTTCAACCTGTCGTATTTCAATCAAACAACATTCAAACAGTAACAATCACATTATTAAAACCACTATTCGTTATGGTTTAGGATAAATACATTGAACATTTTTTTTAACAGATATTTAAATTAACCGTGTTTGTATTGTAATAAAAACCAACTACAAGTCTCGTATTGATTAAATTAATTATGGAAATTAAAAAAAATGTATGTATACTAATGAAATGTATTGATAAACGACTTTCAATGAAAGCACATTTTAGGGTAAGATTTTTTTGTTTTCCGTTTTATACGCACCAGCTTTATTAATATATACATTTCTTTCCTCCCTTTTATTTCCTTTTAAATTAAAAATGGCCGGTTCTTATGTACATATTATTATACTCTGGGCTGGAAAAAAAAAAAAAAAAAAAAAACATTATTTGGGGTTTTAAACTTTACGACTTCTTTCTATAAACTGGCGGTACTACTTTTGTGTATAATATACTATTACACACAAAATAGTGGCGCTATAATACTTAAAATACCGGTTCTGCCTTTATTATATACAATTTTTAACAACAAAGTATACCTACGGCCATAGACATTTTATGCCTCGAATTAAAAATGTTTTACAAAAATGGTAATAAAGAAGGAAAACTTTTAAAAACACCAATAAAAATCGAATCGGCTAATTAATTTTAATATTATCGAACGTACGTGTATCGTCATCGCAGGGACAATGTCGTGTGATATGCGGACGGACCGACGGGAATGGAACATGTTATATTTGTGTTTAACGACGACAGACATTTTCCGGGTGATAAATTATCGCTGAACTGTTTTGATATCAACACGGTTAAATATATTATATAAAAACTAATTTATTAAAACTATTAAAATATATAAACGAAAATTAAATAAATAGAATCTGCCCTGGAGTAGGTATATTATTAGAACGAAGAGTGCGAACATTGTTACGACCGGTTTCGAATAAAATTCATCATCGGGTAAAAATGAGTATCGACCGCACTAAAGACGTAATTTATTTTTGTTGGTTTTAATGCGTTTCTTCCGCGTTGAAGATTTCGTTTCTTATCGATAGATGTCGTGTTCGAAAATCGCCAACACGGTATTAATAATTATCCGTAAATATTATGAATGTAGGAACAGATTTCGAACGTGCGCCGGACACGAAACCAATGTTCAATGTATTTAAATCAGCCAATCGACAAATCACGTCAGTTAACGTTTTGTTTATCGTCGTATTTGCGACACGTCCCATTGTATACACGCGTACCTGTACATAAATTTAATACACATATATATTTTGGAGGTATGCGGTGTATATATTAATGTCGAAACGAATATTGTAAAATCCATTATCAGTCTATTTGCAAATGTTTTGCATATTTCTTGGCAACGGAAACGTTTTATATTTTGTCAGGTGTTTGTTAACAACGGTTTTTTTTTTATTTTTTCTTTAATGCTTTTTCGCACATGATTTCTGACATACTTATTGTAATACTATGCATTTATACCGTACAATAAAGTGCAAGTGTTTTTTTGAATATTTCAAAATGTCATTTAACCGACCCGCTCTAGACGTCGATATCATATTATTATGTATGGGTACGGCTGCGACGGTCTACACAGTAGCTGGTAGTTATAACCGTCGTCGTGAATTCGCGCGAGCATACCGAAAAACCGATAAAAACGTCACGTCGCGAATTTCTAGTTGCGAACGCGAGTCGTATGTCGCGAGATCGACAGAATATTTATCGCGCGCTATATTACAATATTAATTTCATTCTTCGGCGGTCTCGCTCCTCGTGCCCGTGAAACAAACCGTGATTCGAATGCCGTATGGTTTTGCGACAATCTGTAGTGTTCGACCGTTACAGGGATACCTACGGCGGTGCGCAGGCACTCGCGAATTATCGCAAACGCATCACGTCGCAATTTTAATGTGTGTCGTTTTCGTTTACACGACGCGGCCATCAATCGCGCACATCGCGACGTACACGTATAAAACGAAAATATAATATATATTTCTACGCGCAATCGACGAATTCGTTTTTTATTCGGTTTCCCCTACGTGTCGTCGTCCGCATGTAGGATATATTATATTATACACACTTAAAAATTAATCTCTGCCCGCGCGGTTCTCGATCTAGTGCGTTACGTGCGCGTTATAATAATATAATGATATATGTTAACAAAATATTCAATAGATTTCAATCAAACGCCAACACGTAAATCGTTTAATACGGGTGAATAAAATGTAGGAAATTGTTTAATAATACGTTTAGGCCGCGCGCGCGAGTCAACACGCCCATATTATATTATACCGGTTGCGTGGGGTGGAAAATTGGAAAGCAATAACGATGACCGCTATTTATTTATTATTTTTTTTTTTATATTTATACTCAAACTAATAAATCAAAATAAAAGGTAAATAAATATTATTCGTATGAATGGCAGTGGTTGAAATATTTACGTATACGTACATACTATATATACTATATAGCTTCGAACTAGGTTAAACAATTCTGATAATGATTCAATAATAATATAACGGCAGTTATTTAGTGTCATATTTTCAAATGACAGTAAAGTGTACGGATAATATATTATTTTGCGTATGTATATTATTTTTAAAGTTATATCCTATCGTCGGAGAACTTGGCTAAACGTTTCGATTCGTCGGCAGAGAAATATTATATACGTGTATTCTATTCTGAAACACCGGTGAAGTTTAGAAAAAGGATGCAATATGTCATTGCGTAATTTAAAATTAAAATAAACTATTTGTTCGGATGTATTTGTTTTACACTGCCCGTGCGAAATAACGTACGTATGTGTTGCGTGTGAGTATATCAATATTGAAACAATAATCATTAACGAATTCAGTGTTTATAAATTATTATGTGTCTGATGAATCGCGTGCTAAAATTTAGTTTATTATTACATTCAGATATTATATAAACAATCGCGTGTCGTGTATTTGATGACATGATTTTTTTTTCTTCCCCCGTTCAACATTTAGGGTTTTTATTGAGTTGTGATATTCGCGAAGACTCGATATTCGATACGCACGAGGGTGCCCAGGAATCCTATTATAAACATGCTGACAAAACATTTAAAGCGCCTGCAAATTAGCGTGACGAATTGATTATATGGCAGGAAGGGTAACAAACCTTTAAACTTAAATCCGTTTTAATATTATACGTTTTATTACCTCTACTAGTTAAAACTTGTTTAGTTTGTATTCAATATACGTACTCGTATGTACTAATGATACGCTCTGTACTTATACGTGTGCCGTACAAACGGTTTTAAATATTTGAAAACATGAATTATTGATACATATAATATAATATAATATATTAACATATTATGTATATTGTTATCGTTCGGACTGAATTTTACTTAGAAAATCCGCGGTAAAAAAATTTAAAATGTCAAAATATTAAAAATAAGGCCTGAATTATTTGTGTATGTAAATTATTACGTAACATTTTATACAACTTTCAGATTCGTGTGGTATTATAAATTACATTTAAAACGATAATATTTAAACAGATATTGATGTGTTTTAATATTTTACGATTTATGCATATTATTATGATGATTATTGTAAATCGATCCAAATGTAATACGTTTAAAAAAACGTCGAGGAGTTTAGAAATATTAAAACAACATCGTGTATTTTATATGAATATTAGATATATTTGGGTAATTCGGATGAGTGAATTCGTGGAAGGAGTTTTAAAGCTCTTAAATCATTATACATATATAAATAGTACAGCTGAAATACCACAACTGCCCGACAAGACAAAAGTTTGCTGTTATATTGAAAACTACTCGACAGCGAGTCACTTAACGAAATTACTCGTATAAAAAGAAGGCCGCGTTATTTACTCGACGGGTGCGAATACAAAAAACATTCGTTATTCTTAAACGAAAGATATTTCGAAACGTCTGTTTATGACGGTGGCAGTAATGATTATTATTATTTAATTCATTTACATGTCATTTCAAAGAATATAATGACGATCGATAATAACAAAATATTATGATAAACGATCGGGGCCGTCGTCCCGAGGCCCAAGTGCTAGGGTATTTTTTTGATAAATTCGGGGTTTCGAGCTCAAAATTAGATAATAGACAGTTAATATGTTTTTTTTTTTAATTTCTTATCACAAAGAAATGATTGAAAACACGACTGTTTGATTTTTAAACAATCAATTAATAAAAACGACGAGGTGAAAAAAAGTACGCATATTTCAACGTTATATCGTAAAAAATAGAGATTAAATATTTTTGTGATTTGAGTGAAAAAATATATATTCTTATTATTTTTTTTAATTAAAATTATTTTTACTTTCCGTACACAAATTTAACTAAAAAAATTACAATAAAATAATTCTTATCGACTTAATGCAAGAAAATTAAATGCAATGTCTTTTATGGCGTTATTTTTTTATTTTGTGATAAATGGTAAAAATCAGGTGATAATGTATGGCGATAAAGCATATTTCAATAACATTCGACTCTAATAAATACAACAAAACCTTTATTTTTTCCATTAAAAAAAGCCATTTTCGATGTTACAAGGTGATTTTTATGTGTTTTCGCGAATCGCGAGGTTAGAAATTCGACGACGGTTTAAATCTCGGACAGGGTAAAATTATATTTAATTTTCGTAATATTAAATAAGCCGATGACAAAAGAACGCTTCCGGGAAAATTCCCGGATTCTAGATCAGTCTCCGTCGATGACGTCACAACAAACTATGATAATAAAAGTTTATACTCACGTGGGAGGACGTGAGGTACGAATCGTCGGACGCGTTGTCCGCGTCGTTTTGTCGCGCGG
Organism: Drepanosiphum platanoidis; assembly: GCA_948098885.1. Lineage (NCBI taxonomy): Eukaryota > Metazoa > Arthropoda > Insecta > Hemiptera > Aphididae > Drepanosiphum > Drepanosiphum platanoidis. The sequence continues at coordinate 17,980,285 of OX402529.1, forward strand.
CCGCGGCGTCTCGTATTTGCGACGACGGCGGCGGCGGCGGCGCGGCGGCGGCTGGCGCGTGCGACGGCGGCGGTTGGTGCTGATGATGGTGCAATTGTTGATGATAGTGGTGCGGCGGCGGCGGCGGCGGCTGCGACGGCTGCTGCTGTTGCTGCTGCTGCTGCTGCTGCTGCTGGTGGTGCTGCTGCTGGAGATGATGGTGCTGATGGTGATCCCAGTAGAATGGGTCCATCATGACGGCGGCGGCGACCGTGGACGATGAAAATATGGATGTGTTTTTCCCTACGCGGACGGCGTTATCGGTGCACTCGCGTTCGCACGACTCGGTTTTGCGGTAATATCGCGCGCCGCGATACGTGCGGAAAGCCGGCGACGACGGCGGCGGCGGCGTTCACGGCGGCCACGCGCGCGCGCGCACGCACGCACACCGCAGCACGCACGTCGACCGACGCGGGAGCGGGGGGGGGGGAGCGCGAGACGACCGATTTTTTCGAAAACGGAATTCGAGAGGCGCGAAAAAATAAATAAATCAAATCTTGTTATCCGCGGCGATACGCGATGCTTACGCGATATTCGACGATGCGATACGAAAAAAGCGCGAATAATATATATTATTACACACCCGGAACGACGACGGGAAATCGAGCGCCGCGAGAGAAAAAGGAAACTTCGACGACGTCTGAGCACGACGCGCGCCACCGACGGACAACGTGCGTGTGCGTGTGTGTGTGTGTGTACGAGCGCGCGCGCGCGCGTGTGTGTGTGTGTGTGTGTGGGAGCTGGCCCGGCCCCGTACGGGCGCGCGCGATCCGCCCGTTGATAGGTCGGTTACGTCACCGTTCGCCCCGTACGCACACCGGCGGCGGCGGCGGCGGCGGCGGCGACCACGTGAACGGGTGTGCGCGCGAGTGCGTGCGCGCGCGCGCGATACTCGTGTACGTTTGGATTAACGACAAATTGCCCCGGGCGCCACTTTCCGCATAAAACAACCCCTGAACACATACCCCGCTCGTTTCTTACGCGCGCGCCTCCCCTGCCCGTGCTCGCGCGCGCGCGCGCCGTCGCGGTACATTATAATATATACATAATAATATTATCGATGCGGCGACCGCTTATCAATATTCCGTGTGTCATACGGGGGGGGGGGGCGTATTCGAGGAGGCGGCCTGTGGGTCTGCGTAACGCAGAAACGGTCGGAAAAATTTTTAGAAATCAAATCGCACTCCTAGAACAAAACTGCCACAACTCGAAATTCATCAATTTTGAGTTATGACTACTGTTGAATAGAGAAAAATAAGCTCTATAAAATGCAATAACGCCACATTCAATATCATTTTTCATTTAGCCACTATAGAGATGTGTCAGTATTGAATTATTTAAAATGTTAGTTAATTTTCAATGCAAGAGAGCCATATTTACTTTATGGCTGTATACTTATTTTAATTTATCCAAATTATCACTCAAGTCAAAATTCAAGACTGCCTTATTTCGACTTGTGGCGTTCTTGCACTGAATAAAAACTAATTATCGTGTGATATGTTGAGTGCAAAACAGCAATATTTAGAGTTGTGGCAGTATTGCATTTTATATTTTGTGATAGTGCAGCCACAACACGAAATATGACTATAATGTGGCCATCTAAAAATCAATTTCTGTATGTAATACAGCCACATCTCAAAATATGGCAGTCTTGCATTTACTTGAAAAATTGTAAATGGCCACAAGTCTAAATTTTTGGGTTTAAGAGTGAATTTCATAATATTTGAAAAAATAATATTGTAAAGTATGATTGTAAGTATTTAAGTGTTAAATTTCAAACGCATAAGTAAAAAACTCATCAAAATATCCTAGGTCCAAACTTCAAATCGATTTTTCTCAAAACTTTAAATTTTGAGTTGTGGCAGTCTTGTTCTAGCAGTGCGAAATGTACAAACAATAGGTAAGCCGGGTTTTTTCGATTTGAAAGACCGCCGTTTTATTCGCAGTATCGACAATAATATCTGTGTTTTTGCGAGTATAGAGCACGTTCGGACCGTCTGGACCGCGATTTCAGAGTTATGGTACGATATTATGTACCTTTTAACGTTATCCGAACGTTGATATCGCGACAGAATATTTTGCCGCGGTCCTATAACTGATACGATATGGTTTCAGACGAGTTTCCTAACTGCGGACGAATCGGATAATAAACGATATACTTCTCGTGATAAGTGTTTTACATAACACCGGGTATAAACGTTTTTTTCTGTTTTGTTACGAGGTATTTTTATACATGTTGATCATCCCCTCTCCAATATACACGACGATCACATATTGAGAAAGTACATCGTTGGCAAAGTCGTTAGTTATCTTATTGGCATTGCGCGTCTGGAAGAAGGGGGGGTTCTTAGCTCACCAAATTTGTATAGTTTTAAAAGCTCGCTGGGATACGTTTCTATAAAATAGAGTTTATTATAATTTTATTATTATTGTTACACATTTTTCTTTGGAAAATATTAGGATTTTAAATGTAACTTATTTAGTGTTATAAGAAAATTAGGGGAATAAAATAAAATTTAACTGTTTTTAATTTTTATAGAATTTTATCAGTTTTTAAAATAGTAAAGCCATTTCGTAATCGAGGTAAATATTTACTATTAATAAGTAAATTAAAAACCTTTTAATTTGTATAAGCTATTTAGACAAATTAACTGCAGTAATTATTATTGATTTTTCTACTGATAAAATTAGTTTACATATGGGTTATAGAATAATAAGACCATTAATAGTAATTAATGGCAGTGCCTACATACCATAACTACAATAAACAAAGAAACATTTTTTTTTTTTTTTTTTAATCATACTTCTACTTTTTTAAATCTTTGAATAAATCTCTGAATTACTGTGAATCGAGAAGTATTCTAGATGTAATAATTATTTCGAAAAAATATACATCACGATGTAACCCATCATAAATTGAATATAATTACGATAAGTATAAATGATTCGAAGTTCGACGCCAATGAGCTGAAAATCAGTTTTATTTGGTTTTGTTAGGGTAGACCTGTTTGTTTTCAGCGTTAAAGTTTCGCATCCACCCATTCGCTTTGACCTCGTCCTGAGTTATACACACTATATATATATATATATATATACGTATATATAGGTGCTCGATTGGTACAAATATCCGCATCATCAGTTTTTTTTTTTTGCTACCCTTCGATACTTTTGGCTATAGTTGGAAACAGAACACGGCGTTTCATTTCCTTAAACAACCCAAAACGACAACAAACTGTACTCGGTCGTTTCCTAAAATTACGCCCAGCAATAAAAAATACAAGTACATAACCGAAAATACTAATCGAAAAATGTGATTGCTTTATAGATTCCGCTCAGTTATTATATTCAACATTGAATCCGAACATTGGTCCGATAATAACTTGAGAAATTGATTCCAACGATCACTGGCGACTTCATTATTATATGTATATCATCTATGTGATATTTTTTCTACAACAAATAAAATGCGTGATTGATTACGAGTACCTATCTCACATGGTAAATAATTGACAATTCATTTTGACGTTAAACACGTGTGATCTTCGTGTTCGTAGTTTTTTTTTAATTTCAAATTTATTTGCCTACCTATTATACTTTAGTAAAATATCAAGTCCAAAAGTACCTGTTTAGTATTTAATATTTTAATGTGTATAATTACATATAATTATGCGCAGAAATCCCACCACTCATTGTATGACTATTAAAATATTAATATTTACGAGTGTGTAATATTTATGAACCGTATGCTAATAATAATCACCGACCGCTTTGTATTAAAAAAAAAAAATAATAATGAAGAAATGAAATATGTGGAAAATTGTAAATTTAAATTTTATTCATAATTTTTTCTAATTTTTTTGCTTTTTTTTCTATTATAAATAATTATGGTAAATATTAAAATATTATTTATAGAACGTCCGTTTCAAAATTATCGTCTCGGAACGGCAACTTCCCGAACCGCACTGGTATCGAGGTACTGCGGTATAATTGCCGAAGACCGGACCAAATGTCTGCATTGTGTACGGAAAGCACGCCGTGTAATTGTACGCAATATAATTATTATTTGATGTGAATTTAATATTATGACTATATTAAAACGAGCGCCTATTTTTCAAATTTTTCATTCAATTAAATACGATATTATATTCTCCACGCGCGCGCGCGCACATTTTTCAACAATAAATCTGTGTATAAACGTGTACATTTTACATAAATGAAAAAATATGCGATGATTTTACCTTTTCACAAATGATAAATCATATTGTACAGTAAAATTTCAGCCCACAACTTGGCTTGTTACGACCATACTCGTTTCGAATGAATTTCGAAAAACTTTATAGAGCGTGACGACTGACGGTTGTATTATATACCAATATGTATACACACACACATACGTAACATAAACGAGTTGGTGTTATTCTAACGACGGATTTATATTCACAATAATACCGAAAAATATCGAATTATGAAAATGTAATATTATACATAGTCTTGCCGTACATTAAACTTGATCGTTGCATAATGCCCGTATTTTGTTGTTATACTAATCACCACTCGATGGAATATGTCAAATATAAAATATGTCGTTTGATTCGACGAAAAACAAAGGATTTAAACTTTCGAGTACTTACAAACCGTGTAATATATAACTTAGAAACAAATCTATTGACGTATTCGATGATTTGTGAATGAGAGACGTGCGTTCAATTTTGTCGGCACAACGTTAAACCAACACAATGAATTCATAATTTTTATTATTTTTTACACGTTTTAGTACCTGTTCAATTAGTCGTTGATAAATGATAACTTCTGGTACTCACGCTTTATGATAATAATATATTCAAACCAGTTTTTGGCTTAAGCTCGAGACAAATATTTACAATACGCTTCGACTCCGATTCGGATCCTTTTCTTCGTTTTCATCGAATTACGTCGTAAAATGCGTGCATTCTGTATCGGAGATGATTTTAGTCACTTCGGTGGAAAATAATTACCAACTAATAACCTAATTTACATAAGTAACTGCTCGTAACTCACGTGTTTCGTGTCGCATTTAAATTGATAAGGTTATTCGTGAAAAAAAAAAAACAACAAACACATTCGTAATGAATAATTAAACTATAAACAGTATTATTCTACTCAATTATGTAAAAGTATTAAATAATTACACGTGTATCTGTTATTATTAAATTTTCATTACATGGCTCCGTAATATATTCTACATAATTATATTTTCATCCAAATTTTAGTGAAACAAAATAAACGAACAAATCGTTTGAATTAAAAAAAACATCGTATCAGAAAAAAGGTTGTGCACACTAAACGAATGAATATATAGATATTATATTCTGAATGAAAATTATGTGATTTTCTTGTTTAAGTGATTCATGATTTGTAATTTAAAACATTTACTCGGGAACTCGGTCGGCAGCCTAATATTTATTTTCTCATTTTATCTGATTACACGTGGTGTTGATCGCTTTACCGTATTTGACGATATATTTTGAATATCTGAATCCTTTAACTGAATACGTTATCTTCGAGTTCAATCTGTACAAGTCATGTACTAATTCGGTTGAAAATTAATTAAAGTAATCTAGACATTATTAAAAAACGTGTAAATGCAGACACGTACGTATACATACTCGTAACAGTCGTAACTCGTGTTGAAAGTAAATGTTTTGAAATAATTGTATTGATAATTATTAAGAAATCGTTAAATTTGTATTACAGTAGTAAATATATAATTATTATTGTTACAATAGGTCTCGATGGTTGTTCGACATTATTTTCTCGTAAAACGTTTGATCGTAAACCGTTATTCCGTGTATATATGCTATTATATTTGTCGAATAAAAACATATTTCAGTAAAATATTTTATCAAATGTTCTCTGTTGGATTATTTTACTTTCGTAACAAACAAAACGCATTTAAAACAAACGCGCGGCCACCAGACTGATAATAAATAATCAAGATTCTCGTTTTTTTTTCGTTATAAAGGACGAGACCAAGGACACCCGTCTAGACAATACGGACGATAATACGAAAAAAGGGAACGCGACCAGACGAAGGGTGCCTGACATTTCCTAAATGTTTTTGTAGATCAGAAATCTAACCTGCCAGGATACTGTTACGACGACGCCACTCGATAGTCAACTATAATAATGTTGTAAGACCGTCTACCATATCGTTGTCGTCGTTTACACGAAAAACCTGATAAAACCATTAAAACAAACGCCGCGCGATACGACGTGTAAGGGTTCATTCCAACGTCGCAAAACGCGCCGGGTAGGTGTATAGGTAATCGAATACATAGGTAGGTGCCTGCCTACCTCCACGCTGTTACGTTATAACACGCGGCGTTCGCATATCAGACGTTCGAAACGCCTAATTTGAATACACGAAAATCGCGTAGTCGCGGCACAGCGACGACGTTGTAATACATAATTATTTATCGTATGGGTACTGTGTACAGTTTAAGAAAAGAGTTAATAAAAAAATAAAAATAGACGATGTTGTTTTGCACACTATATTATGTATACACGTTTATAATATGCGATTACTCGTAATAAGATTTACAAGTTACAACTGTAAACTGTAGTAATCGTGCGTGCGTATAATACTCGGGGCATTATAACATATTATGTACGGTAGACGGTAGTAGGTACCTACCCATGTGTATACATATATACGTACGTACACAACGCGGCAGGTATGCGCAACGTAATATTTCTCCGCTATTATTCGGTCAACCTACGTCATCGATACGTATATTTCCTACCGACATGCGTTACACGAGCGTCCATCTTACGCGAATATATTATTATTATTATTACTATGTACAGCGGCGTTTTGGAAAACACACAGGCCACGTATATATATATATATATATTATATATGTGTATTACATGTATACTGCAGGCAGACGACTACCTCGGCAGACGCGGCAGCGGCTTCGTCAACATTTTAAAAGTGAAAACCGCATGCGAATGTTCAACAGTTTCCTCGTGTATTATTACTAGGTACTATATATAATGTATAAATATATATAGTGTTGGCGCTGTCATCTTTCCACGCAAATGTTCTCGCTCGCGAGTATTATGCGCGAACTGGCGACGAGGCGGGGGACTTAAATCCTTTTAAAACTTTCTAGCTCTTTTCCATCCCGACCGATCCTTTGTCCTTTTTCTTCTCCATCGTGCTCCACGGTGTTCCCCTCTTTCTCACTCTCTGCCGACTCTCTCGCCGACCCCTCGACAACCGTCAACTCCTCCGCTCCATACTTTTCTCTTAGTCTCCTTTTCTCTGTCTCGTTGTCTCTCTCTCTCTCTCTCTCTCTCTCTCTCTGCCACGATATTTACCATTGTTACTATTGTCATAATTAACCTTACCCCGTTCACCGTCCTTGCTCAACGGCACACACACACACATATATATATATATATATATATAGTATATACACTGTTTAGCGTATTCGCCCCAGGTGTCTGCGGGGCAGTGTACAGCGTAGTATAATAGTGGTAATGATACCCTCCGAGACGGAGAGGGACCCGTGTGCCCTGTACGTATACACACACGCGTGCGCGATCGCGCGAAGTACAATTTTACGGCGAACTTTCGCCGGGCCCGTCGTGTTGTCGACTAATTAACATTTTATTTAACCCGCCCGCGCACCCTCGGGCTAATTCAGCGTTACCGTTGTTGTATTCTCCGACATTATATTATAGCGTACGCGATGAAAATACACCGCACCACCGCCTGCAGTTACTACTACCGCGTGCGCTACACACACACACACACACACACACACACACACACGTTTATGTATATACATAGAGTACATGTTGGCGCGCTCGTAATATTATATTATACGAGTATAAGTATATTACGTATGTACGGTAACTCTTAATAATAATAATAATACTTTGCTCTCGTGTCGTCTTCTTATTATACTCCGCCTAACCTTGCAGCCGCTCCTGCCGCTCGGCGTGCCGCGGCGGCCGTATCGTCGTCAACCGACGAAAACCGCCGTCTCGTTCTATCTTTCTATCTCTCTCTCTCTCTCTTTCTATCGTACACGCGTATTATACACTTCTTCGCCCGTACACGAGTTGTAAATATTCACCTCGAGCGACGCGCCGCCCGCCGACTGCTGACGACTATACCATTGCGACGACGGCGACGGCGTATATCGTAAACATCGGCGCGGCAAACCGCGCGGAGGCGGTGGCAGTCTTAAGGGCGAAGACGAATGTATTGTGTAGTACAAGTACATAATACGGCATATCTCGTATTGCGTGTATAAATATATATAACGCGCCGAACTTGTTTTCAACTGCGCGGTGTTTAGTGCCCGCGCGAATAATATTATGTAGAGGTACCTATATACGTATATAATATGTATAAATATATTGCGAAGCCCTCGGAGGAAATTGTAGAACGTTGTATGAAAAATTCTCGAAAACGATTTACCGAATAGAACGCGTCGTGCGCCGAGACGTCGAAACGGGTTTTTGTAAAAAAGCTACACGCATATACGTATATGCGTATATATAGCTCGTGTGTGTATACGTATTTTTCGAACACAGTAATTATTTCCATATTTTCGCTCGTACGTTGAAAAACACGAGTACAATTTATACGGTTTTATGTGTGTTACAATTGGATTTTTATTCGTCCTTATAGGACTCGATAAGACTGATTTTCTTCCACATTAATAGTGATAGACTCCTCTACGGAGTCCAATGCCGACCGGACAGCAGCTCGGGCGACGCTTCGAGAAACTTTTTCACGGCTCCTATTTCAAGTCATTAGTCGTTGCAGATTATAATGAATTGACCTTGATAATAATAATGATAGATTCATATTTTACATGTTTAGGGAAAACGATGAAAATATAGTCGATTTTCATAACCAAGCGGAAAAAATTCACAAGTATTTTCCAACGTGCAACATGAATATGCGTGGTAATGTTCGATTATTATATTTTCTTTCTAGTTTTCTATTTCCGTCAAATTAACTTTAGTTATTAATCTGTTAAAATCTTATAGGTTAAATTGATTGCTTTTAATCGAGTGACTTTTCAGTAGTTATATAAGTACACAAACATTCTACATTTATAGAAGTTTTACAAAATTATTCCAAGATAATGATTACTGACTAAATAACCCTTCGGTCCTATGATGAAAAAAGTTCTAGTTACGGCTATCATCTGGATTTTTACGTTTTCTTAAGAGTTATTTCGATCATATGGAAAATGTATATTTAAATAATTCATTAATTGAGTACTTTGTGAAAAAAAAGAAAAAAAATCAAACGCTATTTTATCTTTTAAATATATTTAAGTATAGCTGCGAGCACTTGATTTTATTTGAAGAATAATATTTTTAACCGTTCAGTTAAAGTTTTTTTTTCTCTAAATTCACTATAGAAAAACGACCTAGTCCAAAAGTGTTTTATTGACAATTTTAAACCGGGTGAAATATCGTTTTCCGGACACAAGACACTACCAATTGTGGTTCTATAGAACCGTTGAAGTATTGCCAATGTCCTTTTCCTGTCGGGACTGTATTGTTGGCGTTTTTTTTTTTTTTTTTTTTTTTTTATTTCTTTTTAAAACGGCACCCCATTTTCACGGACTATAGAACGCTGCACTACTGCCGGTAATCCGCGTAAATTTCCGTCGATTGTCCATACATAAAACATAAAAAATGCGTTACATGGGTTAAACAACAAAACGAACAGGTTTTTCAAATCGAAACAAAACAAAACTGAAAAAAAAAAAAAGAAACAAAACAAAAATGGACAAACTACTGTATATTATCCATTACCCCGAAAACACATAGATGATCGTATATAGGCACTCTGTTTAACAAGCCGGTCCATAAAAGCTACTGTACGAAACGGTTTTTAATCGAATTGCCGTGTACCGTCATTTCCTGAGTGGAATGGGAAAAGCGGCGAATTTCCTGAAAACGGGCTCGCGCGCGCGCGCGTGCGCGCGTGTGTGTGTGTGTGCCGTACACCTGTTTTATACGTGTCCGCTCGTGTGTATGTGTATAGTGTTTTCCGCAATGCGTTTGTTTCACACACACATATAACACAATATATATATATATATACTCGTTTATAAGGCACATCGGGGCGGCGTTTATTAAACAGTGCGACTGACCGTTTTAATATTATTATTATACACCGCACTTCTATTGTTTGAATAGCCTAAGGACAGTTATTAATACGATATTTTCGACTATTATATAATGTGGACTCTCTCTCTCTCTATGTATACGTATATGCGAATGCGTGCATTTACCCTTAATAAGAGATATCCGGACAAACGAATACACGCAACCGAGTGTGTGTATTATGTGTGTGTGTGTGTGTGTGTGGGTATAAGCGAGCCCAATATACATTATAAAAGTCGGCCTTCGCGACATCAAAAAACATTAAACGTAACAACGTGCTTATACATACCGTTCGGGTTATTATTATACGGCCGGCACAATACCGATGTGTATTACTATATACTATCCAGTACGGTATACTTGGGCTGCACTCAAGGATTTACCCGTGTATATAATATATTATGCAAATATCAAACAATAATACGTAGTATATATATATATACTCGTATATACCCTGCTCGAGTACTACACGCTGCAGTAATCGTTAATGAATTCAAAAGTCGAACGTAGCGTTTATAATATTATATTCTCGCGCGCGCGATAAAACGGCAACGCATTTCGAGTGAGTATACGTATGTAGTACGTTGTACATACTGAAATCGAATCGTAAGTATATGCGATTTCTACGGCAAACAGCAAACGGTCGATAAATAAAAATTTTATGAATAAACGATGCGCAGGATTTCTGCAGCGAGATAAACTCGATAAATTCGTAGTCGAATTCTCCGAAAATACGTCCAGATCGTACTTAAAAAATATAATAAACGTCCGTTGCGCGCGGTACAATAATATACGTTATATTATACTCGTATACACGCATTTATATTCCGATATAACATCCCACGCGCAAACTTTATTCTTTTATTATTATTACAAACTTTACCCGTTCTGAAAATAAGAGAATTAATCTCGCGCCGCGTCACCGTTCTGCCCATTCTCAATACTCGAGACTCCATAGATATAATATAGGTGGTATACACATAATCGTACACAATATTTCATAAATCATTAAAAGAGGTATTGCCCATAGCTTCCTCGCCGCAGCCATATATTACACGCGGCATGCGCATTTTATTAACGGCACGAGCTAATAAATTTAATTATCGTACAACTAATAAATACGTCATAAATATATTACGTGCTCGTGCGCCGCGCATACGATCTTTAATAAAATTACTGCGGCATTGTTTTCTATATTATAAATATGCAATAACAGTGACAGTAAAATTATAATGCGTATAATTATGTTGCGTGTATTCTGCGTACGTATCCGCGCACAGTATAAATAATATGCACACGTCACAAGCGGGTGTACTTGCATTATTTATTCGCGCACGTTGTAGTGGGTACCTATTATATACACGCGCGCATTAAATTATTTGACAATTTTCGTTTCAGACCGATTGATTTTCTTCGCGTTCAGTCTCGCTCTTAACATTTATCATCCACACGACACCCGTAAATCGTATCGCTGTAGCGCGCGCGACTCTTATAATATTATTACAGTCCGTTGTTCGATCGCCGTGAACTGCGCGTACATACTTACGTATATATATATATATATATGTATGGATTTGGAAATCGAAATCGACGTTTGGAACCCGCGAGCGTGGCGCTGTATTCAGACTCTGGCTCGGTAATATAACGTGTGACATTATACGATCGAACCGACAGTGTGATTATAATTTATAATATCGGTTGATCCTAGATCAAGGAATGTCTGCACGGTCGTCATTATTCGCACAGTTGTTGTGTATCGAAAGCTTCTCATATTGTATTACGGTATGGCGTGTGTCACATAGAGTATGCCTTCGCACGTATGCTCGCGAAACGTATCTTATTCGTGCCGCCGTCGTCGCCTTAAGATTCGCGCGCAGTGCCTATAACAATAATGTACGGTTGAATAAAATAAAAAACAAAGGAAGGGATTATTACTATACGTCTTCGCGTTTTACTATATACTCGTCTGCAGCACATAATTCTATGGCGATATTTTCAAAAATTATAGTTATTATTTCACTATTATGATAATTCACAGTACTTAATGCCACCGCCCGTATACATGTGTGTGTGTGTGTGTGTGGACCTACTTACATCGTATCCAATGCATGCACCGGACTACTATATATCATAATATGACGTACTACGTGCACGAATTATATACATGGGTGTAGGTTGAAAACAGAAGCAATTTTGATGTCTAATTATCACCTGCTTGAATACAACAATACCGCTGTAATATGAATAAAAACGTAACAGTTCTGTGAATATTTTTATACACCTTCAATTCGTACGGTTCGTCATATCTATATATTATTATCATGACGTCGGTATACATATCGTGTCGTATACTTATTGCACTAGTTACGTTTACTATATTACAGTTTAAAACTGGCGGGCGTGCGGCAATAAACGTAATAATAATCTACAGTTTACAGAATGTTTTTAGAAATACGCTGGTCGTTTATTCGTATATTTCCTCAGATAACGAGTATAATACTTACTGCAGGATCTATATTTTAACGAAATAAATTAACGCCAAGCCGCCGTCCACGGTAATCCTTTTTTGTTTCGTTTTTGTAACTCGCGCGTATTTTATACTTGGAAAAAAAACATATAAAACACATTTATAAGTACCGATCGGTATTTCAAAGGCGGTCGCGTTGCTATAGTAAGTAATACCTTACATTTTCAGGCAGATAAATCATAGTCTACTATAGTTTATGGTATTGGAACTTTAAAAGCAGCACATTTTGGCGGGAATATAAACGGTTTTCACAAAGTGAATAGTTAAAATGTTAATTTAAAATCATAGAGTCGAAGTTTGGAATCGTACGAGGCACAAGTGACGAGAGAAATATTATCATTCGGTTAATTTTCTCTCGATGAAAAAATTATGTATGAAACAATCTCGCCTTATTAAAATAATCTTAATTAAATAATGATACCATATGAAAATTAAAAGATATTTAACAATATAAATAATAATAATTATTATGAGTATAACCTTTATCATAGTATAGTCTAGACGACGAAATGTTAACACGTTTTGAAAATACGAACAATAGAAGGATATCGTTTTATCTAATAAAACACCCTCGTAACCTGTTACTAATTTACTTCAAGCAGTAACGGATACGGGACACTGGTTTGAGTATAAGTCTGTAGACTAGAGACGGGTCGTTTTACAAAAGATACAAATCAGTATAACTACTACACTGTTGGAACGATTCTTTGAATTTCGATCGCTCATTGAGGCCTTAAGATACAATCTATTGAAAAAATCGTCAGATTTCCTAAATGGAAATGAACTAATAAACCCCGTATGTGTTCGTGATTCGTGAATACTGTCTATTCGTAGTGATCGCAAGATATGATAATTGTATATGTTTATAATTTTATGACCATCGTTATTGCAAATAATACGCCCAAATCGGTAGGCGTATACGTTACGACACTCGCGGAAGTAAATTATACCGACTTATCGAAACGTTTTCGTTCGCTTGGATAAATTATATCACTATAAAACATAATAATATTCGTTAATATGTCGACGGAAAAGAAAAACTGTTGAAAAATGTTAATGATCGTCGTATACATTTTATAAAAACCTTTTGGTTGTCGTAGTTTTACGTGCGATGTTCTACGGTTATGCGACGCTACTTATGATCTATTATAATTTATGTGGTATTCATCGACGCATTCGGATCGTCATTTATGAACTAATAGCGGCGGTCTTTTGAAATCGTTCGTTTAGTTTTCAGTTTTCTCAGGGTAATGCAGTTATTTCATTAATGTATATAATATTGTGAACGATCGCGATCAAATAATATATTATACGTGTAATGATTATAATAATTTATTTCTGCAGTCGATCGTATTAGGAATCGATTTTTTCCCGCGCACATCAGAAACACAGAAAAAATGAAAATAAACTGTTCGGAAAACCGGTGTCGCCGCAGCGGCCCAGCTGAAAATCTAAAGACCAAACGCACTTGGAATTGTTTTCATGAACATTCTATATACATAACGCGTATAATGACTGCAGCCGCGATGCCGTTTCGTTCGTATTATTTCGAGGTAGATATGAGTCACAACAGCCAAACGCTTTCCGTCGCCGCGCACTTTATTATACTAATATAATAATATTATACGCTCGTGCCGACGGCCAATGATCGCGTTATTTCACGACGATCTACGCGTACGACGCCGAGTGACTTTATCGCCGTGCGTCGATCGCGGCCACGTCCGTCGGACTACGTCTATTGGTGCGCCACGAGGTCCGTTTTCGCATTGAGCGCGTATCACACTGCGGTGGGAAGTTATTTCGACCATAATATGACCTGACCAGAGCGTCATTGCGTCTGAAACGTTATATACAACTTACAGAACGTACACACGACGCGACGCACATGATTTGTAAGTATAATGTCCCGTTGAGCGTTTTTTTCCAGTCGACCCAAAGTGTCGCCGCTCGCAGAGTGACTTTCTCCACTAAAATAATTGATACAATCTATGTCTAAAGTCTATGACAAACCGTACCGGTACATCGCGTTATGCAAAACTAAATGGATAGGTGTATCTACTATATGAGCGTAAAGCAAAGACGGCCGGTTAAGTTATACGCGTTGATATCGGGTGTGACCGTCCTTTGTTTGTGCTTGTGTGTGTTACTCTCGTGCATATATTTATGTTCGGATTGGAAAGCCGTGTGATAAATCGTATCGAAGAAAACTCAGACCGCGAAAATTGCTGCTGCAGTAATACCTATGTCACTTGTTATCCAACGTGTCGCTGTACATTCGTATATACATAATATTATATTTGATAAAAACGTTAGAAAACGGATCAAGTCCCATGTCATCTTCAACGTAGTCGGACACAATAGCTCAGGTATATAATTCAACAAGCTTTTTCTGCAGTTGTCTTCGTTTTCACGTATACAGACTCAAAGGATAAACGATACCGAGAAAATCATAAAATTTCCTTTCGCAGTACCGTCCGGTTTACGATTTGAAAAGTTGCCCCGCGCGACGATACACTTTCAGAATAAACTTACTACTCGACAAAAACGATTGGCTTTTCTTTTAGTCGGAAAAGCGCTCCTGTTAAACCAATACGCTCGACTCGTTCGCGGAATCTAGATAATAGACGTTTCGCGTGAAGAAGATAGTGTCCGTCGTGTGAAAATTATTATTTTATTTCCTGCGAGATCGATTTATTACGTAGGTGTGTACGCATATTATGCGTATTGTATGTAATTTCTCCATGCATATAGGTACCTTCCAGTGAGTAATTTATACGACGCAGCTGACGTTCTCCTCTCCCGGGCAAACTCGGTTTTTCGGGGACGGAGGACTCGCGCGTGGTTCGATAGACACTATTACGCGACAGTCGAACTTCTCGAACGCTTTATATAATATTATATCATACGCGATATTTCGACTTCCGTTCGTCGCGCGATGTGCTTATCGTACCGCACCGGATCTTTAACTTCCCTACAGCCATTCGTGCTTCTTGTATTTCCGCATTCGGATGATCGATTTCTCGTTTTCGTATGCTGTACGAGCCGAATCCTTTGCACGGTCCACCGCCGCCGTTCAGTCCCATATGGTACTGTTCTACTGTGGATGACACAACGACACAGAAACCATACAAATGTTCCGTCGGTCGGTCGGGATTTCTTCACGAATTAACACATCATTTACTCATTGCGTTCGATCCGTTCGATTCGGTCGAATCTCACTGCTGTCGAAGCATCATAAGATAAGACAATCATTATTATTTTTTTTTTATCGTCGAATGCAATAATGTATTCAAAGTATTACGACATTTTGTTTGTTTACGATTTTTTTTTCATAGAAGTCTTCGATTCTTATGATATTGTTACTCCAAGTTAAGAAAAATTAAACGAAATTAACGCCCAATTACTTCATAAGTTCCCTGTGCAACAGACGACTATATCCTGTTTGTATATTCGAACATTGGAAAACGTTTTAAATTAAAAAAATTGTCGGTTCGTTCGTATAAGTGTATAAGTATTAACTGTACATATACATATATATTTATATTAAACAATGTGTAACAATACTGGTTTTTAGAATCTGAGTGAAACGAGAATTCTTATCTTATTTCTTATCATATCTCCGAGATATGTTTTTTTCTTGTATGTGTACACGACAAGTACTCGAAAAACGTTTCGAATTTCTCAACAGTTTAAAAGTTATTAGTGAAAAACTGACGAAATAACTGTAAAATTTACGGCAAACCGATTTTTGACAAAATATTAATTTTTTAATCTTGCTTCATTTTAACTGCTTGAAGTTGAAAATTCATATTTACGTCGGAATTCATACTATATAGGTAATATACTCGTATTTTAATTTCAGAATTAATTTACATTTTTATACCATCTAATAAATTACCAGCTGCTGAAGGTTGCCATGATTTATCACGTGTGTAAATGTGTGTTTATTGACAATCTAAACATGTTGATTTAGGTATATAGGTTTAAGACGTATGTAATACCATTCACGACATGTAAACCCTTAACAACAAGTGAAGTTGTAAGCTTTTATTGCGGTATGTTTTTTTTTTTTTTTATGTAATTAAAATACATATTATAATCTTATACTCACGACAATCAAAGTACAGACGACAATAATTATTATTAATTACCTATACTCATAAAACTTAAAAATTACATTTTAGAAAAATTGAATTAAAGATTTAATATTTGTGAGGTGCAGTATGTTATTTGTACATATTTGATTACGGATAAAACTTTATGACGTGTGCATAAAAGCATTCGATTTTACGATTTTATCATTGTCACGTGAATAGGACATGGCGACGAAATTTTTCGAGGACATTTATTAGCAAATGTCGAACTTGTGATAAATGCAAAATAAAAATGTTGTAAAATATGATATTTTTTCGTGTATTAAGTAAGTACCTATACGAGTATCTATATTCAACTTATTCTCATTATAAAATAAACTTTGAACATAGTTTCGATCGAACGTAATTATTTTAGAAACAAGATTAACGACAGTAATATATATATATATAATATAAGACACGGATACTTAAAAATAATGACCTAGTATAACTTAGGTACTTACTCGTTTTGTACATGGATATTCCCTTCGGCTATTACACAGGTAGGTAATTATGATGTTTTAATTCTTCAAAGCGCATTATACCTGTATAGCATTCGAACCGGAGGAAAGGAATTTAATTGTATGAAAAGGAAAAAAACCTGAAAGTTTTAGCGTCGATGTCAGAAAAGTTTCGAGAATAAAGATATGAACTTTTTCCGTTTATATCTATATGTGTGTATATATACATACGTATATACATTTTGTATATTCGGTAACAAAAAGGGCTGTCGTTAGAGTCGGTGCTGGCTGGCGTTTTGATAGAATCGTTATTCGTCGGCATTTCCATGATTTTCCACGAGCAGGAGAAAAACATGTAGTCCTTTTGATGGCGTTTCGACGTCTTGATGGGCGATAGTGTTATGGCGTCCGTACGCGTGGGACTCGGTTCGCACGGAGACGTAAAAAAATCCAAAACTACTCGTGCCCGCGATCTGTTTTATTAAAAAAAATAAATAAAAAAATAATATCCGTTGCCTCTTTATAGATGTTAATCGTTCGTTCTACTTATTATTTGTAAGCACATAAACAACACGCGTAGGTATCTATATGCGGTTTAATTAAATGTAAATCGTACCTACGACGTGTTCACGTCTGTGGTCTGTACCTATTAAACGAAGGGTCTTTTAACAAACAAGTATGATATTTATAGTTGGCGTATAATATACAATTATACATATAGGAATTAGTATAGCGTGTATACAGGTATAATATGCGAGTAATGTATATCTACTACCTATCTACATTCTATACGTTTCGAAAGTCATCCGCAAGAACTAAGAAGTATATTGAATTACCTGTGTACGACCTAATACGATGAAATATGTGACTTGTCACCTGTATATATAGCAGCAGTATAAGGTACTCGAACATATACATAGGTATATACCACTACGTCGTTAAACGAACATGTGTTATTCTTGAAGAGTAAATGTTATACCTCTGGTATGAAATATATGCATTAAATGCATTTAGGTAGGTATACTTCGACGATCGGTAGTCCTCTCGCAGTTTAAAGTTTTCGCAGTATTTGAATACGATTTTTATTTATTTGGTCGAAGATCGGTTCTTTTGTCCAAACAAGGAGCCACGGTATTTATAATATTTGTGTATATTATATTTAGATATTATAAATTAATAAGCGAGAAAAAACAATTTACAAATACATAATAGGTATTTTAGATGTCATTTAGATGTTATTACTAATTACAAAAAAAAAACCTAGTCGAATACGAATATAATAAAATTAAAATCATTACGGAATAAAATCTATTTTGTGTTTAGATTTGGCAAAGTGTACTTTTATTTATTTTCCTAGTGTGATAAAAACTACGAAAATTTGAAAAAAAGAAGGCCATGGGAGGGGGGGGGGTGACTGTCTCCTGCTTCTGATAACATACATATCTAATAACAATAATACGTATAGTTTACGACGAATAATTAACAAAATATTTCAGACGACGATTCGAACAAGACCGAAAAAACAATAAAAACCGAAAAGAGAAATTCGACGATTTTCGTCCTAATAGATTTTACCCCGCCCGTAGGTAGATACAATTGTCTTACCAGGTTGTAGGCGGTTTGACAATGACAGCCAAATTATTTTATTTATTTATTTGAACTTTGGACACGGCTGGATTTGTTATCATTTCGGGCGACGAGCTATGAGTTTTCGCGATCATTATCTCCTAGATTTTATATCGCTTTGTTTAGTAACATATTCGAAAAAAAAAAAAATGTTAACAGGTAAAAAATATTATTCAAAAACTAGACTATCGATGGGCCAATAGGAATATTTACCAACCATTGTTGCTTGATCCAAACATCTGGATAACACACCGCTTCTTTTGCCTCACCTCCAAAGTCGCCACTAATTATACCGATTCGAATTATTGATGGAATGTATATTATACCAAGGTATTACATGCATGAAACATAGCTTACCCCAAAAACATGTTCAAGTTACGCCCATGTATAATGTATACAGCCATATACGTATATTATAGGTAGTCATTATAAATATATATGTACGTATATATATCTATTAGGGGAGACTGGTGGAAAATTGAATATTTTAAGAGCCCGCCATTCTACAATAAGGTTTACATTTTTTCGGAATTTAAATTATAAAGTTGTTGCTTAGGTATTATAATGTACCCATATAAGTTCTACATTTTCAAAATTAAGTAAAATAATTTATTTAAAAACAATTGTATCGGGATGACATCGATCACTAAGAAAAAATACTTTTAAAATTATAAAGAGATAAGGAGATAAAATAAAAGCCCGGAAAAAAAATGTATACATTTATGATTGAAATTAGTGCAAAGATACTGCAGTAAGAATTGAAAATGAGAATAATATAACAATATTGGCATTTATTATAGTAAATACATGATAATTAATTTTTATAGGTTTTTAAATTTGCACGTGAAATTGGCCCTTTCAGTTTGGCCCTATAAGACCTCAATCAAAAATATATAAACTGATGAATATAATATAGATATGCGGGATACCTATAGTTCCAACTTTGTAAATTTTTGATGTAAATAAAACAGTCAGCACAGCAGAAAATTTAAAATTCTTATAAAATTCGGAAGAACATAACATCAAAAGTGATTGAAAATTTTCGATAAAAAACGTCGGATGGGAAAAAAAATCTTTGTATATCATTTTAAAACGTTATTCGATTAAAAAAAAAACTTGAAAATCCGTTCAAAAAAATTTACGCTTGAAAATATGCATTACGTGTAGGCGAACGAGGCTAAACCGAATGAATAACCAAATATGACGTATTTATTAAATGTTTAGAAAATTTGACCGGTCTGAACGTGTCAATACATTGTAGGCGACTGTGTTTACTTGGCGAATTTTTTCCGTGTCGGATTGAAAACAAAAATTTGTCAGTGAGAAATTTCAGAAACGTTTCTGATTTTCGTCACCGACATTGTCGGCAACACGTGTTTGTGAAAAATTTTTAATTTTTTACCGACCGAACGACCGACGTCGGTGTGTGTGTGTGTGTGTGTGTGTGTGTGTGTGTGTGTTATAAACTAACTAACTAACACGTAAATCGAGAACCGACGTATGCTGCTGGTCTAATTTGATACTCAAAGCTCCAGCGGTTCAGACCAGGCGAATTTTTCTAGTTTCACCCTTTTTACCCCATTTAACCCACTTAAGAGTTGAATTTCACAAAATAATGTTTATAGACAATGTTTATTCGTGTTATTATAGACTATAGAGACATAGAGTATGTATACTTAATTTCAGAAAGATCAGAACAAAAATTTTTTTACCGTTTTTAACCCTCTTAGGGGTGGAATTTTCAAAAATCCCTTCTTAGTTCGCGTGCACGCCGTAACAGCTATCTTCGTGCCAAATTTCAACGCGATCCGTCCAGCGGTTTGGGCTGTGGGAGGATTTCAAGAAAAAGCACGTTAGTTATATTAAAGAGAAGATTATAATTATTAATAATAATATATATATATACGTAATACTAGCTGACCCGGCAAACGTTGTTTTGCCATATATTTCCAGTGAATTTTGCAGTATAAAAAATAACTGACTTATTGTAAGTGCGTGGCGACGACGCGCGACGGCGTCTACGATTGAAAGAGGAATGGTGCGCGCACGCACGCAATTTCGGTAAAAGTTATGTAACAATACGTATATGACGTTGCGAAATCCATACCTTTTGCGTAAACGTCGTCGGGTTTTCGCTTTAAAATTGTATACGCCTATCGAGACTATCGACCAATGACTATAGATTTGCCTGCGATCGTATTCGACCGCCCAATGAAAAAAGTTCTATTGTTCATCGCACGCACGCAATTTCGATAAAAGTTATGTAATAATATGATATTGCAAAATCAATTCGTTTTTGGTAAAGATCGTCGGGTTTTTTGATGACATAATAATCAATTCATATAAAATGCAAATTACTCGCTGATCGTTGCATCTCAAAATCTAGCCCGTGAAAAGTTTACCCCTTCTTTTAAGTGTTGAATTTTGAAAAATAAGTTTGTAGATTTATTTGTATACATCCCCCTAGGGGAGGTGCTCAAACGGGGATTTTGTATTATGAAAAATTACTAACCTATTGTAAGTATGTACGGATATGTGAAAAGTATACGAAACACGTATATATATTTTAATTGAAAATGATTCGCAAAAAAATGTATAAACAATGATAATGGTCACTATGGTTACAGTATATAGGTATACATACATATGTATAAATGGGTTATATGATATAAATGGGCTGACTTTTTCCTATAACCAATAGCAACCATTTAAAATTTCAAAAGTACATCACAAAATTCCCGTTTCAGCACCTCCCCTAATTGGGATTTTTCAAATTTTTTTTTCGTAAAAACCTTCTCCTGGCAATTACGAACAATTCAAAAAAAATTTGAGCCAAATCGGCCCAGCCGTTTTCAATTGATGAATTGTTTTACATTTTTAGCTCCATTTTTATATATATACTCGTATAACCGTTCCAGAATATTCTCGGTGCTCGCCACATATAAATATTGAAAAAAAACTATTCTATCTTTTAAGTTGGACCATATTATAAATGGTTACCAAATTTTATCAAAATCCGTTCAGTAGTTTCGGAGTTTATCGCGAACATACATCGTGACACGAAATTTTTATATATATATAGATTAATAATATAATAATATTACGCACATATTAATGAATTTACAATGAATGGATTCTTTTAAAACTTTAAGTATTTAAAAACTCAATAAAATTAACTACAAACAAAATTATGTACCAAAATGATAACAAACACAACACCGACAGAATTTGCCGTCGGTTATGCACTAAACGCTCGGTGACGACCGAAGGAAATGTCAATTATTATTATTATTTGGGCCATACACATTTTTTATTACTTAAACCCGGCAAAGACGGCAAAGATTCAGCTAGTTATTAATAATTACTACGAGACAGGTTTGTCACCGACCGGTATCATTACAAGAATCACCTCTTAAAAAATTATCGATTCATATGAAAAACGTACCTACAAAATATTATTTCAAACAACTTGAAAACTGAAACCGTTGACAAAAAAAAATTGTTTATACATTTCAGTTGGTGTTGACAAAACGTTGAGGGATTCGGCTGCGCTATTACAACGAGGTACAATAAATTATTATGTTACGACTGAATCGAAAGATTTTGATGAACTAAAATCAAATTGAAATGATATTGAAAAATTTAACGATTTGCGGATAACAAATTATTATAGTACACAAGTACAAACGGTCACGAATGTATAAACATATTATATGAAAACATCTGTGCGAACAGTACACACATAATGAGAACCACTTGAAGTGATATCCATCGCGTTGTTCATACCGAACTGCGGACAATCACAACAGGTTGATAACGTTTCCGAGTTTTTATCGTTATCAATCGAATTGTTTTGAATTTTCAATGATATTACGTACACTAAATATTTACTCTCTGTGTGTTTTCCCAGTCTTGTTGTTGTTTATGTGTACTTACTCAAATCGTTTTAAGTCCTGTTCCTTTTGTTTCTAATTCGTTTGTCGATCGTTACACTGCGGGTGAAGCAGTTTCGTCAGCATGGCTGTTCCGAACGATTTGAGTTTGGAATCGGTCCGCGATTTCATGATTATGAACGGTGGCAAAGTCACTAATCATGACCTAGTGACTCATTTCAAATATTTTCTCACGAATCCACAAAACAGAGGTAAGTTTTTGTTATTATTACTCATTCTGCACGGTATAGGTGTTATCATTGACTCGTTTTGTAATACGATGTGTTGTTTCATAGCCGAAGCTAGACATCAGTTTAAAGAGATCGTCAACACTGTGGCGACGGTTATCCGCGGAGAAGATGTAATTCGTTTAATACAGTGTAATGTTGTACATTAAGATAATTGTGTCTAACTTTTAGGGAGAAAAATATTTAATGCTTAAGCGTCGCTTTCGAGCGGCCGGTTGTGTTGGTCTGTCGTTAGAACCGTCCATGAGCTCAGCTTCTTCGCTAACTTCTCTTACCTCCTATCCTGGATTATCTTCTGTGCATCATTCTTTATCACAAGATTCTCTTATTGATCCACCTAGATTTCAACAGAGATCTCCAATGGTATCACCATCAACTAGGTATGATGAACGATATACAATTGTTAAAATATTGAATTCATATTATTTGATATTTTTCAATGTCCAAATATTCTATTATATTTTTTTAGACAACCTCCACCCTATAGACCGCCACCTTCTCCAATCGCATCACCTAAAGAATGCTCACCCACTAAAGAAGCTGCACCTCCTGTGCCACCTAGGCGTAGAAGTTCTGAGAAAATTCGATTGATCGAATTAAATGAGAACGTCATTGTAAATTCAAAGGACAATTATGTAAGGAAATTTTATTTGAATTTTCGTTTGGTCATTTTTATGGATTTATGTTTTTTAATGGTTTAATAATGGTTTAAATTAGCACAGCTGGATTGTTTTGCTTATTTTTTCTATTTTTTATGTGTTCTGCTTATATCATTATTATTTTGTACTTTGCTATTGGGTGTGTATAATATATAGAAAGAGAATGATCAACCTCAGCAACCTCAGATAAGTGTGAAAGACCGTACTCAAAAATTCAACCGAATAGCATCTGAAAATGCTCTGCACTTGGCTAATCAACAACCGTCGCCAAATAAGAAAAAAATTGACAAGGTAATATATCAGAATTTATATTTTCATTATATGGGTGGATGTAAAAAAAATGCTTTTTTTCTTTAAAATTTAAATGCAGTATTTTGTATTTACTTTTCACAAAATTATATCAGACCTTTTTACGATTAAATTAAACGTTATTTAATGATTAAATGCAAAATACACATTTTAAATTTATGGTTTAGATATTTTGTACATTTTATAAGGAATTGAACAAATGGTTTATTTAGGATAATTTTTATTTTTATTATTTTATTAATATTCACAAGGTTTTTTTAAACTTAAAGGTACTGTTAAATATTGATAGTGATAATATAATAATAACAAATTTATAAGTTGGTTGTTTGTACCTAGGAACCTAAATTTATCTTGTTTAAGTAGGTTGTGGTACAAAGTATATTAATATGATACAGTTAAAATGACTGATTATAGTTTTATTGTTTAAATAATAATATTTAGGCACCTACCTATCATTTCAAATTTAATCTCAATCAAAACTTTTTATTTACTTTTTAAAATCATTTATTTATTTCTCTTATAAACATCTTATTAACCATCAGCTTATATTTCTCAGGTAAGTTGAACGGTTATTTTATTATATTTTTTGGGATTGTAATTTAAACAATTAGCATTTATAATGTTCACTTTAGTATATTATATGGTTATACCTAAATATTATTTTCTTCTTTATTTATTAATTTTCCTTAAAAGATCTGAGTCGTTACAAGTGATCCTATTCAGCGTTTACCGGCATACGTTAGTTCAACTGCTATTCTACCAGTTTTATGTGTTTGACACTTTATTCAAGGCCTACTTGGTAGTCTTGTTTAATTTATTTGCTTGATTACCACTCTTTTGAGGAAATTGTTCACAGCACTTCATACGCACCATAAGCTATTTTAGTTTTTTTGCTCTTATGTGTGTTAGAATATTAAGTTTTCCATACTATCAGTGGTAATCTTTTTTTTTTTTTAAATAAGTTTCTTTTCTATGTAATTTTTTTCCATTTATTAAATGTTCATACTGAAAAAATATCAATCCCTTAAATAGTTTCTTATATTCTCAATGACTGTTAAATATTTGTCAAATTTTTATTTTATACAATATTGTTGCATGCACCATAGAGAAGTATTAGTATAGAGTATTAGTATATACCGTATCATTAGTAAAAGTACTTATTTTGGTTGCTCATTTGTTTTCAAATGATATGCTTAATTATGTTTATTGATTCAAATGTTACCACTTATTAGTATAGTCTTATACAACATCATACTTTTGCTTCAACTT
The DNA here is from genome assembly GCA_948098885.1 of Drepanosiphum platanoidis. NCBI lineage: Eukaryota > Metazoa > Arthropoda > Insecta > Hemiptera > Aphididae > Drepanosiphum > Drepanosiphum platanoidis. The sequence goes on from OX402529.1 coordinate 18,005,673, forward strand.
TTTGAATAACTTCCAATTATATATTTTGATACTCGGTAGCTGTACTATTTCAATCTAAAGTTGTTTAGCATAAAGATAAAATATTACATACAGTTTAAAATTTAGATGATCAATATCATACGTACATACATTTGCTAATCTAAAATGGTGGGATATTGGGATTGGCATGGATTTTGGGATTGGCATCATTAATAATAAATCGTTGTAGAATATACTGTACATAATATGTAATGGGATATTTGTATGTTTTGTATTATTTTAACAGATTAGAATTATTATATGTGATTTATTTTCTTATGTAATTGTTATCAAAACAATTATTTGTTTCTATATTGGTAATGTTCATTATTATTTGAGGTTGTTATAATTTTTTTGCAATACTTGGGTCCATAATATATGTACATTGTACATGGATTGTTTGATTAGAAATTATCAGTTTAATATTATGCAACTACACACAGTCTATTATTTGTATATACATTAAATTATTGATATCCACCTTAGTATGTCATATTTCCTTGTATAATAAAATTGTACAAGTCAATAAAAATTTGTATTCTACATTTTTCATAGTATAGTAATTCTTCAGTTTGTTGACTTTTTTTTAAATGTTATTACATTGTTTGAAAATATTAACTATATATTGTTTTAATGAAGATAAAATCATTATTATTAAATATTTTAATTTATTCGAATCGTTCTGCTTTAACTATAATTTTTTTTGAATAATTTCCATGTATGTGTTGTCCGTATAAAGGTACTGTATTAAAAAAAAAAAAAAAATTATATACTTGAGTTAACCACATATTATGATATTATGTAAATATTCTGAAAAAGGCTGTTTAATATTTACTTCTGAATAAAAAATTTGAGTGGAAATGTTTAATATTTTTTGTGTCCCAGGTTGCTTGATTTTCAAGTTAAAATATTATTCTCGATATTATATTTCAATAAATATTTCCATTTTTTTGTTCGTTAGGACGGTTAACGTGGATATTTCTTTTTATTTACCGATACTGTTTGGAAATTTGTAAGATATTTCTTCAAAATAGGATAGTATACGTATATACCAAAACCTAATAATAATAGAAAATTCACCAGCTGACTGTAACGGCGTTGTTACAAATCGTACCGGATTTGAATAACGTAAACAAATGACTGCTTTTAAACACATTCGGTCGAGTTCCCGATATTAATTACTCCCATATACACATAATATGTATGTATAATATATTGTCTATGCATTAAATTTCAGATATTTTCGTCTTAGCGTCGTCGTCGCGTCGCGCGCATCGTATATATATATATATATGACAAATTAATATTTCTCTTGGGCGTCAGCCAACCGCAGCGGCGTCTATTAGGCTTAAATTTCTATGCGATCATCATCCGTCTTTTTCCGAGCGCGTGTGTTCCGTCTGTACGTATGATATTATGTGCGTATAGGCTTGGAAAACATCGTCACAATAATGGTCGACTAAAAATCACTGCGCACGCACGTCGTAATGCTCTCATTAAAAACGAAACGGTTTCCTTTCTATATACGACGGGTTAGTTAAAAGAAAAAAAACGAGCAGAAAAAAAAATCCCATATCGTATAATGTATGTGTGGTATATATATATATATATAGGTAGGTACGAGATAGTATGGTGTATGAAATCGGTGTAAGCCTGCAGCTGGGTGGGCACGGGGAGCGATGAGCTATAAATCAGCCGAGCCAAACCGCGTATAAAACATACCCCAATGCGCGCGCCTATAAGTTTCTGCTCGCACTCTGCCGCTGTCGTCCCGGCGGCGGCGGCGGCGTCACTTAGGACCGTATTTTCCGACGTTTGTAACGATTTCTACCGTTACGGCACACGCGTTGCCGAATTCGAATGTAGCGCGTTTCTCTCGATCACGAGATTTTTATGCGCGTGTGGAAAAAAAAATCCACACGACAAACCGTTGACGATAAGCGAGAAAAGATCGGTCGCGTTGGGTTTGGTTTCGGCCTTCCATCGGTGTGTGTGTGTGAATTGACCGCGCGAAAATGACCATTATTATTATTATTAATATCGAGACGAGCTTTGTAGTAAATTTCCCGTTTAACACGACCGCCGACTATGATATACCGCGCGTATACGGCATACGCACGCCACCGCACGCCGTCGCCGCCGTCGCCACCGCCGCCGGTCGGTGACACATTATGGCAAAGTCCACTCCCAACATTCGGTTCATATAATTTATCGGGGCAAGGGCCACAGCCGCAGTTATTTATCGTCCACGTCATGGCCACCTAGAGCGGATAATTTTAATTAATTAAATACACCGCGGGACTTAATGAACTTGATCGAAATTCGGGTCGGCCGGGGCAGGGGTGGCGGACAAAAGTGTAACATTCATTAGTATTGAGCACCCCACACCGTCATTGCCGCCTTCCACAATATATATATATATATATTTATACATAAATATTTTATATACTTGTATATATTTTACTGAAACGCAAAAAAAAAAAAAAAAACCATAGTAGGTAATCATTAAAACGTGTATTCCCGAGGATACCTATATACATATATACGCAATGTATATTTTTTCCGTACGCCAAGATGACGTATATATATATATATGTATATATTATACAACTGGCTTTAAACACAAATACTCTTCATAATCAACAGTCACGTGCATTAATTTCGACTAATAAATTACATTTCACTAATAAATAACAATTAGGTAAAATTAAAAAAAAAAAAAAAAAAAACCGAAACACAGAAATATTATTATTTTTAATGGAATTATAGGTCTATGGGTGCGCGCGCTCGGTAATGGATTTTTTTCTACTCGTCTCGTTCAGAGAAACTGAATCATACTGCGCGCGTTCTAACCCCCCGAGTATATCGAATCGTCAAAGGTCGCCCATTCGTTCGGTTTAAAAATGTATTCGGAAAACATGTCTCGTGCTGTTCTTGTTTGGTTCGATATGATATACCTTAACGATGTATGTACTACTTGTTTTAATTAATATTCCCTATAGTGCATTGGGATTTAATTTTTATCATACACTTAAACGCGTTTAAATTTTTAAATTTGACATTTAAACATATATATTATGTACATTGTGCATCATATAAATATCACACCCGTAATTTACGCATTAAAATGTTTTTATTTTGCTGCTTATGTGGTTAAATGTCCAATTATATAGATACGTCATATCTAGTGGTGATTAAAGCGAGCATTTTGATGTCCTATTTTTTTTGTATAGCTGTATTAAGTAATAGTCACGCGTCGTAATTCTTAATACAATTCATAAATTTATTGTTTTCGACGTGTTTGTTATTTTTTCTTCTCTAAACATTTTGCAAGAAACTAAATTCATTTTTTTCTTCTAAATATTCAAAGAACTAACTTGAAAATCGTAATTAATAAATGCAGCCTAATATATCGGTGAGTAATTTAATTATTACTTCTGTTTTTTTTTTTTTTTTTACTGGTGATTGAAAATGAAAAAATTAATTTGTGATATTCAAGTTGAATTCTTATTAAAATATATTTTAATGATCTCCGTACAATTAGTTGGTTTTCTATTTGGAATTTAATTCAATCAACGTACTTCACTGTGTATTACAACATCGTTTAAAAATGTAATTTGCAATGTAATCGTAGACAAACTATCTATTTTAATTATTTTAAAATTTGATTCTGACATTAATATTTAGACTTTATTGTTAAATCTTATCGTTTCAGTGGAATAAGAGGTGTCGAAATTAAATGCTTTTCTGTGTTAATAGTACGTGGCGGTTTTTTTTCTTTCTATGAATACACAGCCAAAACGAATTTAGAAATGATAGTGTATTGGCATCCTTGTTTTCGCTACGTAAGTCACGTGTCATTTGGATGTGAACACCGGTGAAAAAAAGCACTTAACACTTTGACTCTGAGTTATCAAGTTGATATTTCGTTTTATTCTCACGACCCATCGAAAAGTATTCATTCGTTTATTTAAGTCGTAAGAATAATATACAAGTCATTGTGAAAGAAACGTTGTTTCTAATTTTTAGAAAAATTTTTGTCGGTACGGACAAGACAAAGTTTTAAATTGTTCGAGTATAAGTTGTATAAGTACGTTCATAATGTTCTTGCTTTTTTTTTTTTTTCATACTTTCCCTCTTCCGTATATTTTCCTTGTTATTAGAGAACATCTATGATACAACAAACATGGTGCATCTTCAGGCGATAGTTGGCTAACAGATTTTCTAAATTACATTATATATATGTGTATATGTATATATACATACACCACACACACGCGCGCGCACGTTATACATATTGTTCTGTTTTGGGTTACTGAATATCGTAACCGTCGTCGGTAGCATATCAGAGAACATCCGTTATTTTAAATAACTAATAATTGGGGATGCCCGAAGACGTATTTCGTATATCAGTAAATTTGTATGCGTTTGTTTTACGTTCGACTACGTGGAAACGTTGGGAAAAAATATCGGAACGTTTGTTGCATTATCTTAACAAAAAAAAAAAAACAAAACCCTAATGGAAAATTGGCAAACTCTCAGAAAAACAAAAACAACGTTTCATTAATTTCCGTACGAACGCGGTCTGGTAGATAAGATTTTTTTAACCGATTTTGACAGATTTTCACTTAATTAAAAATAAACAATTTAGCCATTACATATAAATTATCAAACGCGGTTTATGCCAAGATTTATGTAATTTCTAAAAACATTTTGACATTAGACGACCGAACAGTTTTCGGACTATATTGCGGGGTGATTTACGGTCTTTAGCAATTATTTTACCCGGGGAACGTGTATCTTTTAAATTACCTCCTTCCCCTCTCCTATTTTTAGGTGCCGGGGTAATAAATTACGTCTCGAACAATGTTTGTATAACAATGAATCAAATCAACAGTGAAAATCTTGTTGCGGTGAATTCGAATCGAAACCTTATTTCAATATCAATTTAGTTTATCAATTGGATTACGGTTCAGTTTTACCGATTTTGCTTACAAGGTGTTTTGAAACGCAGAATATCAATTCGTCATAGTGTTACCATTGTGCGTGTTTTATTGGCTGTACGAAACCTTACGTCGTATTGATTCTGTCAATATTGCACGAGGGGATTATTTGGGTGACGGGTATAAAATTCAGATAATTTGTGCAATGTGCACATGAAGAAGCCATTTAAAACAATAGAAGCCAAACATTTTTTTTTAGCATCTCCGAAGGGTCGTTGGAAATTTTCAAGAACTCCGTTCCCGCCGCATTAGATGTCGGCAAATCATTCATCTCCCCCAGACTCGTAAACGCAATTATCAATTACTATATAGATGTACATCCAAGCTAAAAAGATATCCGAGTTCGGATCGTTCGCGGCGGGCACTAATTTTTTAAATAATATTTATGCCCATAAAATATAATTAGAAGCGCTTATTTTTTATGTAATACTATGCCTACTGAAAATCATGCAACTGCTGAACATAATATTTTTTCATTCATTGTGAAACATGAACCCTTAACATGAGCTTTAACGTAGCTATTAAGTTAGACATTACCATTAAGGTTCATTACCTATTTTTTTTTTCCATTGTCTAAAATTCGGTCTGTTACAAAACAATAGTATGTAATAATGTAACAAATAAATCTTGTAAATTAATCAAAAGTAATTACTGTGGTTTTTTCTTTTTTACAATACATTTTTCCGTGTAAACTAAAAATAAATGTTATTCGGATATTTTTAAAGCCGATATAATTATTAATATACGTATATTTCACGGGTAACATTTTTTTATATAAAATATTTTAGCCTGAAAAAAAAAGAAATGAATAGAAACGTAACAATTAGGTATGCGAAGATAAATACGAGTAGATAAATATTTGTAAAATATTTTATGAGAATATGTTAACAATCCTGTGAATATTATCCATGCTTAAAAATGAAAAATATTTAGAAAATAATCACATTTTTTTTCTTCTGTTCATGTGCAATTATAAAATCATAAACATAAATGTATATGCCATCGTTAAAAGTCAGCAGTTTTAGAGCTTTGAAGTGGAAAAAGAATAGCGTTTCTTTCACAGTTGTTTATTTTCATTGACATCGAACACATTGCTTTGTAACTTGTTTTTCTGGTTTTTATTATTATTTAAAACAAATATTTGACTTTAAATATGAAAGTACTGGATTTATTATTTATCGATGAACCGATATATCGCTCAATCGGAATTAAAAATCCATCGAATGTGGTGTTTTGTTTCTTGTGTTTAAAAATTTTTTTAAACGCCAATATTAATTTATAACGAACTATAATTCTAAATAATCTAAATAACTGTACGCGATGAGTTCTTAGAAGACATTTTGCGTGAGTCGATTTTATTTTTATTTTTTTCCAATTTATATTTTTACTTATCAGACAAAAAAAAAAAAACAAACCGTTTAATGCGAACATTGGAAAAACGTATACGTATATAGTAAATTATACTTTTAATCTAAAGAATGATAATTATCAAGTATAAATATTTAATCGAATATCAAATAGTTGTACAAAATAAATGAATTCATAATTTTTATATTATAAGTTAAGACATAATATATATTTTCAAATACATTTTCCCGTTCTGTTGGTATTGGTGTTATTTCAAAACGCTAATTTATGAGTTACACTGTTATATTCGGTCGTCGTAACGTTGTTTATTCAGCTCGTCCCCGAATTTATATTTTTCGTTTGATTATTATCACGCAATTATTTCACTATTGTTAATATACTATAAGTATTTCTTTTTTTTTCTCTTAATCCCTTACTGACGTTTTACAATAATAACGTGACTAACGAGAAATGGCCTCGGGGGGAAAAATACGAGAGAAAAAACGCCACTTACCGTGCGGTTTCGAGTGCAGGGCGGAAATCTAATGATCCGCGGCAACAAGTTGCCCGGCGGCGGTGACTGTTGCCGCGTGTCCGCACGCCGCCCGAAGACGTAAGTTTTCAATATTTTTCTCCCCTAAATACACGTGCGTGGTACACGTGTCCATTAGTTTTCGCAAACCCTGCAGCCTCCGATTCTCGGAAATTTGTCACGGGTCGTGTGATCGTGAAATTTTTTCTCGTCGCCGATTATAATAATAATATGTTCTCGCACGACAATATTAAATAATATTACTGACAGCGTGTGATAATACTTGTACACAATATTACGACGTTTTTGTCGCACGCAGTGGCAGTCCTGGGGTTTTGTTGTCCGGCAAGGGTGAAGGGCTCGAAACAGTCGAAAACAATGTATTTTATCCTTACGTATTTATAAAAATAAAGTAGATTACTTTCAATATCAGAAAGGTATCGACGAGTCATTAATTATAATGCGAAACAAGCGCTTATCAATATAAAAGCAATGATTAAATGTAATGAAATGAAAAATATTTATTTATTTATTTTTGCAAACATACCGGGCTACATATGGGGAACAGGCCCCCTCTCGTCTGCCATTAAATTCGCCGGCGTTTCTTATCACAAGTGCGGGTTGGTTTCAAAAGACGCATAATACGTACGCGGAATGCGTACTCGAATATCCATTTTGGTTAGCCGACTCGGCGTATTGTCGGGCTGTTTTGCCCGGTGTATTTATACGAAAACCTACTATATTTCCCGTGTACAAAATATGGAGAAAAAATAGCGCCATAAATCTCCGAGTCGTCGCGCCCCCCGAAGATTAATAGAGTGACAACAGAAAGAGGTCTTGAAGTTCTCTCCCTTCTAGCTATTAGAGTAATTAATAACCGGAGGCCAGAAAAAAGGAGGGTTTAAAATATAATCGGGACAGCGGGGACGGGGCAAACGGCCAAGCATACGATTCGTATGTAATACGTGTCTATATGTGTCGCAAATTTTATCGAGGTCACATACGAACGCAATGGATTAGCAAAACAACGCAAATTAATGTAATTGCTGACCAATGTTTTTGGATTTACAAACCGCTAATTCGACCGTTTCACTACTATATACCCGTGTAATTTCACTTGTATTTATTTTTCTTGCAGAGCGATAAAGACGAAGAAGACACCATTTCTATGACATCGGTGAGTACGAACGATATAAAACCGTTTGCGATCAATATTATTTCAATTAGATATTTCTCTCGACAGTTGGATCCCAAGACTAAAGAATGGGTAGTGAAATCAGCGCAATGTGATTATCAAGCTTTGGCAAAGTTGGCTTCTGAAAATCCTCGAATTGCAAAGTTCAAGGTAAGGCTGTTTGTTTTTTTTTTTTTTTTTAAGTTTATTAAAAAGTTTTTATTCTGATTAACAAAATTAATAAATGTAGGGTTTAATTATTTTGAATTTGAAAGACGACTATGACGACTATATACGTAGTATCTTTGTATTATAAATATTGTAACGCAATTTAGGTATGTTTTCACACGTGTTAGTTTTTTTGAATTTAAAAAATAGTATGTTTCCTGCAGTGAATTCAAAATAGTAATTGAATTGAAAAATAATGAAACAGGTACTCATTATACAGTATCGCTGTTTCGGAATGTGTATAATATAAACTATAAATGTTGTCAAAACATTTAGAAAATAGAAAAATGTAGTTGATATTTTTGTAGTTCTATTGCTACTTACAAATTCTACGAGTTGTAATGTTTTTATTACGTATGAATTCGATTATGTTTATACGAGTCCATCGCAGAAACAACCTATCCGGCAACTTCATTCTTATTCTTATAAAGATGCTTATTTAGCACAGAGGTGACTTTATAATAACGTGTGATCGTTATCGTGAAATTCTATTGTTTTTTATGATATTATTGATAAAAGAACAATGGGATAGTGATACCGAGATAACGACTGATCATTATAACGAATTCTTAAGTTTCAATCTATATTTATTTTATTCCACAACGTATATTGTGTTTGTATTCTGTATGTGGGTTTACTTGTTGTTTTTTTAATTTAAATAATATTTGAAGCATATTGAGTGCGACAATAGACTTTTTTTTTCCCATGAATAATATCTGTGTTTATTGATTATTCTCTTGTATTTGAACGCTCTATTCGATTTCATCAATTTTAATCATCACGAACACATTACAATTGTATTTTTGAACCTATTAAAATGAAGTATGCTTTCAAGTTAGTTTTTTTTTGTCAACGTGACTACATTATATTCGTTTTATAACTATTTTACATCGCGTTTAAATTCTTTCTCTTTCTTGGCGCCGTGGACTCTAGTCTTGAAAATAATATATAATTGAATAAAATGAAATCGGGTGTTTTTCAATCCAATCAGTACTGTACCTACTCCAAATTGTATTTTATTTCCCAAGCACCATAATTCTATTCTTTTATAAAAATTGGATTTTTCCTTCTAAATTAGATAGATTTATTTCTGTCTAGAGCTGAAAAAAAGAAAGAAGAAGAACTTCGAGTGTCAGACGAGTAGAATAAAAACGAATTAAATGTCATAATGATCATAGTTACGAATCCGAAAGAAATAAAAATAGAATCGTTATATTTTTTTATTGTACATACGTATTATTTAAATTATTTATAATAATGTAGAATATATAAGAAAAATGGTCTAAAAGGTCGCACAAAAATTAAGAATACGTATCATTCGGTCACTAAGACGACGTAGATAAATCGGTCGAACGGAATCTAGACTTTTGGCAAATAGGTTTATCGAAATTTCACTTCAACGGTAGTCGCGTCGCGGTATTTCTTTTCGCACTTTACCTCAGGACGTCCGACAATCGGATTATAAAGGGACTGCAAGAAAAACTTGTCCCGGATCGGGGAGATATTATACACACACACACGTATATATAAGCGGCGAATATACATATACATAATATATATGGTGAGCAACAAATTTGATAATCAAAACCGTTGGCTTTGAATATGCAAATCCTGAAATGTAAATTGATCCTGACGGCCGGGACCTCGTTCCTCTTTGTGCGACCGATAAACACATACACACACACACACACACACACACACACACTTATACTATAACACTAATACACACACCCGTTGTAATTAAATCATCCCGAGGACACGGAGTTCTGCGGCGGCGTGGTGAAAACAGCGTCGGACAGCGGAGGGTAGGAATTGTCCCCTGCGATTAAAATGCCGGACCCGGGGATATTTTAATTAATGTCCGAGCCCGAAAACCGGGGGACCCGTGCCAAAAGGCGGGAATCTCTTGCCAACCGCCGCAAAACAAGTCTGTTGTCGTCCCTCCGACTATAATATACAATACACCTACCCCTTGCCTCCCGCCGCGCTCGCGCTCGCACACATATACGATTCATTTACACGTATACGGCGGCTATGTGTGCGCCCGTGGCCAATGTACTGTCGAATAATACCGACGGGTAGTTTGCGTGTATAATAATATTATTCGGCCTCCGGGATGCCTCCGGGACGTACATGGGTCTCAATTAATTCCGCCGCCGTTGCCGGACACGGTTTTCGCGAACGCAACCATCACCGCCGCCGTCCTGTGTGTCCTGCCGTTCAAACAAACCATCGATCCCATTGATTTTCACAATAAACTATACACGCCTCCTCCTTCCGTCTCGTTGTTCGGCGAAATTCGGTGGCCCGCGATCGGGTCTATAATAGATACGCGCCGTTGTATGGATAATATATAATTAAATTTCGTACAATGAATTGGTAAATAGAAGTTTACGTACATATATATATATATATAGATATATATATATATACGTACAGGTTTGTATATAAACTGTGTGGTTTTGTGGTTCGCGCGGTGTTAAAACGTTTTTGAAACTCTACATCTGACGTAGCGGAATTAAGGGAGACGAGGGTTAACGCGCGGTGTTAATCGAAACACAAATCTTGATCAGCGCACTTCCGGTATGAACGATATTAACGTTTTACCGAACTCGTTTGTTTGATTAAACGCGCCTTTTGAACGCGTTAATAGACGCACCACCTACGTGCGGTTATTATAGTGCGGTGAATCGGCAAAATCAACGAATGCCAATATTGCGTATAATCGCAGACCGGCGGCGACGAATTTCCCTTTGATTTTTTGGTTTCTTAGAAATGATAATGATTGTTTTTCTCTGCTCATATAATGTACGGAATAAATGATATTATACGTCCACTTGTCTTTCTTTAAACGTTAATCAAAAAAAAAACAATTCAATAGTGCAATCGACGACCGTTGCGATCGAACACTTTTGCGACTATTGTATTCTTCTTTTCAATAACTTTCGTTCCGAGTATTTATTTTGACAAAAAATTTTTTAAAAAAAAAACGCATTTTTAAACTATTAAATGGTAATATGTTTTCGAGACTCGTTTCGTGCGTCTGTAAAATAATAAAAAAACAGTTCACTCGTCGGATGTATAGTTAATTTTATCACTTAAATATTTTTAAATTTTATTGCCTTCGTCGAATGAATGTTAACATTTTGTCACGTTAAAAACGTTTTATATACTGCTGATTTTAGTTGTCGTTTAAAATTCTAAACGTTTTAAATTTCGCATTTAAAATATCATTTAACATTTCGAATACATTTTTAAATAATATATTACGCGACTGAAAATTTAAATAAATTCTTAACTAGCCGGCTTTGAAACATATTACGTATACACATTTAACGGATATGAATAATGATTTATAACGTTATATAATTTACTGTTCGCAGTGGCGTAGTTATATAATCTATTTAATTTTGGTTTCTAATTATTGAAAACTATTTGTATTTATAATAATGACTTAATAATGCTGTTGACTGTTTCGAAACTGTATGCGTGTATTCTAGAATGTTTTAATTGTACACAAATTCGAAATCATCGTCTGTTATTATTATTATTTTTTTTTTTTTAATTTACGTTTAAATTATAAAGAATTCAATTTGAGATTAATACGTCTTGTTTAGCACACCGTTCAATAAATCATTAATTTTAAGTACCGATGAATTCCTACAAAATATTCGATCGCGTATACTTTTATAGCTCAAAATCGAATAAATATTTTTATCTTAGATCTCTATGTATAGTAATAATTAAAAACGGTTTCACATCGGATGTTCTGTAATGACTTTTTTGCATTAATTTTTCGCGTTATTATTTTTATTTCGAAATGATACAATCTCTATACTAGCATATTACAATAAGCATACGTATGTGATGGCGATTATTTTTATTTTCGATTTTCACATTTATTACTATTCACTGTCTTACACGAATAAAACTAAAATATAAGCCCGTTGAATTTTCCATATTAAACATACTGTAGATGCTCTGTAATTACGATTATTGATTTACATAGCGACTCATTAAAGTTAAAAATATACTGCAATCTAGTTTGTCTTCTTGCGAATATTTAAAAAAAAAACAACTTAAAAACTTTATATTCTTTTATACACGTTGTCAGACGATTTTATTTGTTTTCTTCGATTTTATTTTACAATTTCTCGTTAACGGTTTAACTTCTTTTTAATTAGGTTGTCCTGTTATTTTGTTTGATCGTATAGTTCACGACGTCCGTGTACCAAGTACTCATACTTGTGTGCGTTATGAAATAAACGCATCAGGATGTATTTGTGTGGTGTATTGTTGTGTTTCAATTTTTTCGCAAATATGTGTACGACTTTTCGTTTGCCAGTCACGGCTGGCAGATTGTTTGTCGATGAAATGATATGATTGACTTAAACTAATGCGATTCACTCTGATCGAGGGGTCGACCCGTGACTGGGATTATTTATGAATTTATGAAGGGACCGTTGATAGAGGGGCTGAATTCGAATCGAACGGCTTTTAAAGTTATTATTCACGCCGTATATAGTATATGTTTTGCTTAGGTTTCAATTATTCTATCGATTCCGTATTCGAGGACACCAATTCCTTATGTATAAACCATAACGTGTTTCGATATTTTTAATTTATTTATCTCTCAGTATGAATTGACGTGCATTTTTATAATATATTATAGCTATTATTAGTTGTTTGTTTTTGAAAAATAAATTAACTTTAGTTTTACATGTTGTATTTTCTAAATGTATTTAAAATCTTTTAAGAACTACCGATACTCGGTTTATCTCGGTAATTAATTTCACCAATAAGTACGCGAATTAAATCGAGCCCATTGTATTACGGAATCAGTTTGTCGATTCGGAATTAACAGACTAATAGAGATTTCGGGCTTAACTAAAAAAAAAAAAAATCCTCGCGAAACAGATCATTGCGGATTATGGTAATTCTATAATTGAAACATCTCGCTAAACTCTCGGTTTTAGCGGTGGGCTTTTTAACTTGACTATGACAAATAAAAAAGGAAAAAAGAAAAAAATGCAAATTCGTTAAACGACCGGCAGTTTGTTTAGACGTCTGACGGCGATGTGGCGTAGTGGTTCCGTTTCAAAAACAAGTCCATTATTTCAGTGGCCATACACGTTTCTGACACCCTTCAAACTTCAATATTATCACTGACTCGAGACCGCGTGATAGCAGAGCAGTAGTATAGTGTAGAGATATGTTTACGTGTACACACGCACACACACATATATATAAATATATATATATATATAGTTTGAGCGCGTGCCGGTGATATATTATTATGGTCCTCGGGGAGAGGCTGTCACAAAGCGAATAGGCGGGTCATAGTGCGATCCGTCTTCTCCAACGAACCCTTTTAATCCGCAGCCGCACTCTTCCACTTCGCCCTCGCGGGACCTTTGTTTTACACCGAGTCTGCATCTGTTGTCGTGTCGTATTGTGTGCGAGTGTGCGGTGCGCACGCTGTACACAGCCCCGACTGCCTCTGCCGCTATTGCCGCCGCCTATCCTGCAAATAAATTGGTTGCGCAGAGAAACCGCCAATTTATGGTTTTTCGGCAACACACCCATCCTCCTGCTGTTTTCCTCTCTCCGCTATCGGAAATACTACTACCATTGACCCCCCCCACCCCACTCCCCTACCCCTACCCCGGGGCCGGTCGCTCGGACGGGACGGTGATGTCGAAAGGGTGAGCGAAAAAGGGAAAGGCGTTAAACCAGGCCCTATTTTTCTCCCGTCCTTCTCTTCTACCCGCCATCGCATTGACGTCTTATCCGAACGAATGTTTTCGGACCTCGTTGCAATTCATCGATAAACGTGCAGTTGTGTACGATTTTCCTATAGGTACAGTCCACACCCACCCCCCTCCCCGACGTTATTGTTTCGTTCCCGCCATATCGCCGTGTTATTTTCACTCGATTCCGCGTCGTGTCCGTGAAATTCCATTGATCCCCGCGTTCGTCCGGACTCGTTTATTTCTCACTTTCGAGTTTCGAAAAACTCGACACATCGTGTTCGCGATGGGTGGTGAATTTTTTCTACGGAATTTAAATTAAAAATGTTCCATCTCGTGATCAACCGTTATATCTGCAGATGATTAATTAATATTATAACAAGGTTGTGTCATGTTTTAGTTTCCCTACGAGTTTTGTTCCGCGTATAGTTACGTAATAAAGTGGAAAATGTTGAGAACAAAAATTAGAATTTAGAGAATAAAGTTCTCAAACTAATTTTCCGCGCAGTGTTATAATATACCTACTCTAACTTTACTGAAATGAAATGATTTACAAAGAATGGTATATAGAAGTTTTAACATCGTTTAAACTTGTTTTTACAATGTTGATTTCGTATCAGTATATTAGTTACCTCCGGTGTTGACGCCTTTTAGCATTAATCATGCTTATTTCTTTCTCCCTCGAAAAACACTCGCGTTTTCTCGTAATACGTTACGAACAGGTAAACATTTTTCACAAAAGTAAATTAACTTCATCGAATAAAAATAATGCGTGAAATCGGTGCCCCCCCCCCTCCCCCGTGTCACATGATATAAGTGCGGTAGTACTCGAATTCCAGTTGGTTAATCGATGACTATTGAAATAACATAATATCGCACATTAAAATGTATTTAGTGTAAAGTGAAAAATATTTTGAAATCTACGGAGCCGTGTACAAATTCGCACTGGTTGAAATTTTAACTTTTCTTGAACATTGTGTTATTTGAGAAGCAGAGGGTACGTCCCCACTGAGTTATTACCTTATTTTACGTTTTGAATCATGGCCGGTGTTGCCTTTTGGGTTGAATTTAGCGTGTCGGGGATTTCTCTGACATATGTTTCGGATCGACTTTCATTATACTTATGGCGGGAACCACGCGAAATGAAGTCTGTTTTGCTCGTTTAGAACCCTGTAAACGAAACTATTTATTTCGAAAGATTGTTTAGTTGGTTTTTTAATCATTACAAATCATTATGCGTCGCTATTAAAATAAACATAGTATTCGTATCTAGACGAGTAAAACTATACGATATATTTTCTTCTCGAATGAAACACGCAATGCCGTCGGACCGTATATTTTTACGGATTTTCGAATAAAATTCAGCGTCTCGAAATACTCGAAATAGGACGTCTCGTTTCCACGTTTCCGTATACATCTGGTATGGATTCGTTTTTCAACACCGCGTTAATTACGCTTTACTACGACTTCAGATTAACCGCTAAAATTGAATTTATTCGAATTCATAAACATGCCGTGAACTAAAATCAATTAAAAATAATGTGTTTTTTTTTTTTTTTTTTTGTTGGTGTGTTAAATAAATTAAATTTACAAATCATGCTTTTTATACAAACTCTGATATTTTTTTAAAAAAAAAAACAACATCGCTTTGTGTGCGCACGTATATAGTGTTTTAAAAATAGAATTTTATAATTTCGAATGTTTTTTTCATATTTATAATTTATAATACCCGCGGTATTAATTTACTCGTACACGATTTATCATATAAATTATACCATCTTATTAATTGTTTTTTGATGAGCATGAAAATATTATGTTGATGCGTTTGAAAACAAATCCGAACCATTAAAACTTGTCGTCGACAATTATTTTCTTCTGAACACATAATACGAATGTAAAACGCCGTGTACACATCTAGTCGAATCTGCATCTTATAATGTTTACATATCGTAATGTGGTATATTACAAAATATTTATATGAAAAAAAAAAAAAACAAACTATTGTCTACAAGACTCTTGATGAGATTATAATATAACATCTGATTAGATAACATGTATTTTTTTATTTTTTCGTCGCCTCGAACACAAACAATATTTTCGATACGATTTTATTATTTTTGTCAGAAACACGTGTCGGCGACGATGTTCCTTCTTGATATATCCAAAACTATTACGATTCGTCCATCAGCCGCGTGGCGACCAGTTACATTGACGCAGGACACCGTCCCGACGCGACGTTTTTCGATACGTCGGCGGCGGCGGCGCTCTCGGCGCCGGGTGATGAAATAAGTCATTTTGAAAAGAAAAATAATGAAATACTTATAAAACATTATGATTCGATGTTTTACGCGGACGAAACATTTGTACTCTCGCAATGCATTAGCATTGCCGATTGCTTGCAGCATCACACGCGCGCGCGCATACATATATAATATCGAGTACAAATTTCACGTGTAGTCCGTGGTGAAATGTGCCAAATCCGTATTGTCGCGCTGGCCATAAGTAGTCGCTGCTGTTTTACACGATCAAAGTTAATTAACCATTTAATATCGGTAGTTTTAAAATAGCACAGCGGAGAAATGCAGAGGGCGAGGGGGGGGGGGTGGGAGCCGTGGAGGACGTCGGAGGACATGCACATGTAAAACAGCTCATTTTTCCGAGTCGCGTCCACGGGGGAGAGGGTTAACAAGCAATGTTTTACAAGTGCTTTCCGTTGTACGACTTAATGTCGTCTACCACCGTGCGACGTTTTGGCACTGACTAATCGCCGTCCATCGTGTCGTCCGATGTAGTTGCTTCGGCCGTTACAGCACTGAAATAATATTATTATTAACGATCGCCCGTTGGTTTTTGGCAATCGACTGTAAACAACTATTTTTACTCGAATTTTGGTTTTTTTTTTCTGATTTTTTTTATTCAAAGCCCCAATTTAGGACATGACGAGGAGGAGGCCACACGTACACTTGTGTACGACAAAATTGTTAGCGATAATAGTAAAAACAAAAAAAAATAAAAAAAAAACAGAAAGAAATATTCTCGGTAAAATATTATTATCATCTGCTCTTTCTGTCATACTTCGAATATAGAACAAGTTATGAATCATAATATACGTTCGTAAATTTTTTTTTTTTTCGGCTGTAGACAATCAATCAGTTTGGACAATGGACGAACGTCGATTGATTTATTAATTTCAAACGCAGACATCATTTTTCTTGGTATTTTATGAAGAGGAGTAAAAAAATAAATAATGGCAATAATTTTCGTTGGACATCAAAGAGATTGGTGTTAATTACCGAATTATTAATTATGGTCGACTTAGGTAGGACGTTCGATACGAGAGAAAAATTATAAAAATAAATTCCGATCTTTACCGTTCGTGGAATAACAATACTCGAAAAGAAAAAAAAATTATGTTTTCGTTGAAACGAGTTTACGAATTATATTTATACGAAAAAAAAAAAAAAAAAACAATACACATGTCCGTCTTATATGCTATTATGATATTACAGACACGTGGAATGCTGTGGGTATAAAAAAAAAATTCATAAATACGTTCACATGATATGTGTATATTATGTTATGCGTACGCAAAGCCTTACGGTTAACTCCGTGAAAAACGAGTCCGACGTATAATATCGCCGAATGGGATTACCATTGTTGTTTGAATCGTATTTATTCGTTAGATTTATGTCGTCCGTATATCGCGATGAGTTCCGAAATGGTCGAGTTTTAAACGTTTCGAAAATTTTCATTTCCACCGTCGTCGTCGTGCATACTCTGTTCAGTCACATCCGTTCGGTGTAACGACATTTTTTTTACTTAAAAATCGGACATCGGTTGTGAGTATACAACGTTTTCACATATCAATGTTTATTTTCCGAACAAACGTTTTTGTTTGGTAATTGTTTTTATTTCGGGTGAGTTCGTATCGACATTACGACGATAATATTGTAAAAATAAAATACAGGTACTAATAGTGATATGATGGATATAATGGATTTTTTCTATTAAGGTGCCAAAAGAGAAATTGATTACGACATTGATTTATAATTAGACCGAATGATATTTGACGGGTATATTTTATGACCGATGAATTCCCGAGGGTCTTTATACTTGTCAGTAGGTACTCAGTGCTTCGCTAAACAGTCAAGTCAGATTTTGACGTTTTCAGGAAAAACTTCCTGGCCTTAAGTGCACTCTAATAGTGCACACAATTGACGTGATATGTGAAATCGACTAATATAGTCGCTCATAGATGAAACGTTTGATGAAGTACTGCAGTTCTTATAGCTTATATTAATAATGCATTATTCAGTATTCTTTACCTACCGTTGAATTTAACGACGTGTACACCATAATATTTAAACGTAACGAGCATAATTTTTAACTATTATTGCTTTGGAATAATTTATTTAAATGTAGTTTTAGTATTCACATTCTGCCAACTTTTCTTTTTTTTTCTAGTACCAATATAAATAATTATTGATTCTGGAAAATAATGAATTTAATGTACTTTTAATTATAATTTAATAATGTATACATTTCATTTCAAAAGCATAATTATAAACACTGAACATTTCTCACAGTTAATATTTGATTGTATATTGACTGTGACTCCTATAAAATTGAAAAATATTACAAAAATTATAAGAAGTGTAGATCGGAGAGAACGTCTTACTCGAGTTTTCCAAATCAGTCGAAACGTTTGATCCGAATCGATTATTACACGAAATGAAATACTTTGATTTTATGATTCACGAAAACGTATAAAAGAAACCGCGTTTCGGACGCAATGAATTATTATATAATAATAAATCGTATTTGTACTTAACGTCGCGTGACGTTAATGGTCTGTCCACCGCTGACACATGACAACAAGACATTATTTGTCGATCATTTTTACAAATATTTACCATTTATTACTGCAATTACGTATGCTCGCCGCACTCGTGAGTAAGGCCCACTGCGCGTACGGTGCAGTGAATTAGAGAGAAGACGTTGTTGCCGCAATATCGACGAACCCGTCAGCCGCGTGCGCATATTACGCTCATGCCCATTATTCGGACGATTAAAACTACCTAAGACGTTTTTGGAAAACGGTATACAGCCCGAGGCAGCCGTCGGTTTTCCTACATTATATTACACTCGTCTCGGCATATCCTGTTGCCGTGGCTCCCACGTCGCGCCGACTTTCCCGCGGCGGTGCTCGCGGCAACGCGAACAATTAGCGATCGAAAATGTCATCCGACGACGATAATAATAATATAACATTAATCGTAATCGAAGTAATAAACGATATATAACGTCACGAAATCCTTCCACGCGAAGGATACATTTATATACATATATATATATATTTATGTACTAATGGTAATTAGTGATTTCGTTCTGGCCCGGGGGGCAGTCGTGTTATTATATATACGACGGAGAGTGGACAGAAAAATATTATTTCCGTCTGTTTTCGACTGCTGACGACGAGTTCGTCCTACCGGTTACACTACACACACACAATTCATATCAAAACGTATCCTCCTAGTCGTACTCGACGTCCGACCGTTGTTTACCGTATATTTATATATAATTAAAACTCGCGCATTTAACACACTCTAAATGTATATATGTGCGTTTGCCAGTAGTATACGAATTCGTATATATTTACGCGCTCTCCTCTAATTAACCAACCATCATCATATACCCGCGGCGGCGGCGGTGGTGTCGAGAATTTCCATTAAACCAGAAAACAAGTCAAAACACAACCCTCGCGCGGACGACCCGCGCATACGGACGGCCCAAACGGTAGCTCCGGGGGTGGGGGGATCGGTAGCGGCGTAGAGGTTTTTGTGCTCGCCATATGTGTCATAATTAGACGGTCGTATATCATAAATACACTGCGTATACACACGTCATATTATTATTATTATTACATATATATATATATATATAGAGAGAGATCTGTGGGGCTAGGTCGGCGACGAAGGGGCGCTCCGGATTAGATCACGTGGCCTTTTTATACTAATTAGACGACGCGCAAAAGTGTCGCGTTTTCCCCGTCATCCGCGCGCGCAATTTGTTTAGGGTTTAACTAAGCAAACACGTCTCTTCAAGACGTCGTGTTCGCGCCGTTCTGTCGCATGCTTGTATATACATAAATATATATATACACAAATATACATACGTATATTCATATACGGCGTATACATTATACCTGCGCACCGCGCGCACCTCTTCTCGTCGCCGTCGTATCCGGACGACTCGTCGTGGCGTTTAAAGGGTCCGTCCGGTCCGTGGGAAACGAACGATTCGACGTGGGTCTTTTTCGTCTCGTCTCCTACCCCGCCCTTCTCGTCCAGGTCGGTTGTTATACGCCGCGTCGCATATCAATCGCTTCGCGATCGTCTGTCATATGCGTGATATTGTTGTATATACGTAGATACGCGATTGATATACTCTTCCGTCCCTTAGAATATAATGTTAGAAAAAAACACACACACACACACACACACACACACACACACAAACTATGAATTTAGCTGCCGATATGTTATGCGATATAAAATGTATATTATTAAACAACGTTGTGTTGTGAACCCAAGTCGGGCGGCGGCACCCTGGCGCCACCTCGCCGGATACGATCGGAAATTCATCGCACGGAGAAATACCTGTTTTTTTTTTCTCTATCTCTCTTTCTTCGTTTATATCCAGAATTATTGTCGTATATTTTTTAATGCGTTAGCGATGCAAATTTATTCAATCCCAAACCAAAGATGTGTATAATACACACAAACGGTCACAAAACGCTCGAAAGTACCCGCGTGGAAAATACGATTTTCGAATTTCAGGTGTCGCACGTAAATAAAAACCATATATGTTAATGAATACGAAACGTTTCTGTGTGTATTGAGGATAAGAATACGTAATAAACATCATAGACATCATTTATCAATGGGTTTCTTTTTTCTTTATTTCTTTTTTAAATAAATAACACTATTGACTAATACACTTAGACGAGTGTTTATAATCGTTTCGTTTTATTTATCATTTGTCGATCTGCATACGGAGTCATTAAATTACAAACGATTTTATAAACGGCGGCGGCTACAAATAATAGCGTCGGAAATGGATTCGTAATTGTTTTTCGTGTTTAACGTTTCACATTATAGAAATAATACCATCGAGACAACATTAAAACGTATCGCGTGGAATCCGAATGTACGATCAAATTTTGTAATAATACTCGGCCAATGTGGTATTCATATAACTAGACCGTCGCGCGTCGTCGGTCGGTCCGTTCGAATATCGTATTATTGTTCCACCACACGGACGTATTGCAATTTACATTTATCGTAACGATTCGGTAACGTTAATAACGCGTTTCATTATTGTACACTTGGATATTATAAATAGGTACTTTGGTTATTATTTCACAGAGACTCGGGGCGTTTGCCGTGCATTCGGACCTCCCTATAAATATATATATATACGACGACGTTCGTGTGGTTTTATCTGGAAGGCGGTTGAGTTTACAGAGTCCGAACGGACGTGCTCGCGGAATATTACGAAATTAAAACGCTCGGCCGTTTCACAGACTGAAAAAAAAAAAAAAATAATAATAATAAAACTGCCGGCGGCGCGTCCGGGTGATTTGTAGTCGCTTCTTTTCCACAATAAGCAACAATAATATATAATATGTGCGCGTGCTTGTTCGTGTGTGTGTGTGTGTTTGTGTGCGCGCGCGTTCGCGTATACTTTATACGAGAAACATATTTTTAATAGGTTGTTAACGGACGGCCGTATAGTGATGATGTTATAAATCAAACCGTGCCGGGGAGGCTGCAGTGTGTGACCCCCTCGATATAATTCTCTCTGGATATCCCATACGATATTATAGCCGCCGATAAAATATCATCGTAATATATATGTGAATGATATCGAAACGTATGCGCGCGCGCGCGCGCGCGTAATGATTCGTTGTTTTTTATATTATTGATGTTTAGATTGGAAAAATCACTCGGTTCACGCCCACCGTTTATTACGTTGGCTTTATATAAAAAAAAACACACTAGCGGCGGCGGCGGCGGTGGTAAAAAATAAATAAAATAATAATATAATAACACGAAACCAATTCCAGATTTCAATTCCGATGGGTTTAATTAACGAACACGGCTACTTTGCGCTCGTATAATATCCTATTATTATTATTATTTTTATTCTTATTACTATTATTCTTATTATTATCATCACCATAATCCGACGTCACGGTGTATAAAATATATTATACGCCGCCGTCTATGGCCGGTTTATGGGACGGCGACGGCGGAAGCGCCACGCGTCGAGACGACGAGTAAACGTCTGCAGGCAGTATTATTGTATCGCTGCCGAGCCCCAGTGCACCTCTTATATTTTAATAATATTATGTGTTTATACGAACGGTGCGAGCGAATAAAATAGTGATTTTTTTTCCACGCGTGTATAATAATAATAATCGTTCGCCCGGTCGCCCGCGACTGTGGTACGCATTATGTTATTGCTCCACGTCGAAACTTTATCGGGTCCTTTTTCCACGCTTTAATTGAACTCTCGGTTCGAGAGAGATCGACGCATAAATATTGTTATTCGATGGATTCGAATTGATTTATGTGCTTACGCGTGTCGAGAAAACCGTCCGCGCCAAACGCGTATCAAATAATACGCGTAAATTATTTCGATCGCGTTCAATAACGATGTAGACGAATTTTACGAGAAAGTATTGTACGTTCGTCGCGTGTAGATTTTTCAGTTCTTCGGCTGGGAACGCCGCGAGTTCTTCGCACAGTTATATCAATTTTTTTTTTTTTCATATCGTAAATCATGTAATCGTTCTAATTATTATATTTATCACCTGTTCGTATTGAACGCGGTGCATAAAACTTGTTACCGAATTGTTGTTAAATCTTGTTTTAGATTATGCCCTCATCATCGTTTTTGATTTCGCATATTTTAAACTAACCAGATAATGGAAATAAGTGTGTACAATACATATTATATACCTATCGATTAATTTTTGTCGGCGTTATACATTATTATTTTTTTGGAGATAATAACATAGTTGGAGGAGCTATAACGTTGTTTATTTTTTATAATCTTGTATTTCTCTTGGTGTTTACACGTCTCCGAGAGTATTATTATTTATACTCCATTTCCAACCGCCTAGGTGTACTCGTACAAATCCTTTAATCCAAAATTTGGCCTCCGCCACAGTACCCGGTAATCCTCCAAGTCGTTTGAAACGCTAGTGGTGTCGTGATCTTTTATAAATTTAAATAAAAAAATGAAAAAATAAACAGACAAATTAGAAAGCGTCGTCAATGGGCGCAGGCTTCTTTCATAAAAAAAAAAAAAAAACATTAGTTTCCATGCTTAATTTGTTACCTTCAGCCTATGTTCTTATCGTATCAATCGGTACGGATAGTATGGATAAACGGATTTAAATCATTTTTTAGTTTTTTTTTTTTAATGAATACAATATCGACTAAAGTATATAGACTCACGATTTGAAATCTGTAGGTCTCTCCTATTTTTTTTCACCCTTTGGTCCGTCCGCCGCATTATCTAATGACATTCTTGGCTATCGCTCGCTATACATTCGTTTGTGCTTTTTATGTACGCTTATAAAATCGTCTCTCGTTCGTTCGGACGCAGTAAGATCGGCGAGATAGAATACAATACAATGAAAATATTATAACGCGCGTCCGTCACTTTTTTTTTTTTTTTTTTATTTTCGGGCTCTTCTTACATAAAATGTTTCTGTTACGTGATGCGACTGCGTGATACGTTGAATATACTATCATCGGTTCGAAATCGCTTCATTACTTTCCGCGTACGCTGACGGCGGCGGCGGCGGCGGCGGCGGTTGCTGTCGCCAACGGAGTGGCGTGCATTCGCGTGCATATTATAATATAACGCACGCGGCGTGTGTATAAAATGTGCTCGCGATCCGCGGGGGACGGCGTACGTAATATTATTATACATACTCATCGGCGCGCCGTACGATAAATACGAGACGTATTGCCGCGTAGGTGTATGTGAAATAGCGCACCGATTTCTTTATTATTATTTATTTTTACTTTTTTTACAATCGCCGTTGTACCTGTATTATATTATTACCCAGTGGGAAAATAGCGCGTGGCATTGTTGCCGCCTATTTATCTCGTCGCGATGGCATGCGGCGCACAGTCGTGAAGATTGCCCGCGCGAATCGAATATAACAAGACGTATTTCCAGTCAGAGGAGTGAGGGGGTAATACTTACCGAGTTATAGGAGAATGATAGGGGAAAAAAAATAAATAATTTTTTTAAAAAAATACGATATAAGATGTAGAAATAATTGTGCGGTGCAATTAAACGTCGTTGGCCGTCTCGGCAATAAATCCCATTTTCTTCCAAACAAGGAAATTAGCAATTACAATATTTATACACTGTGCGTACGTTTGTGTTTCTATACCGATCTTATCTGTCGGACGGATAAATACGTTACGGGAATTTCAAACGGTATACACGTACATTGTATAGGTGAATCGCGCCCGCCATCGACTTTTGTCATCACAATATTAACGTAATAATATGTCTATGGCGTATAGGTTTGATATAATTTCATAATTAAACTGACTGAAAAACGTCGGTACACGATTTTTTTTATTTTCAATTGTATCACATCGTTTGTACAACACATTTCCTTTATCGGACCGTTTGTCGTATCGACGTGTAAGTGCACGTTTCCGTCAGTTAAACAGACACACGGTCGTGTAAATCAAAAGTAAATTATACGGACAGGTCGAAAAATTTAAATAAGAATTATCGATACAATCGTCGACGACTGTGTTATGTATTTTAAGCGCTGCGCGATTTTTCGTCGAGGCAAATTCGATGATTTGTGATTTGTAATTTTTTCTTTTTTTCGGTACTTATAATTCGGTATTTTATGGTCGATTTAGTCAGCCTTATTCGATTAACCGCTGATTCGACGGGGTATTACGTGTAATTCGTATAATTCCGTGTTTAACAGTTTTTCAACATGAACGTTAAAAATAAATTACCCCTTCTTTTTTCCCGTACAAGTCTTATTATTTTAAATGATAGAAATTATGTTATGTATAGCGTTCGATTTTCTTTTGGTTTGCACCAGGAATTTACAATGTCGAAAACATGTTATTATTATAAATTACACTAAACACGCTCAGTTTTTAAAATCGAGAAATTAGTATTGGATACGTTTTGATTTACGTAATAGATGATTACAGTTATTTTTATAGTTGCAAAATATAGAATATCAATTATAAAAACTATCATAGAATTTATATGAAATAATATAATGAGGTTTTATATTCTATCGGTATAAATATTATTCTCGACGTCTCTAATAATTATTTTTCAACGAATGTTTTTAGTATTGCGCACACGTCTTCGCTATATACTTGGAAGTCTTAAAACCGATCTGAATATCGAGAATAGGTGGAGATCATAACGATAATGCGCGCAATAAACAAATTTTATAACTATTATTAAAATTTGAAAAACAATAACATTTTCGTTTCCACTGTACGACGCACGGCAGAACCAATCCTATTATATTTGTATTAAGTCCACGTGTGCCGGACCACCTTGTATATTGTGAAATCGATTTTCTCGCCGGACACTAGCTGTTATGATTGCGTAGGCGTTTCTCGTATTTTACGTATTTAATTGATATAAAAATAATATCAATAAATCTTCAAGGGGGCGCTGTGTTTGTTTTGATTCGAGTCGACCGGCAGAACCGGCTCCCCATCTGGCTCGGCCCCCGTGGCAATAATGTGCTCGCGTGAAGAACAAACCTCTGGAATTGCCCGCGTTTAGTCCGCGTGATCTCCGTTAATGGAGTCGTAAACACACGTGGTATCTAATGTCCGACTGTTATTAATCCATTGTATAGACCAGTCATGCCCAACCCGCGGCCCGCGGGCCACATGTGGCCCGCCAAGGTATTCCATGTGGCCCGTTACAAATTGTTAAAATAAAACAAAATATTCCAAAAAAAGTAAAATTATTACAAAATACGATTAAAAAATACAATAATAAAAATAAAAATAAAAAGTATATAAAAATGTTTTTAATGTGAAATTTGAACTTGTGTTTCTTTGACTAATAATGAAAAATCTGGTTGGAATTTAGTTGTTCCAATCCTCAAAATTGAATGAAGGTGTTCATCCGTAAGTCGCGATCTATGAACTGATTTTGTTTGTTTCATCCGTGAAAATATTTGTTCACATATATACGTCGAACCAAATACAGTTGCCATTTTCATCATAATGTCTCTCAAAGCAGGGAAATCTTCGTGTGAAAGCGTTGAATAAAATTTTAAAATATCATTTTTTTTCATTGTTTGAAATTCATCATAATAAAATGAATTTGTTTTTAACTCGATAAGTTCAAGTTGAAAAGAAGTATCGACATCAATTTCATCAATATTGAATGGATTTTCAAATAAACGCAACGATTTTTCGTGTAATTTAACATCTGAAAATCGAGATGAAATATCGGTTTGCAATTTGTTTAACATACATACAAATCGATTTGTTGAACATAATGATTTTGTGTTATTCTTAAATATTTGGCAGTTCTCAAAATGACTGAAATCACTGCGCTCAATTTGATTAATAAATAATTTTAATTTTGCATCAAATGCTTTAATAGAATTATACATGTCAAATATGAATTTTCCAGGTCCTTGTAATTTAAGATTTAAAATATTTAAATGTGTTGTTACGTCTGTAAGAAAAGCTAAATCCCACAACCAATTATCATCTTTAAGTTCTAAAATTTGTTTTCCCTTGTCGATCATGAACATTTCAATTTCTTTTCGTAGATCAAAAAATCGTTTCAAAACCTTTCCTCTGCTTAGCCATCGAACGTGATTATGATACACCACGTCATTGTACTCAGCTTCTATTTCGAGAAGAAAACTTTGAAACTGTCTATGAGTAAGGCCATGAGACCTAATAAAATTAACCGCTTTTGTTACAACAGACATAACATGTTCGAGACCTATAACTTTTCCACAGAGAGCCTGCTGATGAATAATACAGTGAATATTAATAGGAGGTTCAATATTTTTCAATTTTAAAAGTTTATTTACTCTACCAACAAAACCAATATTCTCTCCTCTCATATTTGGAGCGCCATCTGTTGTTATGCAACTTAGATTTTTCCAATCAAGCTTAAGATCTTGAAGACAAAGATCTACTTTTTCAAATATATCAGCCCCTGTTGTTCGATTATGCATACTTTTTAAAGAAGCCAACTCCTCTGTTATATTAAAATTAATATCAATGCCACGAATAATTATTAGCAGCTGGGCAGTATCGGTGATATCGGTACTCTCATCCAGTGCTAGCGAAAAATATTTGAAATCTCGTGCTTTGTTCTGTAGCTGTGTAAGTATGTTATTCCCTATATTTTCAACACGTCTGGTAATTGTGTTTCGTGATAAACTTATTTCCTTAAAAAGTTCTAATTTTTCAGGAATTATTTCTTCAACCACAGTTAAAATACATTTTTTTATAAAATCTCCCTCACTTAGAGGTTTAGTTTCACTAGCTATCAAATTCGCTACTTTATAGCTCGCTTGTACAACATTTGTTTTAGTTGAATTTTGTTTTTTAAATAAATTTGAAACATTTTGGGTGTGGATATTTTTTTTGAATGCTTCTAACTTAGTAACACGTAATTCTCCTAATTAAATAATATTACACGACATTAAGTTTTTGTACCTATAACTTAATTATAATGAAAATAATAGCTTACCTTTTAAATTGCCGAATTTTGCTTCATGTTTTGTTTCATAATGTCGTTTGATATTAAATTCTTTAAAAACTGAAACCGTTTCACGACACACAAGGCAAACAGCTTTTCTATTAATTTCAATGAAAAAGTAACTTATTGACCATTTTTCGTTAAAAATTCGGTAATCATCATTGTATTTGCGCTTTTTTCTGTCGGACATTTTAAAATAGAAATTTTATGATTTAAAATCGATATCACCCGTGCACTATAAAGAGCGTACTGATCAAGTTAATGCGTACCTACAACGTGTACCTCAATTTGTAATCTGTGCTATAGTCAATAAAAAAGATAAGATATCCATATTATATTGCAACCTACGATGTGTAACTAAATTATATTAAGATTGAGAATATGAGTACTTTTATATTTGGTGGCCCGCTCGATTACAAATGTTTACCAAAGTGGCCCGCCGAGGAAAAAAGGTTGGGCATCACTGGTATAGACCTTAACGAATACACATAAATTCATCCAATTACCTTGATAAAGTTAAATTTCGAAAAATACACGTTCGACTAACATTCTCGGAGAACACATTTATAATTGTATGATAATTTAATGATATATTGATTTCTATTATGATCCAAATAAACGTTTAAATGTTATTGATTTGTTCAAAATTCTCATTTCCATATATAGATATCATTGATAATGTGTGTTTTATGTTTCGTTTATTTACGAGTAACTGCAGGTATCTATTAGGTTATACTTTATAGTTACGGTGACTGAAAAATGTTGAGATTTCATTTGAAATTTACAAAATATAAAGATTTGAACGTGTGTAATTCCACCGAGTTACTACTATTAAGATGTGTGAATAAATTATTTTTATTAAATTACATATTATATTTTTATTGGCTTCTCAATAATAGAATACTACAATAATTGTATAAAAAAAAAAGATTTCAAAATTAAATTAGAGATTACCTCGCACCGTTGTCTTGCCAGGTAATAGGCTTTATGACAACTAACAACTTCATTGATTTCGATTGTTTATTTGAAATTTGAATATCGATGAATCTAAATACTTCATCTCACAGACAAAAATAAACTATATACAATAATATTTGTTCACTATTATTTTAAATTTCATTTCGCTTTACTCAGTGGCATACTTAGTAGTCGAATAAAAAATAAAAATATGAAAAAAAGTCTCAAGTTTTTAAAAATTTGGACTATCCCCAAAGCCACGTCACTGATTATATTGTTTAAAGTATGTGTATTATAATTATGTTATATGCTTATGTGAAGCAGAACTCGCCCCATGAAAAAAAAAAACCGTTCAAATTACTCGACCGCAGTCGAGGTTTTTAATTCCTTTTATTTTACATATTCTGAGACGTTTAATTTTTTTTTTTTTTAACGAAACGTGATATTTTCACGAACAAACGTTCGATATCGATACTACCCATAATAATAATAATTGTCATCGACACGAGATCCGTTTTCAACGGAACGTTTTAACACCTCCGGCAGTCGTTTTTCGTGATATCCTGGTACGTTTTACACTGGCGCGTCCACGGATATCTTTATGTTATTTATTTTACCTGCGGGTTAGTCGTTTCTGAATGAAAACGTATATATTCTCGCGCGGCAGACATCTCCGTCGGGCATCAAGTCGCGGCGGGCGCCGGTGTGATATTATTCTCCCTTCCTCAAACAATAACGCTAATAAAAAAAAAATACAACCCTGACCCATACCCAGACCGATAAGAAATCTCTATATCGTCAGACGGAAAAAAAAAGAACATCCGTGTGTGTATATTATATGATATACGTCCATGTATACGTACGTGTACGCTTTTCGTATGTCGAATAAAAAAAAAAAACCGTCACGACCTGTAAAAACGTATCCTCGTCACACGATAGTTAATATTACGGCCCATCTGCATACATACCAGAAGAGGTCTGCGCGTCGATACGTTTTTGCCGATAACGACCGACCGAATGCGCCACGGCTACCGTCATCGGGGCTCTCTCGGTGGCTAATTATTTGTCCCTCTACGTCGCGCTTACGTCGGCCCCGTTGCTTATATGTATATAAATAAATATAAATATATATATATATATACGTGTGTGTATAAGTTTGGCAGCGTCGATGCGCCCCCGAAATTTATTACGGTTCCCCGCAGTAAATATTTCTACCCTTCGCCGTCACCGCCGCCGTCGTCGTCGTCGTCGTCGCCGTCGCCGTCGCCCCGTCGGGTTTTTTGGATTTATCGTCGACAATCGTGTAAATTCCACCCTTCCTCCGCCCACGCCACATGCCAACGGCCGCCGCACGCTGTATTTCCGTAACTGCGGACGGATTGTGCAAAAATAACCCTCGGGTTTAATATATCGCGTGCCACTAGACAAATGGCTTTCTTTGGCACGATGTGTATAAAACGTTTTCTTTAATTGTTCGATTTTGCAGTCGCTATACATTACTACATATATTATATATGGCACAATAATACTATATCGCGTATTATACACTCGGGTCAGTCCGTTTTTGCGTTAGGTACGTCCCGAGAACGTTGTAACGTTATGAATGATATCTCTATCGAATATCCGTTCGGTATTAGGATTTCGACTACCTGTCGATTATTATCGTTTACCAAAACGAGGCGCGTTTTCCTTTAGAAACAGTCCGATGGTTTTCATAGATAAAACACATTTAAGTGTACAGTATCGTCTGGTATTTGATAAAATCAAAGTTATTTACAAAAATATATACGTATATACTCGTATGTAGACAATATAGCTTATTATAGTATTTTCACTTGCGTGGAATTCAAAACGATACGTTTATCCTTTGGCACAATTTATAACAGTTTGCTTATTTATTATATTTATTTCATGCGTATAATGTTTATATTGTTATGATGTATTATTATACGTTCTCTCCTATAATGTTTAACAATCTAACGCGCCACCATGTCAATATATACAGCATGTTTTATGCTATTTCCATGTTTTGTCTGTTGTGCGTGTATTTCTGAAATTGTTTTCCATACGAATAATATGCTTCGCGTCGTATTCGTTTCGCACCGGCGAAAGAGTATTGTATACACTCGGAAATCTCAAGCGTTAGGACGTATACGTACTATTCATCACGTGTACCGCAAAGTAGTATGTACAATTTGTTATTGACGGTTCGTCGAAGTTGTATATTATCGAGTGTCGTCGTTCAAGGATTAGGGTACTAGCTGTCCTCCGATGTACGTGCAAACACTTCAGTGGGTGTGGTCATCGGCGATAGGATTCATCGTACACATCACGTAGTATGTCATATTTGCACGACAGTTTCACCATAAATCTTCATCGTATGTACACTTACCTTTTATGGCAATAACCGTTTGGATAGCGTTTTTTTACGTCTGCGAGCCCGCATGATAAATGAATCCGAAACCCTTTGAGTAAACGAAATAAAAGAAATCGGTTCTATATAATATTATAGCGTAAACGTTTTTGAAGAGTTGTCAAAATCTCGCGCGCGGCCCTCGGTGTAATGTAACGCGGCGCGTACCTGCCTATTTTTCCTCTCGCAAAACTCGCCGACAACGACGACGATAATAACCAGTGTGAAAATCGGCCTTTCGTGTCAATCCCTTTTCGACCCGGGTCCGTCGATACACCGCCGCCGCCTTGACGAGCAGATGACAAATGGTTATTTAACGTGACGTTTGTGACAATCGTCGTCCGCCGCGCGCATTATTGTCACGCGCGCGCGCAGTG
Source organism: Drepanosiphum platanoidis (assembly GCA_948098885.1). Classification (NCBI taxonomy): domain Eukaryota; kingdom Metazoa; phylum Arthropoda; class Insecta; order Hemiptera; family Aphididae; genus Drepanosiphum; species Drepanosiphum platanoidis. The sequence goes on from OX402529.1 coordinate 18,037,299, forward strand.
CGCGTCGTATACTTTGTTTGTACATACGCGGAAACAACGATACACACCTGTGTTGGATTTATCGTTTTTTTTTTTTTTTTTTTCGAATTGGCAGGTTAATGGGGGCTGATCCGTGCTCAAGTCGACGGTGACGAATGTGACTCGGACTACTTAAAATAACAAGACGCGTGGGGGGGAGGAAGGAAGACGGAAAGAAATGTTTTCTAACCGCTCGGAACGTGAAACAGATGACTTAATACATAATACGTGTGTGGTTTTCGGATAATTAACTGGGACGCATATTTTAAGACGGTCTGGTAAAAAAAAAAAAAGAACCATATGATGTGCGCTTGCTGCACACACACGTACATAGGGTCCTTTAGTGAGCGTCAGATTGATGGCCGTGTTGCCGAGCTATACATATTCGATTTCGTTGCGTCGTCGTGGCGTCACCTAGTGTCCTATAACAATCGTTGTTAAATTCAAATATTCGGCCGAAAACACACACTGTAACCATTCTTCGTGTATGGTTCTACTATATGTTCTACAGTTGTTCCCAAAGTGTTCCCAAAGTGTACATCACACATTTACGAAGTGGATCGTACAAAGTCGACGAGCATTATGATTATATTTTGTTAACGATTTTCTAATATTTAATAATATTCACGCCGTACACGTATATCTAATTCCTAACTTAAGCCGCGTAAATGCGGCTGAAATTGCACTGTATACGCGTGACTTCCCGGGATCATCGGCATTTTTATTTATTTTGCTCGTGATAATGCGCAGCCAGACGAATAATTCAGTCCAAAAAACGGCACCGTCTCGGCGTTAAACATTTTGGAAACCGTTGCTTTGTTAGTGTATAGTCTCATACGTACGAGACGTAGACGATGTTTCTATCGTTTTATTTTTTTATTCCACAAGACAGTGTAAGATTTGTTTCGTCCGCGTTAAAAAATAAAAATGCTTGTTAATAATATTTTCTAATTAGACTCGACGTTTTTTTTTTTTTTGCTTTCTGGGTTTAATTAAAAAATTGGTTTTCATAAACAATCTTACAGTATGTTTCCTTTTTTTTTTTTTAGTTTCTCCGACAACAATGAGATAACTTCAAATACGTTTTCCCCGTTACATACGGTGCAGCGAGTAAAAGTTATCTTCTTCTTTAGTTGTTGTATACTACCCTCGGGACTACTCGGGGAGAAGAGACGACGGGGCCTTTCAATTTAGAAGCTTAGGCCCTTCGGGCTTAAACTAAATACCTATAAAGGCGGAGACTAGAGATAAGGTATCGTCCCCCGCGCTAATGTACGAGAACAATATGTACGAGGGGATACCACGCGTGTGAGGGTCCATTACCCTCCAATACGCGATGCGATTCAATTAACCATAATAAAATTAAATACCATTGTTTTGCGTTGTATGGCGAACTGGAGAGACTTTTCGAAAGAAATTTCACACCCGACGTTGTAATATCACGTGATAATGTATGTTTTATCGAAATCCGCGTCGGCGTCGGACCGCACTTGGTGTGTATCATGCGGTTTTGTTTATCTTCAGTTATTATTATCAAGCCAAATGAGTCCAATTATATTTGTTTGTCGAAAAAAAAAACACCATGTTATTTAGGTATACCTATCGTCGATCTCTCGCGTACCATTTTTCTCGAGTATCATATCAGTTGGTCTGACGGTATATATTTTTCTTTGAGTTTACTAACGGGGTCCCATTATAATTCCCCTTAGGCCGAATCCCGTCGTCTCTTCCTCTTTCTTTCCTTATACGTAAAATACCCCGCCAGGAAACGACGTATTGTTTTATCTCATATCTTTACAAAAGGGTTTGTTTTTAAATTATTCGATTCGTATCTTAATATATGATAATTGACAATCCAAAATAATATCCCACAACGATTCGTTGAATAATTGTCGTATTTACAATGACGGTGAAGGTCCGGGCACCCAAAAAAAAAAATAAAATAAATAAAGAAAAGAAAAAAAAATCAACTTATTATTATTCATCTGATTTATCTGAAGGAAAAAAAAAACACATTTATAACGTATACCCACTATCCATACGTACATTTTACTATAATGAACGCGTAGAATTATTTTCATTCATAAGAAGTTTCATTGGACTGCAGACAGGTTTTGAGTTTCGAAAATTGAATTAACGTTTTATCTGATTTGTGGTTTTATTCAGTTTCTTTTCGAATTTATACACTCGCGTTCACTTGTACTACAGTTACTGCTTCCATGAAACGTTCGAAGCTTTGGAATGCGAAATGTTTCTGGTGATAACGGGAACCATTGGCGTCATTTAATAGAGAAACAGCGCACCGGACACTATAAATGTATAGCGCCAAGTTGCGAATCGGATGTCGCAATCAAAAACACGTTTACTGGACCAATAAAATAACCATCATCGTCTCACTGTATAAATTCCATCGGGTTAATCGTAGTCACTATCTAGTATGACCCTCGCATATTATGTATATATTTACATTTTATTGTTTGCATTCCGAAATTTATTAAACGAAACAGTCCATATAAATCAATGAATTTTTTTTTTAATTTATAAATAAACATAGTCTGGCGAGTTTAGATTTGTAGACATACAAGTATTACATAGGCATTGGGATGAGATTGCATTTTTGTTTTCATTTAAAACGATTTTAAATCAATTAACATTGATCGAGTTTTCTCCTAGTTCATTCATTATTACTGCATACGTGTGTAGGTAGACCGATTGAAAATATATTTAAATCGTTGTTTTTTTTTTTTTTTTTATTATTAAATGTAGTATTATACTTTTTTAAATGATACCTAACCATAACCGCGATTAATACTACAATGGCTATAAAATAATAAAAAAAATACCCATAAAACTCGTCTAAAACGTGTAATAAAATCTCGAATCACATCGAATGAAACTCCACGTCGAGATTTGTGGCGTCATAAAATGAACGTTCGGGTAAAAATTACAATCGGATAATGGTCTCTCTTAAAATAAATACAAATTCCTCGAGTGAGTAGTTGATCGTATTCAAATATTCACCATCAAAGCTATTATTTTCAGTAATAGTGTAGGTAGTTCATTACATAATCCCAATAATTCATTCCAAAAGTGTTTACAATCATCAATAGCGTTTTAATACGCACCGCTCCGGCTAAACGATAATAATCGACGCGTATTAACGAAAACGAATGCCATAAAATCAATAGAAATATTCAACTAAATCCGTATGTCGTTTGTTCAGATATCGATCGATCAACAATATTGTCGTTTTATTATACATTTGAAATCCTATGAGATCTGTTGAATTTTTTATTCGTACCATGTTGAGTTACACCTCTACCTACATCCGAAATAGCCTCAACTGAAAATTATTATTATTTTTTATGTTGAATGTGGGACGACCGATGAGTTATGCGAGGCGATAAATTTTTTTTTCGCCGAAATAAAACGGCCACGATGAACAATGGGGGTCGGTCCTCCGTCGTGTTCTGGAAGAAAACGTCTAAAAATAAAGACCGTTGCGAGCCGAATCGAATAAAACCCGCACCGGGGCCCCGGACAGAGTACAGTATAGTTTATTAACTGCAGTCTGGCACCGTCGCCCGGCCCTGTCCCACTGTTTTATTATTATAATATTATGTACACGGTCCGGGCGCCGCCGGTTATAAATTTGCCTCCTTGGCTCAATTAACCGTACTTATTAGTTTTCGAAAACAATTTTCCCGAAATTCCACGCGCGAAACCTGACCCCCGGAGCAGCCGGGTTTTTATCGGTTCCATAAGTGCCCGGGGGTCGTACAGGAAGTCTCTGATATCCATCGGGATCCATAAATCATTCGGGAGACCTCATGCCGGCCGCCGGCGCCATCGGTCTGTCACATCAGTATGGTTCCTCTGTACAAATATATATACATATTATATGTATTTATTTTCCCATGTGTTTATTGCCCGATATTCGGTATGATTGTTTTTTTTTTTTTTTTTTTCGTGAAAAGATTTCTGGTCAGGTTATTTTATCCTAATTTGTGCTCTCCAAGAACAATGCTGTCTACCTACAACCGGATTGATCAAGATATCACCGTTGGCCGTGCCTAATATAATCAATACTAATTCCGCATTGAATGAAACCCGATTTCTGTATACATATCTACACTTTACGCTTTATATAATAAAATGTATTCCAACTGAATTATTTTATTACGATAGCGACATAAATAGTTTTCGATATGATCTGAAAACAAGTAGTTTTTCTACTTACATATTATGCATAACGAATAACGATTCGTCTTGAAGTCACGCGCGTGTATATACGTATACATAATATGTAGTGTTATTATGTATTATATATTGGTATTATGTACCTATAGATTTTGACTTTATGTGTTGGTGCATTAAACTGAATTGAAAAATTAGTTATTGCCTATTGATACTTTTCCCTGGTATTGTGGACGGGCGGGCGCGTTTAATTATGACGAGCGATGACAAATTGAGTTTTCTTACGAAACAAAATCAAATTGCAGACAAAACAGCACGTGTTTTTCAATCGTTTTCGCTTTAATATTATTATCAGACGTTTTAAATAAACTTAAATATGTATACGCAGACGCTATTCGCTCTTGTTTTTAACAAAAATCAGTGTCCCCTGTATTGGTGTTATTTCTAGTAATATAATCTGTTTTCTAAAACTACATGTTATCAAATTTCCCGGTGTACCAATGATCGATACCAATAATTGTACCAAAAAAATTTTTCTCTACACTATCATGATTGAATCTAAATCATTTTTATAGATATATTTACGTTATTGTAAAAAATATGATATAGTTAACTCTATAATTGGATTATAAAGTATTAAATTATATCTCTTATTGTGCACAATCTTATTTCTCGCAATCACTCTTGAACGCCATTGCATTTCGTCTCAATTAATATAAATCAATTGAAATAAATGTTCGGAATTTTTTCTTCTTCGACAATTCTTCATAATCAGCTATGATTTGTTTAAAAACATTTCTTTTCGTAAACTTTTTTTCACACCTTTATAATAGACAATAGTTGTAACCTGTTAAATAACGATGTTCTACACGTATTCGATATTGAATATTTTAACTAACGTCGGCGTGTAGAATACTTGTTTTTACGAATTGTAATACAATCTACACGATTCACCTTTAAGAATGTGATATGTATACTCACATCGATGAAAAATATCGATTCGGTATTAATTCTTCTAACTTCTAAGGTTGTATAAGTTTAATGCGTAAAAACTGAATCTATTTTATTCGTCAGTGATCGCGTGTAATACATATGCGGCTTGTGCAAGTGTACTATTGTATATAATACTGCTGAAAAATAAAAAAAAAATCACGCATTCCCAGACGGACGAATTAAACTAGTTTTTAATTGTATTATATTTTATAATTTTAGCCTCCTATATTATATAATTATATAGGAGGTTAGTTTAATAATGTAATATAAAAATGTTTTGTGTGTCTCAACACCATAATCGCGTCCTATATAGTGAATTCCTGGCGGTGGAGATGCCAAGTTTACCGACGAATCACTACTATTATGATATTATCTCCGGACGTCGCGTTATGCATACGATTAAAATAAAACCGCTGTCGTCAAATCGGAGCAATAATACGAGACCATCGAGACAACACTACACATGCGCTCGCACGCAGTATAGCAGCAGTCCGCCGTCGGTGTTTATTGTCACGACGGCGAGGACGATTTTTAATCACGGCGCGCCAACGGACATAACAGCCCTGTTGATGACGTTCGGATCTGTCGACGAGTCGTTTAAACTTTTAAAGAAGAGGACGCGGGCGCGGCGCGGGGGAAATAGAAATAGAGAAAGAGAAGAATTAAATTAATAATAATAAAGAATGGTTTCGAAAAAAAAAAAAAAACTCGGGACAAGCCAAAAAACAACGGAAATAGACGCACCAGCGACGGCGGCGAACCACTACGTCGCATAACACATACACACACGCGCACAGTATCCAATTTCATATTATTTTCCGTTCTTATCATTCATCTCGTCGGTGTTTACTATATAAAAAAATAAATATATTATATACAATATTATGATGAAAATAAATAAAATCGCCTCCAGATAAGCGCGTTTTTCAGCTCCCGCTGTACACCACCACCCACCGTTATCATACTCGGCCGCGCCCGTACAGAGCCGCGGACCAACAATAATAATAATAATATTGTTGTAACTTTGCTCTCCGGACAGCGGCGATAGAACCTATATTTTATACGTATATATCGTATATACACATTGTTTCCATGACTACGGCTGCCGGTCAGCATACATACGTGTGCGAGTTTATTATTATATATATATACATATATAATATATATTTGTATACGAGTATATATACCACCGCCGTCGATGTGTATAGATAACGTTCATTACACGCGCACACAATGCTCCGGCTACCGACGAGAACATGTTCATTTCGCCTGCTAATTGGTCATACCCGTACCGCAGACGGACGAAAGAATATATATGAGAAAATAAATACGATGCTCGCGCGCGCGCGCCCGCGCCCGCCAGGACTACGCTGTGCAGAAGATCGCGCGCAGGAAATCTTTCTCAAATTGTTTTCTTATTTATTTTTTTTTTTTTATGGAAAAAAGAAATAATAATAACAACAACAAAATGTAGACCGATTGCTCGGACGATCACCGCGGTCGACGTGCAGCCTCCGGTCAACAATGGGATCGTGACCGCGGTTGGTCGTATCGTCATCGTGTACCCCCGCGGTTTACAATGGGCCGGCGATAAATTTATACACGTGACATTTTGACCGCAGAAAAATGCACGCGACCAAACGAAAACAAACCCGCAATACATATTATACACTCGGACACTAGATATATATACATTATATACGTCGTGTACCGGTCGAAATCGAGTCTTCTCGGATCGCATGATGCTGCAGTAACGTTTCTTTTTATCCAATACGCGTGCATTTATTTACACGTTTTTATATTATTTTCGAGTTCACTATTGTGTAATGTACGATATATCATATAATATGTGCGCTGATCTGGACGATAGCGGTTGGGACGTCAACCCGCAGCTGTGGCGTATTCGAGGGGTCCGATCGTGGGAATAGATCTTCGCTCTTGACTCCGGCGTTTTAATTTTTATCAGAAATACTTTTGAACGCAACGTAATATTCTTCTGCCTCTGTATGCCTCTGGTCGCTTGTATGCGCCCGCCACACTCGACGTCCACCCGTGCGCGGGATTATCGTATCAGCGGTGCATGGTCCTAGGGTGGTCTCGAGTCTTTTTTTTATCGCGGTCGCGTCTATGCCAAAAACCGGGTTCGTCTCCAAGTTTTTTTCTGGCGCTCGCACACGATTATCTCTGCTCTTATATTACATTGGCTCTTGTCGTCGTTTTCGCGCGACGTAGTCAACCCGCCGCTAAGACTCTTCGATTACTATACGTATTGTTTATATGGGCGGTCCGATATTTTTAGTCTGCGCGCCGAATTTCACGTTCAATACCGAAGAAACAATGTAATTTATCGATCTAATGTCGCCGCCTTGTCGGGGATACTGCACGTCTTTTGAACGACGAAATATTCTCGTCATTCTTCGCGGTCGAATACCGCCTTTTGTATCGTGTGGCGTTATTGAATTCTTCGATGCGCTCTCGACTTTTCTCAATGACGTTGCGAACGGCCGTAACCCGCGACGCGGTCGTGTGTGCAGACGCAAGTCGGGCACACGCCGCGTGTACGGCGCGACTATCTGCCGCCGCAGAGACGTAGATGTGGGCCCTCGATAAGGCGGCGGCGGCGGCGGCGGCGGCGGTGGCGGCACAACAATAGGGGCACCGCGCGACGGCGGCAGTGACACGGCGTATGTTAATTCACCGGCGGCGACTGCTGCGGTTTCTCTCTCCGTCGCCGACGACGGTATTAATTTGCGATCGCCGGGGCAGTCTCGGGGCGCCAGTGCGCGCCAGCGGCCGCCGAGCTCAGGCGTATTATTATAAGTATATATATATATGTGTGTGTGTGTGTGTACTCGTATGATATTATATTGTGCGCGTAGTCGAGTGCGTATTTACCCGGTGTACACGAAGCGCGCGCGCCGCCGAGGTCGACGCGGTGGGTCCCCCGGGCTGACGTCTAATTAACGTTACGCGGTCCCCTCGCCGTATATATATATATGTATATATGTGCGTATATATATATACATAATACTAGTAGCACAAAACATTGAGTGTGCGTGTGTGCGTGTATAACATGGGCTCTCCGCGGCCGAAGTCGTCGTGTAGGTCTATACCGAGTAATTGGAAGCACGATTTCTCCCTTCGCCTCGTATAATATATCCTCCCGAGTAATAATGCCGCGCGTCTATATGCGCGTACAATAATATCATATACGCGCCGCGTATGTATACAAAATAATATAACTAGGTACGGTGTATATACGCGCGCGCGCGTCCCCTTTACCCCCGCAAACGTACATGTATGCGTACGTCGTCGTGTGTACTCGCCGCGGCGGCGTATGATGGTTTGGGAAACCGTCGTCGTCGCCGCCGCATGCGATATTGAGCGGTCACGGCTGGCCGACGACGACGTGGTTTTTCGCATGCGACAAATACATTTAATACGTTTACATACATATGTGTATATCGTATTTATATAAATAATATTCAAGAAAAACGGCGGAGAAAGGCGCCGCGGCCGCTGCCCGCGACGCGTGCGATTTAGAGCGCGACGCGGGTCCGGTCGGCGATATTTATTTTTATGTATCGTGATAATATAATATATTATATTCGTATTATTATTATTATCGTCGCGTGTTGTACACGTCGTTTTGTTCGCCGTGCAGCCGCGACCGACGCCCCCGCCGCCGCACGACCGCGGAACCGATCGCCGACGATACGGATCGCGGTCCTCGTATTCGTCGTCTGAACGCATGCCGTCGTCGACGCCCCGGAAACGTCGGTCTCGGCCCGTTCTACGTCTCTTCCTTCGATCGGCTTCGACGTACTATATATGATGTATGATTTGTGTGACGCGCGCTATATGTTTTGCCGCGTTTTATATAATATTTATAAAAGTTTCGCGCGCTCAGGAACGACCGCGTCCGTCTCTCCTCTCGCCGTAAAATTATCGGAGGAGAAGAAAAAAAAACCGTACGATTCGTAGTAATAATAACACACCGCGGGTATAGAGTGGCGAGATCGAGATGTTTTATTTCTTTCGCGTTTTCTCGGAACTCGGTTTACGGCGGCGGCTGGCTGTTATTTCGCTTTTCTCGAGTGGTATAATATTACGCGAGTGTCCAGACGCTGTAACATGTACCGCGAAATCGTCGATGAAAAAAATAAACTCAAAAGACATTTTGTCTCTGCGGCGAAATTATTTTTATCGTCCGCGCCGGTAGTCGATTATTACATATTTTGTTCGTCGTTCGGTAATACACGTACTCGTGTAGAGAAATCGGTTAATATCACCGGACAAAGGGAAAGTTTTTAAAGAAAAGCCAAGCGGACTCGTATATAATGAGAAATACTTAAGGATTATTGCGAGTTCCAAATAAAGACATTTCACATGGTGTACAGTATTGAGATTCCATTGTTGATCCATTAAAGTTTGACCTATATTACCTTAAAGTCATATTACAGAGTCCTTATTAGGCTGTGACGTAGGTTCAGAAATGTTGCCCGTTAAAAAATAAAAAAAATAAATTACACAATATAATATTTTAAATACCTTCAGTATTGCTCGGGCCCATATCGGTGGCATGCGGACACGTCTACCGGCTTTCCTGTGCCTATTATTTTACATCAATATTGTTGTCGACGAATTCGTATCGAAGTCATATGTCGTCGAGTATTGTTAATTCATCAATAAACACCTTCTATTCGGCTCTTAAAACTCTGTAAACTTTAGTGTATCATAAGTTTTATATCGTATTTACATTCAATACGTCGTCTGAAATGGATTCTCCGCCGGTTCCGTTATAAATGCACAATTTATCCTTTAAACGTATAGTTAATAATATTGTTCCCGCGTATAAATGACTCGTATAGGTTTTTTCGTTTTATACTACGTTTTTTTTTTTTTTTTAAATAAAACATTAATTAATCTTCATTTAAATTACATTGAAACTGTCGTGAACGTCGACGAACGAAAGGTGTTAAATTAAAATTTTTCGTACACAAAGTTACAAAGTTTAGTTTGTACAACACTTCAGCCTTGTGTACTCGTACTATTAGTTTGTTTTGATTCTGTTCGTGTGTGCGTTATTGTGTTTATAGTCTTCCGGACAGCGTTAGGCTTTATAGAAAAGTTCGTATATTTATACTTTTTCTAAAAAATTGCCCGGGGGTTCGGAATCTAAAAGTTAAAAAACTGAAATAGCTGAAAGCGCACCCACTCTATCCAACACGCGTTGCGAGTTTAAGTGCATATGCGCATATACCGATTGGCTGCAGTATATCATCTGTGTTACGGAAAAACTGTTTCACATTGATTCCTTCCCCTCTGTGCCCCTCTGTGACTGCTCAACACCTATATAATATGTATCGGTGACATTTTGAAAAACACGATTTCTCGCAAACAACATCACCGGGCTTATCAGTGCGGACTCCTTACAATAATGTATTATTCATTAGACGTCCTCAAGTATTTTTATGTCTTGCCCGTCATCACATATTATGTGTTACCCGCCCGCTGCGATAACGTAGTAGCGCTTCCGAGTAATTTTATTCCACCAAAGTTATGTAATGTATGTTTATAAAATGAGTTAATTTTAATATGAAATATTATTTATTTAAATAGCGGTTTCCATATGATATTATGCATAATTGATGACTGTGGTCAAATGATGAATGACGGTTTTAAGTATGGCCGCGTATGTAGCATATAATTTATACATTTTTATTAGCCACGCATTATCGTATAATATTTGATCAATGCCTTACGTTTTGATTTTTGAAATGGATTTACAAACTTTGTCAATAATGTCAGTGGTCCGTTGTAACGAGTAATTAATTAACAAAAATGGATGGGTTGAAACATGTGTCACATTAAATACTATCAATCATATGTAAATTCAAATCCGTTAAAACATATTATTATCATTATTCTTCAAACTACACGTTTTTGTATTTTTTTAACTTTATTATTTTATATTCCGTCTTGAAAAAAAAAAAATAAACTATATAGATATTTTACAAAGTACACGCGACATTTAAATTAATTAAATATTTATACTTGCACAGTATACTCTATTGATTAAGTGAACAATTAAAAAGTTCGATCGTAATACCTGTTTTCTTAATTGCATTACTCATTGTGTGATTGTGTACATAATCAATTTCAATACCAATTATTCTTTAACTCATAACAGCATTATTTATCTTTCATTATTTGTCACATAAACTGATATTTTGAACAACTGATTAAAACTAGTGGTTTCAAAGTTTTCAAGTTTTATCTGATTAGTCTGGAACATTCATTATATTATAATATAAAGATATAGACAAATACCTTTGACAGTCACTAAGTTACCGTTTCTGCATTCATATAGATATAATCATTGAATCACAAATTTGTACTCGATCTTATTATCCGCACACCGATCGCGATACAAGTAGTTTACATCGTGTATGGTCATAATATACGGTTATTTCATGTCGGGTTATACTTACTAGATCTACGAATTATTTTTAACTGTAACAATGACATATGCATTGGAAATTAAAATTTGATTTGTCATAATACATTTCACAGAGTATGATGTTTTTTTACACTCAGGCGTGTACCCGATTTACCAATATTTAAGGATGTACGTTAATGCGAATATTATATATATATATATATTATAGAACCAAACTCAATTTATAAATGCATTTTAAAAGGATTTACCATTTACATAACATTCATATAAAAATCAGTCGGATGATGACGTCTATAAAAAGAATATGTAAATGTACATTGAATTCCTCCCTAAATCGTATTAAATAAATTCTGAAATATATATATATATATATACCCTCTACTCCGTCGAGGACCGTTCAATTATTCAGATGGATTCAAAATCGATTGGCCGGGAAACGGTTTTTTGTCAGAATTTTTTACAATCCGTATAATAATATCCATTTCTCTTTCTTGTCCGTTTCCAACTCGTTATTATTCCGGTGGACAAATTCATGGTCGACTGTGTGTCAAATCAAAAACCGATTACAAAAAACACCCAAAACCGCCTCGGTTTAACGAAAAATTAATTCATTCCCCCTCTTCCCGGTCCATACAACTCGTGTATCGTTCATTTTCTATTGACACAAAAAAAAAAAGAAGAAAAAAATCTATTTTTTTTTTCTTTTAACCCGTTTCGTAAACTAATGGCTGTCATTAAGTTTTATTTCGTCTCTCCAGAGGGAAACCGTGTACGATTAATCAAATATCCGGCCGAGTCGTTATCATTTCCGATCCTAGACTGGCCGGCTGGCGTCTCGTCGTTTATTCGTGTTTATGTGTGTATATATTTTATACATTATATACACGTATTATTTCTATATTATTATTTGCCTCGTCGTATCTCTTAACATACAACCCCTCCGGTCCGTCGTCCCCCCTCCTTAACGCCAATAAAGCTAACCCAACGCCATTAATCATGAACCCGTCCGGCGCGGCGGCGGCGGCGACGGCAGCGGTGTGAACCATAAATAAAATAACACTTTAATCTAAAAATAATGGATTGTTACCGGCTAATCTATTTCGATTTTTTCCTCTTTCCTTTCTTGGCCGTGACCGGAAATCCGAGTTTTCCAACAAGTCAAAAAGAACAGATGTCCAGGAATCTCACGAACAAAGGCGAAAAGGCAAACTTTCCGAAAAGTTTCAATACAATACATATACAACTTATTCTCTGAGGATTTCAAATGCCGCATGCACGTTAAATTATGCACGTGCCAAAACGAGAAAATGATATAATTTTAGCCGAAGAATGCACTCACGTTGACAAATGTGACTGCGGCGGTCCGTACAATAATTATATTCTATATATACCGATTTCTAATTTATGTGGAAAACAATCGCGAGAGTTTAAAAGTTTCTGTCGGTGACCGTGAGCTCACGAGATGGCTGAAGCCTTTAGTAATAATTTTAAGAAGAAGAAAATGAAAAGACGTCTGAGTATATAATAATTTTTCATGGCAATAGTTGATGCCATCAAAGTGACGTCGCATGACGAGAAAAATATTTAAAGCAAAGTCAATACCGTTTCGAGAGACGTGTGTAACCGCCGTGTACATTATAATGTCTACCCCGTGGAATAAAAATCAGGATATACATGACGGATCACGTGATGATGGATACACGAGTAGAATAATATCGCCGTCGTAGACATGAAAATAAAGCGAAATCGAAGTAGGCGTATGTGCCGAAGTCAAATTAACTGCCGACGACGTATTATATTATAAAAACAACGATCATAGTCGTTAATCGCGCCGCGTGTATATATTATATTATATTATATCGAACCCGGCGCGCGCGTGAGCGCGGTACACATCAGACACGCGCGCGATCGCGTGAAAACTGAAAATAAAATAAAAAAAAAAAGAAGAGAAACGAGAAGGAAAAGGAAAGGAGAGTGGAGAAAAAAAAAAAAAGTCTCGCGGATAATAAATCGTCCAATTCAAATGAGAATCGCGTACGGCGGCGATCCGTATCCGTATCTGATCCGGTAATTAATTGTTGTGTGTTTATAATAAAACAGTGCACGCGGCTGCCCCGCAGGAGGATTTCCATTGGCCAGGACGACGCCGTAGACGTGGTGGACGGTCGGGGTCGGCCCCGACAAGCAAATGCACTTAGAGCGGTCAACTATGCAAGGGGTAATAATGTTCCCAAGCTTTACACAATACACACACGCGCGCGCGCGCGCGCCGCACAGTCACTCTTATGTATATATATATATATGGTTTCTCTCTCTCTTAAATTCCTTTCAGTATTTATCCTCCTCTTCGTTTTGTTTTGTATTTCTTCTTTATTTCTTATTATTTATTTATTGTTTTTATTTTATTTTTTTTATATACATATACTTATATTCCGTATCACGCGGTCTTGGTCGTTAACCGCACATTTATGTTAATCGCGCGCGTGTGTGTGTGTGTGTTTTGTAGCCGATTTTATTTATCGTGTACAAACGGCGGCGCGAGCTATATAGGGGAGACGAGCCGCCTCCGGTGGAAGAGGGTCGGCGGCGGGGCGCACTTGTGGTGGTGGGCGTCATCGCCGCGGCCGGCGCATCGGAATCTCGGCGATCCCGTCGCCGCCGACGACGTTCGCTGCACCGACGACGGTTACGACAACAGCGAGATTTTCGGACTTTGCGCGTACACAGGGCCGCAGTACACGATTTTCTCGTGATATACTATATACGTAATAATATACGCGTGTTATAATATATTATTTACCACCTCGGCGGGATTAGCGTCGCGATTGCGTATCCGTACCTACGAATCGAGTTACGTCTACATACTTATGTATCTAAACTAGTGTGTACTTATCGGTTGTAGTACATATTATAGTGATTGCACTGGTCGCCGCACGTTCCGACGAGTGTGTGCGTATAAGTGCGCTCGTCGACGATATCGTTTATACGCGTGCCTGTTCGAGAGACCGTAGTGTGTAGGCGGATGTGGTACAGACAAATTTTCATTCATCCGTCGGCGTGTATATGACGTGTGCCGCGCGATAAATGCGTTCTTTATACGTTTTCAAACGTCTCTTATTGCTTTGGGAAAACGGTTTTCATTGCGTCGTCATATTTGGTATTCGACCGTCTTCTGATATGTTATATTATGATGTCTGCTTCGTCGCCGCAATTCGTCCGTTCTGTCTAAACGCGTAATACAGATTCCACACGATTCGAGTTGGCCGCGGTATATCCACGTACGTTGAAAGTTTTCGACTTTTCTCGGTAAAACCACGCGAATCGTTAATTCACGCGTTTATGATACATATTTCGATACGTATTTCGAATGAGACCGATGACATTATATTATAATAATGAATATGCGTATTTGTATAAGTATTATTTTAAACGCAAAATTATTTGAAGTCGACAATGAATTCGTAACCCATCGAAATTCCATCCGATCGTTCAGATATTACATTGATTGAGGTTTTTTTTTATTATTATTAACTACGAGTGTGTGCATTGTATAACTATAATAATATACTGTACACATTGTGTCGGGTTATAGGAGACGGACGACGATTGCTTCGTCAATCAAAACTCATACGCAATTATTATAGAAATCGTATAGTCGAGTGTGTATAGTATTAGTGTGTGTGTGATGTTTTTTCGGGTAGAATATCTGTTGCGATAAAAAAAAAATCTGCTGCCACCGCAAACACGCGCGATAATGATAATAAAATAGGGTCGTCGTCGCGACCGGAGAGCGTTTATATTTCGGCATTCGGATAAATCGTGCGCCGCCAGTCGTCGTCAAACGATGAACGCGCGCGCGCGCGCGCGCTCGCGAGGAATGCGTGAAGCCACTAAATCTTTAGTCCTGTTGGCACCGGGCCACTGTCCGACACCCAATCCTAAAATACCGTCGACGTCGTCGAAAACGACGTCGTAATTAAAAAGCCCGACCCGCGTATATAGTCTGCGACGGCGGCCGAGGAGACGTCGCTGCGTTGTTGTTTTATTTATTTTTTCGGTTTTTTTTTTTCCTTACGTTTTACGCATATATATATATATATACGCCGTGACAATTATACCCTCGACGCGTATATCTATTTTTTTTTTCGCCTTCCAAAACACACACGAGCGCACCGTATATTTAAACTCGAAAAATAATAATATATATTTACTGCGGTGTGTTGGTCGTCGTCGGTTTGGCAATTAAACAGCCCATTAAACAACCGCCGCGACGTGTGCTTGAGTGTGTGTGCTTACTCGCGCGTGTGTGTGTGTGTATCAGCGATTTGCTGCTTCTCGTCCTGGCGGACGGTGGCGCGAGCGCGCGCTCGCGGTGTACGCGTAAATTGGACCAAGGTGAAAAAGGCGTTAAAGTCCTGCCATCGGCGGTAATTTATCGACGGTTAATTTTTTCTTTCTTTCATTTTCTACCGTCCCAACATCCGGTCGTCGTCGCTAGGATTATTATTATTAATATTATTACTTTGAGCGACCGTGCCATGCCGTGTCCGAGACGCACGCGCGCACTTTTCGGCACGCAAAAGTACGCTTGCTCGCCGTCCGCGCATAAACGTCTCGGACCGCGATGATTTACGATTCTTCTTACGATTCCACAGTCGTAAATCCTGCATCTCGGTTTATTGCGGTTTTTTCGTCTCTCTTTTTTTTATCGACCGCAATAATTAAAAGAGAATAAAAATGCAACAATAATATTTGGCTCTGCTGTGCAGCACGACCTCAGACATCCGATTTAGAACTGGTTTCCGTTTTTTTTTTTTATTTTTTTACGATTTCCCGTCAACTCGGCGATATGCATAATACGTATAAAACCTTTAACGTAATTAAAACGAAATTATAATCCCAGATACCGTTTCGGATTGTTCATCCAGCACCAGTTTACATTTTTTCGTTTACGAGTTCGTGTGATTATACTCCTGCAGTGTTGTGTCAATCGTCTCTCCGACAGGATATGCTTTTATTGATTTCATCGATTCTGCGCCGACACCGTTGCCGACGTGATACGATGAACGAGACGAAAATAAACGATTCTAGTTTTGTCGATAGTTCGTTCAGCTTACTAAATTAAGGAATCACTAATGATATTATAAACTACCTATTGAAATATAGGTTAATCCAATAGCTTTCCTTCGCTCGGAATCGCCTTGTTAGAGCAACGGTACATTGATTTCAAAATCATAAGAACTGCAATTCACCTACATCATTATTCGTCATGCCGTTTATCATCCCCGAGTTTCGCGTATCTCATCCTTTTTTATATTTGTTACTTTTTATTGGCACTATCAAAACTCCCTTTATTTCCTATTCGAACGTCTCCCGAATTTCCAAGTATAACGTTTAGTAATATTTTATTGAAAAAATAGAAATCAATTCAAATTTTTTGTCACATTTTGTCTTTACGAGCATTCGGTAAAAAATTGGATGCAGTCTGCAATCTGCAACTTTCTCGTACCAAGTTAGTGGGTGATTTGCATAAGTGGTAGGTGGTTGGTTAGGTTAACAAAACAAAATCGAAATCGCGCTATAGCTATAGCAGCGTCGTATTATGAGCAATATATTCGAGGACAATACGAGACATCGTGCCGCCGCCACCGACGTAATCAAGTCGGCGGCGGTGACCTAATTGCGTCGGTGGTGGACTTGATGACAGTATATATTATACGCATTGCATATTTTGTATCGTATGCTGCAGCTGTTTAGCTGCGCCATATCGGCTATGCCATATACACGTATATTATACAGAAATCGCGACGGAAATGTCTGCCGCCGACACAGAATGACGACAATAAGGGTGGATGGGTCGTGCACATATTTCATGATCTCGGTACTGATATATTTCGGTCTGTTGGTGTTTACATTTTACACCGCGCGCAATAACAATAAGACGGTAGTAATAGTAACGATAATAATTGTAATCGTACAATAATAATAATAATAATAGTAATAGTAATAATAACAACAACAATATAATATATAATATCGTCGTGTGGCCGTACGGCGGGCGCAGAGTGAAGAGCGCGCAGAAGAGCGCGCCTGATGCGTTTACGAGAGGTGTTATTAATATCCACTTAGGACGGTGACTAGATAATGGGCGCCCGTGGTATAGCGTAATTGAGCTCGGGCGATTTGTATTTCGTATTTTCTCGTATATTATATTCCTTCGCGGTAGCCGTAAAAACACACACACGCACGACGGTGTCGGCGTCTGTGTATAATAAATACGTATATACGCGCGGACGAAAATTACAATACTTTGCTTTGCTTCCTATTAATCACTGCTGCTGCTGCTGCTGCAGTATCCAAATCTCCTCCGCGTATAAAATGTCTTTATCCGATCTGACTAGCACGCGCGCCAATGACCACCACCGCCTCCGCCGGTCGATCTCTCCTAGCGCGCGCCGGCCCGATATAATGACCGCGTGCGTATGAATATAATAATTGTACACTGTATATTACGATTATTGTACACCGTTGGATTTAACTCGACGAACCGTGAGAAAATCGTGTAAATTGACACGTTGATGAGAATCGTCGTCAACGATTTCGTCGGTTCCCGTTGCGCGTAGTTCAGGTGTATATAATTTTAAACATATATATATTTATAAGTACGAGCGATTAAAAATAATAACACACATAACACATATCCTATGATAAATATTATAAGTAATACCATCGCGTGCGAATCTTCTTGCCACAGCGTATATAATGATATCTCGACATTTTTGATACGTGTGAATACTGTTGTACGATACATACACTAAACGAGTAAAAACGATCGTGTTCCTTAAACAGTCGTGTCGAGTAATGTATCTATGGCAGCGATTTTCAGTCTTTTTATACAAACAAGTACACTACCTGCAAATTTTTAAAAGATTTTCTCAAAGGATCGTCGAAACGTAATTATTATTATACGGACGCGTTTCGCATATCGAATTCGCAACTGATATATAATTTAAAAAATGCGATTAACTTTGGTAGATACCCGCTAAAACAAAGGAATAACAAGTTTACATTTTTTCAAATCCAATAGATCCGTTCAAATATCCAAACTCGTCATAATTTCAACATATTATTTGTTCTTATTATTTATCTTTTTAAATGTTTTAAGACAAAACGATTATTATATAATAAGTAAACAATATTGTGACACTCAAGGCAAAATAGTTCACTAAGCACTATATACTTAATCTTCTCTCTTTGTGTTTTGTCTTCATTAACAGTAAAAACAACAACATTTCAATACCTATTACGAAATGAATTGTATGAATATCAATTTTCACTTGTTGCAAAACTCTCAATTTAACAGTAAAGAAAATTCAATCGCAAGTATAAAATTAAAAAAAAAATTTAAACAAATCATAGTATATCTAACACAACAATTAACAGTTTATCCGGTTCTCTATTAATTACAAATATTATCAAATTCGTAATTCGGTAAAATGTGTTAAAAATGGAAAACGTTATTTCTCGATCGGATTTTTTTGAAACTTAGCATACATAGTAATGAAAAATCTACCAACTTATTTTTCAAAATTCAACCCCTAAAAGGGATAAAAGGTGTAAAATGTTATTTTTTAGTCAGATTTTTTCGAAACTTAGCATACCTATTCTGTAAATCAAATAAGGAAAAATCTATTAACTTATTTTTCAAAATTCAACCCCTAAGGGGGTTAGAGGGGTTGAAAATGAAGAACGTTATTCCTCCCTCATACCGGGAAAAACTTTTCTCGGGCTAGATTTTGAGATGCAACGATCAGCGAGTGCGTGGTAATTTGCATTTTATATAAACATTATATATTATAACATTATTATGTCATCGAAAAACCCGACGATCATTAACAAAAGGTATTGATTTTGCAATATCATATTATTACATAACTTTTACCGAAATCGCGTGCGTGCGATGAACAATAGAACGAATACAATAGAACTTTTTTCATTGGACGGTCGATGACGATCGCATGCAAATCTATTGTCATTGGTCGATAAGCTCGTGACGTATACAATTAAACCGAAAACCCGACGATGTTTATCAAAAGGTATGGATTTTGCAACGTCATATATTATTACATAACTTTTACCGCAATTGCGTGCGCTCCATTCCTCTTTCTATCACAGACGCCGTCTCCTTACGCTTACAATAAGTTAGTTATTTTTTATACTAGAAATTTCACTGCAAAACAACGTTTGCCGGATCAGCTAGTTATTGTATAAGATAAGTAGAATATTATTTCGAATTTACTGCAGGTAATAACGGAAAGGAAACAATAATTTGATTTGAATCAATTATTTACCTTTTAATTATTATTTTAAATAAGTATTTTCAGGTGTAATTGTTGCTATTTGTTTTGTTTTATTTAATTGCGTTTTTAATTATGTTAATAGTTCGTTTTATTAATTTTAAATTATGTGTATAAAGAGATAGTGTTGGGCAAAGAAAAATCACTTTTACTTTCAATTATTTAGCAATTAACAACTTATTATGCAAATATTTTTTAATACTGCGTAAAAATGATAATTTTGATTAGTTTTTGATGATTTGCTCGAGTATTTTATATATTGAGACGTTGTATAATTTCCATTTAATAATATGTAATAAATGCATTCTATATTTTCGTAAAGTCGTTAGAAAATTATTGTTTCAAACTCGTACATCAAAACGTTTGATACACGAATAATTGAACGATACAAAAAAAAAAACCGTCGCTTTATTCGATAATATTATTAAAATGTCTTTGCGTAAACCGTGTTACACGTGATTTATAAAATGTAGCAAAACCGACAGAAAGTTAAAAATGTATTATAATTTAAATAACTTCACAATTAACAGAATAAAAAATTACGTTTTTATTGCGCGATAAAAATAATATGTTCAAAAGACAAATGACCAACATCATTCACACTATTTAATATGTCGTATATTGGTATTTAAATTAATTTAGTGATATTTAAGCCTTTTCACGCCGTGCGTTCGAACCTCTAATTATTATTTATGACCATATATAACGCGATACGTGCTACGATTAAATGTGGGCGAATATTGACGTATTCAATTTAATTTTAAACTGTATTGTAAGAAATACCATAAAAAAGCTGTTCATCTTGACGTTCAATAAATCATTATCAAACAGTTGCATTATACCATGTGTTTGGCAAATTATAATTATTTTTTTATTTTTAATTCCCATACATTTTTCTTTTATGCGTTACGTTATAAACACACACACACACATATGCGCGTTTATATATCATTTGTATGAATCAATGTTTAAAAAGTATATAATATGTAGGTACATTAATCAAATATCAATTTGTTGATTAATCACAATAATGTGTTACTATATAAAATATATTTATATATATGTACTTGCGACCGTATATTAATTTTCTTTTTCTTTTTTTTTTTTCCGGTCAATCCTGAATCTTCTCAAAAACAGGATCCTATCACTGTAAGTAAACATTTGTATGATAAAAACCTAATTTTTTTATTTGAAATTGTATTAATTGCTTTTACGTTTTTCATCGACTGGTTACTGACTGACTCGGCGTTTGTTCCGGACACTTCAATAGAGCGTGAGTATTAAGAATATTTTTGATTAAAAACTTAATATTAAACCACTTTATACCACGGTCGTTATGTATTCAAATCCACTATGTGTATATTGTTTATTGTATACGGTATACTATATTGTGGTATTTCTTTAAATGTTTTAAGATTTCGGATCGAGAACTAATTTCAATTACGATACTGTTTTTATTCGTCGACACTTTTAATGCTTTTTTAATGATCGATACTCTCATCAGTTTTTCTATAAAATACAACATTAACGAGAACGCGTTTTCCCTCGGTCATTAACATAATGTACAGAATTATATGCATATTATCTAAATAACGTATACGGTCAGATTTTTTTTTTTCAAACGTTTTTGTTGACGTGTTAAAATATGGTTTTCCGCATTTTTTCTCTCTCTCTCTCTGCTGTCCATGTTTGAATGGGAAAAAAAAACTGATCGATTTTAATAAATAATAAAACAAAACGGTCAGAGTGGAAACATGAATACTGGACAACGTTCCGGTTTAGTAGGTTTAACTCGTGATTAAAAGTATACTTGTAAACATATTCGTTATAAAGAGATAATGAAATGAATATAAGCATTTATATATATCTACGTACAAAATATCGTGTATTAAATATTAACTAACTGCACAAGTAGGTGCGTTTACACGTCCGCGTGTATACTTAAATAATTTAATCAAACGCCGCGCCGGCGCAAAAACCGATTGTGCTCCTGTGGTATTATTGTTATCGCACTAGTTTCGCATATAATAACTGCACTTTAAAATAAAACCGTAATTATAAATACAGTTTCGGAAATGCGAAAAGTAACTCGCCCTGTCGCGTGGGACGTTCGCGGGAGTTTGATATTATTATCAGTATTATAAATTAACAATCGCGTACTGTAATAGAGAAGGTAACCGTCCTAGGTGTGTACAATACATAATATATTATTATACTAATACGCTTAGAATCGATACTACAGCGTATTGGATAATAGACGAGAGTAATTCTCTTTCAATACAGTTTACCGTATATTATATTGTCTTCGGTATAAAACTATACGACGCGTATGATAATACCGCATGTCGGATTTAGATGACGTCTATGAGCCGGCGAATACGTCGCCGCCGTCCTGGGTTATAAGCATGGCTACGACCATGTAACCAGTAGTTAGGACTTTGAGCAGCGTGTGTCCGCATATACGCAGTAATACACCCGTATTATAATATTATTATACGCTCGCCGATCGGGTTGTCGATCGTGTAGATATGGTTTCAGGTGGGTTTTAATCTTTCGGAAAGATCGATATTTTTTTTAATTTTTTTTTTTAATACGTATTTAAAATAAAAGAATATAATATATATATATATATATTTAGAATATTATCCGGCCCCGGGTGGTCATTAATTCGTTTTATTATATATATATAATATTATGATGACCAGCGAGTATATCTTAAATATCTATAGCTCGGACATACCGGCTATGTACCGTCCCGTGTAAACCTATACGGACCCGATATTATATTTTATTACGAATATATAAACGGCGGCGCGTTTTGTTTTTTTTTTTCCTTATAAATTCTCCGCGATCGTACGATATTTATTATAGCGTACGCGGGAGAACTCTTGGTAGAAATTACGTAAACATTTTATTTTTATTTTTTTTTCCCCACTGAAATTTGTTCCGCTCGCGCGCGCTCGTGAGAAGGCGGCCGGTCAGGGAGCCTCCGGGGGCTGCGGCGTCGTCGTCGTCGTCGTCGTCGGGTGCGCGGCGGCGGCGGCGGCGTCCGTATAACCGACAATTAGAGCGTTAATACGACGGACGGACGCGGCCGAGATTGCCCAAGGGCCGGGCCAGGGATGACGGTATTCGTCGCCGGTCAGATCGGCCGCGTCGATAAGAGCTGGTGATGTACGCACAAAGCCACGGAAGCCGTTTCGGGTCGGATGAGAATAAAAAAAAAAAAAAAAAATTACAGTATAAATATGTAATAAGTATTAATGCACGCGCGCCCGCGTGTGTGTGTGTGTGTGTGTGTACGCCGTCGTGAGTACTACCCGCCGCCGCAATAACTCCCTCCGGGTCTAGGTTCATGCTAATGAGGACACCTGTCCTAATAAAATTTACATTCATTTTACATAAACATTATTTTTTTCACGTTTTAATAATCGCGTTTAGAAAACTTATATACGTATATATATACCTACACGCATACGTTTATGTGTGTGTGTGTGTTGATATTATTTCGTTGTAATATTATGTTCTTGCGGCAGCGAGAAATTGTTGTGTGTGTGTGTGTTACAACGGTACCTATTATACAACGTTATATTATAGTGCATATAATATCATTATTATTATTATTATTATTATTATAAATTTATGGCGACTCTTCGAATGACTTCTGCGGTTGACGAACAGTGTATAGTGTGGTCGTTTATGCCGTGTAATTACACGATAATACTGATTTCACGTGATACTTTATTCGCGGTATGTCTGATATAGTGTAATGATGCCGTCATAGAACTGTCGTGTTTTATAAGTCGTCGTAGAAACATTTTACGTTGATAAAAAAAAAAAATAATAAAAAAACGCTAGAGTAAATCGTACTACAAGTACCGTAGAGATTTAAGCACCTTGAGCATCTTGGAGTTCATCGTGCACAGGACAATATCAAAATTACAGGTTTTCATCATACCTATCTCACCGCGTGTTGTAGTAATATGTTAACAACACATAATATACGATGATACGTATACATTTGTATGATATTCATAGTGATGACTGCTGGGGTCCCAGAGGGCATGCTTTTCAAAATTCCTAAAAAAGGGTATCCTTATTCTGATTTGAGACATTTTCATTTTTTGTTACTATATCCACTGATTACGCGTTTACAATATTATAAAAAATTGAACATAATATAATTGTTTGATTTTTATACAATAATATATTTGTTTACTTTTTTTAAATTGATTTAAAGCAAAATATATTCAATTACTTCATTAGAATGAATTATGTTACATCCGATTCTATACTCTAAATGGCAATCATCATTGCATTTGTCGTAATATCAGTATTTATCTAATATCTAAGATGATTTTTACACGCTATACTTTATAAATATGATATTTTTAATATGATATTTTCATACTACTTGCTGTTGCGGACCACTCACATTGTCAACACGATAAAGCGCTCTATTGTGTCATGATTAACATACCGGAATTTCGTTTTCGTTTAAAAATAAAAGGATTCTTGCGTTCTCATCTCATCGAGGCACTCAGTGTATAATAAATCATTCGTAATTAAGTGGTATTTGCGAGTTACGGTTTTTCACGACGTGTCTCCGAGAAACTCGAAAAATCTTAATTATTTTGAAATCATCCAGAAATATTTCTTCTCGATAGAGTCTGTAAGCCCGAGACATTCTCACAGAAATAAATAATTTCACATTTTTCACATGGTTGATACTATTTTGACACGATTTTCACCGGTTTTTTAATAAATATTACATTATACAATACATTTTATACACTATACATTCCACTTTGTGTCAAAATAGACTCCTTTTAATTCTGTTTGTTTTGAACATTTATTCTTTTGTAAAATTATTATCGATTTACGGAACAGTTAAGCTAATGCGTAACGATAATTAACACTATAATATAATAAAATTTTGTAATTTTGCCGGTATTCTTCATAAGTACAATAATTTTAACGATTGCCAAATTAAAAAGTTTTTAACAGTCTCTATAATAGTCCGAATTTGCGAAAATATTCTTTGAATCGTATTAAAATATAATTATTGCTCATTATATAATCTATGCATTTAAATGTAATCGTTAAACAAACGTACATGACTATTATTGACCATGAATTAGCGATTTGCCGATTGAAAAGTATGCGCACATACTTTTATTGTATTAATATTATAAGTTATAATTCTTACTTATTCGCAATTTCGTCTTAAAAAAATTATCAAGTAGTTCTACTAAATGATTATAATTAATACGAGCAGTATTATATTAAAAAGGGGATAATGCGCTCCCGTATGTGACGCGCGGTGTGGTATATTATATATAAATAAAACAAAAACAGTCGAGGACTGTTTTTTAAAACAAAACAAGTATAAATTATGTAGAATGTTGCAAATGAATTTGTCAGTTGCAAAAAAGATGGATTGTGTTTTTTATACGTATACACAATGCATTACATCGCCAACATATAATGCGTATATGAATAACCGGGCAGCAGTAATGATAGATTATAAGATAATTGCTCGGAATATAAAAAATGAAAAAGAAACAAAAAAAAAAAAACAAAAAAACAGAGGTTATCTGTAATATATATATATTTATTTTTTTTTAATTTATAACCGCCCGGTCTGTTGTCCGGCCAATTAATTTTTTTTGAAGCTTGAAAAAAATAATAAAACATACTTTCTTTTGGTCCTTTTCTGCCCCGCCGCCGTCACTGAAACATTCGGAAAATGTGGGGTGATCTTTCACGACGTGCGCGCGTATAGAATACGAAAATGCTCTCCGTGCGCACTAGTGTGCAGTGTGTATTTTTTCGGTCATAATTTCTGAAGAATGTGGTTTTACAAACGCGCATACGCGCTCGTATATTTATATATATATATATATATCATATAAGTATGTACGTATGTATATAATGTGTATCATAATATTTACATACCACGTCGTTCTCAGCGTCTACACACGTAGGCTAAACTTTTTTCGGTAGGCGTCATCGTTTCTGTATATGGCCGAGGTAAAACAATATATATACATGTTATATGTGTATAAATTTTTTTTTTTATATATATACCTATTTATATAATATATATATGTATATTTTTTTTATGATATATGTTTCCTCGGATTTTCTACTGCGGTGCTCACCATAATTCAGATCCACCGCACAGATATCCGCGTATAATTTATGTGTGTTCTACCAACACGGTAGCCTCCGAGACATGCGTGGATATTACGGCACGGGGTCCTTATCACGAACCGAGATTTTTCGTCGTCGTCGTTTGAAATTGGCTTCTAAACACACGCACACAACACACCCGCGCGCGTCTATGTATACATTTATGTGCGTGCGTGCGTGCGCGTATGAGTATAATAATCATAAAAATATTATTATTATCATACGCACGCGTGTGCGTGCGTACGCGATTATCATGCGTTCGGCGCAAGGGATGTCCTTAATTTTTGTTCGTTCGAAATTTATGGGCTCGTGACTTTTAGCGCTGTCAACCCGGAACACAGACGCTTGTGGTATAGATAAAGATTTTAGCGACCTGAAAAAATAAAAAAAAATCTTTATGTTTCCTAAAAATATATCTATGACTTGTGTATTCTATTTCTCCGACTCTACGCCGTACAATTTACTAATGTTCTCGGTATAAATCAGGATGCTATGTTCAGTACGGCGTTTTCAAAAAAAAAAAATAAATAAAACGCCCTCGGAGACTTTTTTACAAAAACGTTGAATAGAAATTATGTCGAAAGACAGAAATTTAAGCATAGTTTAGTTTAAAGTGTATGCTTCACGCGTACAACAACTAATTCCGTTTATCCGTAGTGTTAGTATTGAAATGTTTTTATCGAATATTTCCGTTTCAATGTAATTTTATTTTCGTAGACACTTAATAGATATTTTAATATTAACCATAAATTAAACTAGAAAATCGCTTTTTAGCGTTTGATAAAAATATACCAGCGAAATTATATTTAGACGTAATGATCATAATTCAAAGCGAAGAAAATTTATTAGTTTATAAATTAAAAAAATAAAAACGTGTACATTTTGATATATGTATAGTTTAGTTTATACGTAATTCTAAAAAGACATTTATCAAAGAGAAAAATGTATTAATTTTGTAAATATATATATATGAGTGTGTGTGTGTGTGTACGCAATATATTATATCATTAACCTACTCTCGTTATTGTATCTCTGATCGTATACACACGTATAATATTATACGTACGCCACACAATGAAAAAGTCTCGAACGTGCAGGTTCTGGGTGTTGAGCATCAAATTGCCGTATACTTAAAACAATATAAATAGTATTATAATATTATAATGTCGTATTGATGTGTTTGTAACTAATTTGTGTAATGTGTTTTGTTCCATGTGTTCGCCCGTTCTCGGAATTGGATTCGGACATGCAACAATGTGTCGGCCTGTTCCCCGTGTACTGCTGCAGTATGTGAGTATTATATTATACCGTTCATGCTTACGATATTTTACGTGCCTTTATTAGTTGAATATGATTTACGCGTTTTGTACATTTGTGTATCGAGTGTGTAATTTACAAATACGGTGATAATATATTTTGTGTGTGCGCACACGGCGAATTCGCGGCGACGCGAAATTTAATCAATCGAAAATGCACAAACACGCGGTGGATGGGGTGGGGGGAGGGGGTATGTGTGCTAGGTGGAGAGAAAAATGCCTATAGCAGATATACCCGCGCGCCGCCGCGTGTCCCGGGGTGGCGGCCACCGGAACTTTGACCGACAGTTTGCTCACACCGACGCGGCACCGGCGCTGTTGAATAATGCTAATTAAAATCGGCCTGCCATTGTTTCCAATTAATTATCATATTTGTATAATATGAGTTAAGCGTATTAAACAATTTAATGCGATACATCGTGCACAATATACGTATACGCGGTATACCTACTGCAGTTGCGCGCGCGCGCGCGCGCGCGGGGGGACCGGAGAGTTTGATTATCATACCGTGTCAGGACGTGTTACAGTTTATGGGTTGTTTTCGTAGGAGTGCAAGCGCAGACTTGTAAAGTTATTGGCCTAATGTAAAACACCCCACCCCCGCCGCCTACATCCGGGTTCATGGCTTTATTCGACGCGTGTTTTGTGGTCAGCAGCGGTGTAAATATTTAAAAATGCATATTTCAATAATGTGTGTTTCGCTACGTCCGACTTACGTATACGCTGACGTATAAATATACGCCGCGATGTGTTTGTACGATAGGTATTGTGTTCATACATCGTTATTATACACGGCCAGCTATATGCGCATTTTATGTAGGTACAGTATTTTCGATTATTATTTATTGTTAACGCCGAAATATATGAGCTGAACATTGTTATACATAGAATTATAAACTAATAATCGATCACCGGATACCTATTCCGGGTCTTATTACGTAATATCTGTAAACTTTTAATGCAAAACGTATCCGTACAACGTGCATACTATACGCATATACTCGTATATTATAGACAAACACGGTCGAACAGATTTCATTTTCATATTTTTCCGCGTAAAGGAATGATGTTGATATATTTATTTCGTTCGTTTTATCGCGCGTATTTTACACCGTCGTCCATTCCGTTATGACACATTCAACTTTGAATTCGTTCGTTGAAAATTATCATTTTACCCTCGGTGTTTTTTATTCTTCGTGTATGTCTTTCTATGGCTAGGGTGTTGAATTAAAATCAATAATTTTCATTCATAAAATATTTTTTCATCAAAAAATGCACTATGATAAAAAAAAAAAAAAAACGACAAATGTGTATTACGCCTATCATTACAAGATTAAAATGTAAACACTAATTTCTCAAACAAGTTATTTACAGAATATAATGTGTGAGTGAATAAGTTTGCCCTAATATATATGTGATACCTATATGAAATCTTAGTAGGAAGAAGTACAAAAAAACCAAAGGTTGATTATGCATTATAATACTGTCGTTGCAGTAGCGGTTGTTGTAAATTTCAGGGTTTCTAACTGTAATTTTCTCTAATACATCCTCTAGAGAGTATTAACTATAATGCATTATCACCTGTTTTTTTTTTCTTTCCCTTAGCCCGGTTTATGGAATCACCTGTTACTGTAATTAAAGTCGAATTCGATAACTCGTTATTTAAAGTCATTAAGCGGTTGGTTTGCATTTATTTAACTGCCGCAGCCGCGTGCAGGTGTCTTAGGCTCGTCTGATTCAACAGAAAAGCAAAAATGACCGCTCGTACAAATTATACAGTCCGTTTATCTTTTGTGTAAATCGCCGTGTTTAAGCCCTATGACAATATTTGATTTTTTTTTTTTGCGCTAAATTTACACACAATTATTATTAAAACGACGTTTAGATTGTATTTTTTTCGTTCACACCTCGCACGATGATGATAATTATGGTTATAAAAAGTATTATGTTGTGACTGCACATCTCATATGTATAACTATAATAGCATACTTCTTGAAAATCCCCAGACATTCATACGCATCAGGCTGCTGCTGTAGCGAACGTTATTTTATTTTTTCCCAACAAGTTACTCATAAATCTATATAATATGTGTTTTTTACAACCATGTGTTATTATGAAACGTTTAGAAACTCAAACAAAATAACCCGCACTGTAAACGTAGTTTTTTTTTTTTTTGTTTTTACACATTCGCTTACCTACAAAAAAGTTACAATTACACAAAACCGCATATTCCCGAAGGACATGAAAGCACCTGTCTACCATCAGTTTAGTTTCTCATGCCAAAATTCAAATTCAACCCTGTTTATTATTATTGATCGATAACTTCATGTGTGTTGCGAATTGTAAAATTAATACAAACGACTGGATGTTTAGTATAGAATATAAATTTGGATAGGATTTTAATAACGACTTAAAAAACACAAAAAATGCACTACAAAAAAAAAAGGTTAAATGTACTAAAAATTCCGAAAACTAAACTTAAAAATGACCGAAAAAATCTACTAAATGAAAATTTTTATTTTAAAATAAGACAATGCAATAGTCATCGAAATCCAATCTCTTAATATAAGTATATATATTATATTTTACTTATTCATTGTGAATTCTGTTCTCTTTTTGCACGATTCTTTTCCATACGACTTTTACTTCAATGCTATTATTGGTATATGTATCTTGTATAATATTATAGAATGTTATACACCACAAAAACTACATAAACGATTGACTTACATTGGTTTGTGAATATTTAAATTATGTAAATATATATATATATATATATATATATATATATATATATATGTTTTTCTTTCTGTTGTATTAATTATCGTCAAACATGAATTATAAAACTGCTAGTTATTTTGACACGTTTTTATATAAACGGTTCGTTTTTAAATTCTTTATGATGCTTATTTACGCGCGTAACGTATACTGAGATGACATTAATTATATAATATTTAAATATATTTTATTTTAAAAGCTATGTGGATGGAAGGATAGTGCAATTATTCAAATATATTTTCATAATTATTCGTAGCTTTAAACGTTCACAATAAATCCTCCTAAAAGACGTGGAAATGAATTACGTATATCCCAATGTCGTTAATACGATCTAATTATTATGTATAGTGTATACCTTTTTGAAAAAAAAAAAAAAAACATATGTCGTTAAATTAAGAAATGATAAAAAAAAACATCTGTCAAATAGCATAATTATTCCACTTTAGTATAATAATAATATCTGCTTTAGGGTGTATACATATTAAATATTGCGTTATTGTTATATTTTAATACGCATTGTCCATATGCGCGCGCACGTTCAGCGTGGACATTTTTTCAAGAACTACTAAAAATACGATTCCAGTAGATATGTCATAAGATATATATAACATCCCCGCTGCGATTTAACGTATTTTGTTGCAAATGCAAATCAATTACGTATTCGTTTTTTGAATAGTGTCTTGACAGCGATACATTATATTGTATACTCTTTGTGAAAACTCACCGCAATACTGTAAACATTTTCAAACCAGTGACGGCGTTTGCGAAACGTATTATTTGTATACACACTTATTATTGTGTTGTATACATATACGTATGTAATCTTATTTATTTCTCTCTAATTGTTGAAAAAATTTCGAATAGCGTTTAAGTATACCGCGGTTACTTTTATGTTTTGCAGCAGACACATAATGCGCACGATGATAATAATAGGTATATTATTACGATCGTCGACATCACTCGACGCAGTCGTGTACGAATTGTAATCCCGTTTAAGCCTCCGCCGCCGTAGCACGCACAATATCGTATATTAGGTACACATTATGTGAGGAACGTCGTGCCGATAACTCATTTATATATATATATATATATATTTATACATGTTTTCCTATTGTCGGCGCTATATCCGTCTTTATCCGCGACACTTTTGTTCTGCGATCGCGTGTGTGCAAAAGCCGCTCGCGAAAAAAAAGAAACCACCTCGTGTGACGTCTTTTCTCATCTTTTTCCTCGTCGAGTGTCATTGCTCACGGGGCGCTGAATTCCAATAGAGCCGACACGAGTGAGGAAGCGAAACCGACAAAGATTTTTCGGGTGTATGGGTAAATAAATCTGCGCGTTGTGTTTTCGTCGTTCCCCTTTGATAAATCCGTTTTTCGGTGAAATCCGCTTAAAAAATTACGTCTTTCGTGTCGTCTGTGTGTGCGCGCGTGTGCGTGCGTGTGTATTTGTGTACATGTCCTCGTATATGTATATATCTGATCCGATGCTGTACCTCGGCGAGACCAGTTTGCGGAGGAAGCAATAAACCACAGCGCGTGCAGCCGGTTATCACTCGGCACTCTATTGTATATATATTACCTGTACGTATATATAAATACGAATATATATAAATGTACTTAAGACCGTGCGCGGGGATAAAAATCGTACAGATTTATCGGGCCCGGTCAGTACAGGTACACTGCGCGCGCGCTTAGGGCCGCACTCGATTTATTGAGATCCGTTCGGGTCTTCGGGAGGTCCATTCGGATTGAGCGAGTGTGTGTTATATTATGCGTATAATACGTTATGAAAACACTCGTCGTAACGTTCGAAATCCAACACCGAAAATTTACCACCTCGTCGTTACCAAAATTAAATATAAATTACATTTTCCCGCTTACATTAACCTTGGGCCGTATTAGAAAATGGCATATAAACTCGATAAAAACGCGTGTAGGTCGGATGTCGATATAACAGAAAGAAGAAAAAAAAATGTACGAATATTTTATCCACATCGACGTGAAACAATTTAAAATTCACAATACACAAAGTGCATTTAAAATATTTTCCTCGTGTACCTCTAGATTCTACGCGTTTATATTGATATTTAGTGCAGGATTTAATTGAATTTCTCAAAGTCATGTTTTGCACCGTACGTGTGTGTGTGTGTGTGTGTGTAAGTGTGAGCGTGTTTTCACGAAGACGTTTTAATTTAGTGTTATTTGAAAATATTTTATCGCTTTGAATCGTATGACTTGTTGCTTGGCGCGTTTAATCGCACTCGCTTAAGGGGAAACTATATTGCATT
The DNA here is from genome assembly GCA_948098885.1 of Drepanosiphum platanoidis. Lineage (NCBI taxonomy): Eukaryota > Metazoa > Arthropoda > Insecta > Hemiptera > Aphididae > Drepanosiphum > Drepanosiphum platanoidis. The sequence goes on from OX402529.1 coordinate 18,069,906, forward strand.
TCGGCGCGCGCGCGCGCGGCCCCATTAACGACGTGCAATTTGCTACAGATGATAGCCTTGTGATTTACCGGTCATGCTTAATTGTGTGGGCGAAAAGCGCACGATGCAAATGCACATCCGAACCGCAACAGTGCAACTACGACCGGAAGCTATATATTGGTGCTATAATTTGTACGACCGCTGCATTTTAGGGGCGTAAGAATTTAACACTATATCGCTGCATTATGCGCATTATTTATCATTATAAATTATACACAAGTAGTGAGGGTTGTTGGAAATTTAGGGTCTTGGCAATATTCAATTTGAAACGTTTTAAAACACGTTTATTAATTTTCTATTTCAACTCTATCGGACCTACAATGATTAAATACAATGCTGCGAATTTTGTTTTTTGAATAGTAGAACATTCCGACGTGAATATTCGTCATATCTCATATGTTATATTACAATATATTTCCTTGACTTCCTATAATATAGGACCTATATTTTTACTTATGTTGGAATCGGTAATTTTGGCCCTTTTCATGGTATGATTAAGGGCGACACGAATGAGAACTTAATGCCTCGATAATTTATCATTATTCTGTTTGACAAATAAATAAATAAAGACAATTTAACTGTTATTTTAAGTTGTGTCGCTGGACACAATATTCGATCTCATTGTCTAGTAAATTTAAACAACAGCCTTTTTACTCATTGCATTTATTAATACCAATTGTAAAAATATAATAAATAAAAAAATAAGTTAAAAAGAAAGAAAAAAAAGATAGCAACTGCGGGAGAGTTTGTTCTACAAAGTCACATTTATTTTCTCTAAAAAAGAACGCAGTTCTTTCTCTTTTCTGTAATGATCTCACGTGTTTCGGAGACCTTTTAAATATCGCCACACGTGGAATATATTATATAATATATATATATGTAAAAAAGTTTTATTCGTTTAAAATTTAAACTTAAAATCATCGTCGCAACTCAACTTTCAGCGGTCGTTAACTCGTAACAATTTTTTTAGATAATCGTATCATTTTTTTTTTTTTTTTGGTTATTACTTCGTCTCGTGGTTTCCACGAAACGATCAAATACTCCGCGCGGTGATAATATCACAGTGATACAATTATGCTGTATATTACATAGATACGTGGAACGTCCCGAGTCTGTAAAAAAATAAACTTAGTCTCTCGTAGTCAATGCGCTATTACTTGCGTATATACGCGGCCGTGTTTGTCAAATCACTCTTTGTTTTGTATGGTATTGTTCAGTCGCGCGATGCGTTATTATACAGTAAAATATAATCTAGAACGCGTTTAAAGTGTGCTTAAAACGTACACTAATGTCGTTTATACATTCTACGCACCCGCAATACGAGTAAAAAATGATTAAAGAACATAAACGCGTTTTTTTTATATTTATATAAATATTACAAGCTTAATGGATATAAAACGTACAATGTATTTATATATTATACAGTTATAATGTGCTGTAATGGTCGACACGGGCTGTATTTTAATTTTATACCGTACGTACGGGGGAAAGTATATCGTCGTATCCAAAAGATGATCTTAATTAGTTGTTCTGTTTTTATCGGGTAAATCCGTCTCGTAAGCCGCGTAGTGGAATCGGTCGTGGCCGTCTCCGGCCGGGAACCCGCGATTTCTGGGAGTCGTCTCGTCATGTCGTCACACGGAGCACGTCTATCGACCGATAATTAGTGTCCTGGCGCAACGTGACCGCGCCTGCAGGAATCGGATGCGGTCTTTAGAAATAAGCTCTTTGGACGGTCAATCATTCCGCGGAAGCATCAACCTCGCGATTCGTTCGATTAAAATCTATAGTTTATATGGAAACGTTACGCTCAGTATCCATCGCCGAGGGCCAAGGCTACTCTGAGTGGTAAAAAGCTCGTGCGCACCCGAAAGCGAGTCGGGAAATTTGAGTAGATATTATTTTCGGGATTCAGTGCAATGTTATTTTAGCTGACGCATCGCCATATATTATCACGTGATAAATCGATTTTCCCGCTTATATTCACCGTCGAACCATTTCATTTTGTCGCATAAAATACATAATAATAATAGATAGTGTCAATTTGTTTCAGCCGCGCCTGTTGGCTAAATCTGTATGAAAATATCGAAATGAATATAATATCGTGCGAATACTTCCAGCCGAAAATTTAAAAAAAATACAATTATGAAACCGCGTTAGTCTTTCGACATGAAATTCATGTAAGTTTCTGAAAAATAATTTGTACGAAAATTTAAAATTATTATTTATATCCAATCGTTTATATTCATTCGGGTCGATGATTTTCGTCGTACAAACAAGGTGAAAGATGATAAAATGATTACATTTTATATAACATAACATATTTTATGCGCTCTATAGTATAGTGTCCGGTTAAAATTTAAAACTAAAGTTACAAATATTTCCGCCTAATTTATACCATATTATACAGGATTGACCCTACACGATACGAGTGAGATACGAGCGAGTATGCTCACGTTTAAACCTAGCTCGGCGGCGGCGGCGGCTCGCGGCGACTGTAATCAAGCCGTACCCGAGCCGCCGCCGCCGCTCCTGTTGCTGCTGCTTCTGATATATAATAAAATAATATAACAATGCACGTAGATAATATGCGCGAGATAAGAGCTGCTGCAGAAGAAACTATTTAGAAAACTCGAGCCGCGGCGCGCATGTACAAGTCGCATGTGTAATATACATGTATAGCATATAAGTAGCGCGTACACGTGTTAAATCCAGAACGGGCGTACATATTATTATAAAATGTACGTATATAATAATATATAATATATATTATTATTACGTGCGCCGCGTATACACGCAAGGGTCAAATGTTTTGTACATACCGCACGGGTATTCTTCGCGCACATTGTGCACAGCTATATAATATGATAATAGTAATAATAATAATGCCACATAATAGTATACGTGTGTGTGTGTGTGTGTGTGTTTTGTAAGTACGGTATTATAATATACATACATGCGTGATGCGTATAAGAAATAGAGTCGTTTCGCGTACGCGCGCGGTGGCGGCCGGCGGACAATGGGAGACTTATCGGAAAGTCTTCGATCGCATCGGCAAAATAATAATATAATACGCTCTGCTGCAGGTGGTCATCCGATACGCGCGCTTTCGCCGTCCATGTATACTAATAGGCGCGGCGCGCGTTAAAACGCAAGACGGTGTGCAATAAAACAGTGTTTAATAACATTATACTGTACGGCGTTTGTCTGGATACTGTCGTGTCGCGTTATTTGTCTCGTACATTATACTACGCTTATATGTGTGTGTGTGTACGTCCAAATATAAATAATATAATAGCAAACGATGCGTTTTCCACGCCGAACCGGAACCAGACGGCCGAAAAACGTTTTAATTTTTTTTTCTTTCCCCCCGTTTCCCCGAAATACACGTGCAACGACAGCAGCAGCAGCAGCGATCTTTTAGCGTTGACAACCCGACCGGCCCATATTATTAATTATCGTCTCGTTCAGAGGAGTCCGATTGCGCAGACAACCGACAGAACGTGTGTTATATATTATACATACGTGCATATGTATATATTACACGGCATATACACCTCGTCTCGTTGTTCCCGTGGCTCTAAACGCGTCCGTAAACATTTGCTGTCCTCCGGGTCGACCTTTGTACACGCGGAGTAGTACATAATATAATATAGTAGTCCCTCGTGTGCGCGTGCACCCATATAATTCTTGCAGCGTTACACGTTATTAATATAATACGACTAATACGGCGGTGTCGCGTTCGTCTTCCGCGAACTCGGCTGTGCGGTGGCAATATGGCTGCTGGCTGGCGGATGCGAGACAAAAAATCGACCTCAACGTGTTGTATTTTGCCCCCTTAATTTATGTCCTCGGGGAGCTAACCATCGCAGTGGCGTTTGTCAAAGTCCAGACTCGACGCGCGCGCGCGCGCTCTGTAAACTAATGGCGTTTAACAGTGCAATTAACCCTGTGTTTCGACAAACAGAAATTTAAGAGTCTTTTGAAACGAAAACAAAAAATGTTTTGTTTCAAGATGTGTATCCTGTCAAAACTGCAGTTTTGGCATTAGGGTCCCGACTGTTTTTTTTCTTCACGTGACGATTGTGCAGCACGCTTTGAATATTTCATTCTAAAGTACGTACCTACACGTTTAAGGGTATATTATGTTACACCTCGTGTCCCCGTTCGTGAATTTTTCCAGTTTATAAAATAGACAATTAGCTTGCACAGTTCACAGAACGTGTAAATTACAGTTCTTACTAAACTATTTGCAATATTAATGGTTATATTTCGTTTCCAATTCTTATAATTTGTAACTCTGATTCAATATTATAAATGTACATGATTTGATCGAACATAATAGTAATTTAACGTTATTAGTATCGGTAAAATAGCCAAGTATATCTGAGGAAGACTAACTGACGTTGTTTCGGAAGATTAAAAAAAAATAGCGAGTAAAAGAAAAAAATTATAGAGCATTCGCGGTGGCTTTTAATTAACGACCCGTGTAAATATTTATAACTATATTATACGTTGCTGTAGTTATACACTATCATTAGTTTATAGTCTTATGTAAATGTTAAAAAGTATCGAATACGCGGTGTGTGCAGCTTACGCATATATACGCATGTATTGCCCAATGACATTATTATATATGATCATTTAACTACATTATATAGGTATTAATGTGTATCGAAGCTGCACGCGCGAGTGTATACGCGCGGCGAGGACTCGGCGGCAGTCGTATACGTGCGACTATATTACAATAATAATAATAATAATAATGAAAACCTTAGAATTAAATTATATATTATATGTATACACATGTGTGCGGCGTCTGTATGCGTATCCAAACCGGTCGATTATAATATTTCTCCGAACAAAACGAGCTATTGTGTAATTATAATATCGAGTTTATATATATACGTATGTATGTATACGCGCGTGGACGAAATTGCATTTTGCCTATTATAATATATTATAGTCGCTGCGCGCCACCGATTAGACCTCTGCAAGTTCTCGTGTAGTATAAACCGTAGCCACGTTCGCCGAGCTATAATAATATTGTAGACGAATATTTGTACATTATATTATGCTGTTAATTTATGTTGTTTGTTTAATTGCACACACATACGTATACTCGCGTGCAAATAAAAACGTGCGAATATTTTATGAAAAAAAAAAAAAGCAACTAACTGTATCGCCACGGATGAACTTTGTTACGGTGCAAATAAAATTATGACTTAAATTCTTATTTGAATAATATTATGCACGTATATAATATTATTATGTTTATGTTAAACAATTTTCGAATCGTGCTAATTTATCCGCGGCTAATAATAACGCGAGTATTTATATGTGAATGCGCGCTTATACGTTTGCGTGCGTATAGCTTTTACAACGTAAACGTAATACAAAGTTATGCGCGCGGATAATAATATGGTATATGGTCAAGTCCGTTTGTGTATTTTAACATATTATATTTTTATTTAATTGCGTCCGAGGGTATACATATTATAGAGAAGAAGACGCTTACAGCCGGTTTACTCACGAAACGTGCCGGCGCCGCCGCCGCCGCCGCCGCCGCGTGTGATACGGAACAATAGCGTATTCTATTATAATATTAATTATATGTTTTGAGGTTCGCGGCTTGTTGTTGATATTATTTTCCGTCGAAACCGTGCAGGCGTACTTGTGTTTTATTCGTATAGATCCGAGTGTGTAAACAATTGAAAACTTTAGATTGATATGAAAAATGTCAAGCACATAGTGCTTTGGCGCCGTCTCGCGGACCACTAGGCCGTGCACGATATGATTTTCCGCGACCGAAAACGAAAAATTCGTCGTACAAATGCGACAAGTCGGAACGAAACGTCTGCGACTGCGCGAGTATATAACGTATTATAATACGTCTTGGTACATACGATCCGTACCGCCGTGTCTCGCGTTAATTTATATAGTACGTTTATTGTAAGATAGGTTTGTACAGCGGCGACTTGATGTACAAATGTATACGTGTTGTGCTCACTGCGTAGTATCTCCGTGGACTGCGTGCGCAATTAAATAATGACCCGAGTCCCCCGGGGGCGCGGCGTAATGTCTGTTTAACGAGTGTAAGTTGCGCCGCGGTATAATTGTGAGACGAGGGCGGGAAAGGGTTATTGTTGTCGTATACAGGTGTAAATTAAACAAAATAATAATTATTATTATCTCGGTCCTCGCAGCCGCGTCCGTCACGAACGCGCGCTGCTCGCGTCCGTTTGAAGAGGAGGCAGCAGCAGCAGTAGCGGCGGCAGCAGCAGCAGCTGATATAATAGTGCGCGCCTTGTGTTTCGGAATTATAACAAACTGTATAGATATGCGCCGCGTGTATAGGTAGACGTGTATAATATGAAAATTATTATTCCTCGAGAACTAGTTTTACGCGGCTAATAGCCTACAAATTAGCCGTGTGCAACATGCAAGATTAATTAGTCGTTCGGGTGGATTATATAATTTGTGTGCTTGTCTGTGCATGCGTAAAATAATAATACGCACTCGCTGAAAATAAATAGATAATAATTTATGATTTTTTTTTTTTTTTTTTACAATTTATTTCGCTTATCGTTTTCAGACCGCGTTACACTGGGCCGCGAAACACGGCAACATGGACCTGGTGAAAATGCTGGCCGGCACGTACAACGCCAACGTCAACGCCAAAACGGTAAGCCATACACGATGTGTTCTCATCGACGCACACACATTTTTCACTTTCTCACAGCACACTACACCGCGGTAGAGAATTACGCTCTATTGCCGAATGACTCATGCGATACACAACTGTGATGAAATTAGTCTTTCTCGCGATTGATTTCAGACCCTGGGGGTAGGAACATTGAGATAGAATTTAATATGTATAATATTGTACACATATAGTATAAGTATATAATATGTAGTTTCGATTATATTTTAGGCTCGTTTTAATGACATGAAAACAATACAAATACATATATTATGTACACATGCCATCGTAAACGATTCAAGAGTTTGTTCGCAAAAGGGGAAATACGCACTTAAACGTTTTCGATTACTTCGAGTGTGTTGATTCTCCTGATGGATTACGATTTATTTGTAACACACACACACACACACTTACTGCAGTCAAACGAGGTAATCGCATATTGGATTTGATTGTCTTTTATTTATTTTTACTTTTGCCTTTATTGCGAAACATTACAATTTGATTGTTACCCACTCGATTTTCCGATTGTTAAATGCAATTTTAAAGAATGCATCCCCCACCGAATTTAATGTGCGTTATTCTGCCGCGTGTGTACGACTTCTTGACTCTTCAGAATCGCAGACTTTTTGTCTTAAAAACGCCTATTAAAAAATGAAATCTCAGATAATACAACCTATGCATTCAAAAGCGCGTAGCTCTATTAAAGTTATCGATAAACCGATCCGTCCGTTGCAGCATCCGCTAGTCTCGTCGCTAATTCTAACTATCAAAAATATACTCGATTAGTGGGATGATATAATGTCATACTTATCCAATCCATGTAATAGAGTAAAATAATCAGATTCGTACGACGACTGTTGGATAGAAGAAAGAAAAAAAAAACACTCCGAAAACGTTGTACACACGAATGGAAAACTGAGGCGACTATTATACCTTTGCGAATCGTTCGAATTCCTGAATGTGTACTATGTAATAGTATATAACTATATATATATATATGGCCCGAGGTCCGAAACGATTAGTATATAATATATAGATGTGTGTGTGTGTGTGTAGGTTAGTATAACATTCCGACGGAACGGGCTCCCTATATACCTAACGCAGTAGGTATATATTATATAAATGCCGAAGAGATAACTATACAGCGATAATATATAATGATTTTTATTATATTATATACATTATTCATTACAACGGTGGTGCCGTATACGCGCGCGTTTATATTGAAATGTGTTCCGGTAATAACAATAATTATACATATTCGGTTTAATTATAATAGCGCGCGCGCGCGATCGTCAGGTCGATGTATCCAGTTTTCCACGTTTCGGGCCGTCTTCGTCTTCGGTATCGATTTTTATGTATAGTTTTACTTTATTTTTATTTCCCCCCGAGAAACGGTTTATTAAATCTCGGCGGCGCGGTACGCACGGGGCCCCGTAACGACGACTGCGACGGCAATGACGACGCCACCGAGGGCCCCCGGGGACTACCACTCTGGCTTTAGTGTTTTTCGACGAATATCGATTCACCGTCTAGATACGTGGTCGCGATAATATCTAAGCGACGGCTACCGTTAAGCCAGTTTCGTCGATTTCCGTGTAAACCGGGGAGAGAAAAAAAAAATTATTATTGTAATAAAAAAAAAAAAAAACCAAGGTATAAAAAGAAATCGCCGCCACCGCCGCAACCGACCGGCCGCGACGCGCGGCGTCGTATCGCATAGTCTTATCTCCGCGCGTGTTTAGTCCAATTTGTTGCACGACCTGCATCAGTAACGACGACGACGAGGAGAATATTATTGTAAACCGCTCTGCCGCCGATTTTACATTCTGAATATTACTGCAGGCTCGAGAATATCGTATAAAAACATAATATGTTTTTTCAAGTAATGACAATTTTTTTATTTTTCGGAAATCACGCGGTTTTTCTTTCAATTTATTTCCAACGTTTTTTTTCAAACGGAACAAATTGTTATAACTTTTCGTTGAATGAACAAAAATTCGTTTTCGAAAAATCCGAGTAGTTCACTGGATTTTAGTAAACCCGGGTTCGTGTGAAAAACCGTACAACATGGAAAAAGATGCCTTTGTCCTTTTAGAGATCGCTCTTGAATCTTGATTTATTTATTTTATATTTTTTATTGCGATTATTTTATTCGTTTAATTATGTAAAATAATAATTTATTTATCATTTTTGCGCACTATCTTCCTTAGGCTAAAAAACAAATACTCTTAAATAATGTGTTGGTTACTTTCAGAATAAAAATCCTATTATGAAAATTTGACAACAATATGCGGCTATAGGTATACATAATACGTTATATAGTTTTAGCTGGACTTATTATTTATACAATTAGGTATACGTGTATTTTTGCTCTTCTCTTACCACTCTTAAAAATGTTTTTTTCATTTCTTATTTCTGTACGTGTTTGTTCCTACAGACCGACACACATTCATTTAATTTAAAAACAACGCATTTTCATCATGTGTTGCAATAACATTAGGATACGAAAACTACGAGTCCTATAATAAATCTTTACCTTTTAGGTTCTTCTTGTTTTTTACATACTTTCAAAAACATGTTTCATTAAATCTACTATTTTCCGATATTCGGGTATAGGTATCTAAAACTAGTTATAAAAATGACTAATATTCAAAACTAAAAATAGACTGAAATCGTACTCGGTTGTAACTGCAGAATAAATTATTTGTATGTTTCAATTTGAATTGTTCCCATAAATGATTTTCTAAATAAATTAGGTGTCGAACTTCGGTTATTTCAGTAATATGACAAAAGGCACTTGTCCAACTTCTGTTTGTTTGCGAGTGCATTTTCTTGGCTGTATTTTTATTTTGATTGTCTTCTAATACCTCGTTAAATCATATATGGCAACTATTGCTTAAAACCCAAAATTCAATGACTCTGTATCATTTAATCATAGTAATTTTTTAATGTAGTAGAGTTTTTTTCACACAACCTTCGTTTTAATGTGATCGGGAGTTAAAATTATTTAATTATAATAGATATACAACCATTAACTTTAAATATACATTTCAACAATAAGTAATAAGAAGGTAAACTATAGTTTTATATTAATAATTGAAGCACGTTTTGACAATGCATAAAATATGTCTATAAAAAAACCATTTTCGTTGTGTTCGAAGAAAAATATTAATAACATAATTGTTGGTATTTTTTCAAATACCTACTCTGTTTTATTAAGTCACGGAGATATTTTGTATTCGATGTTCAGGATAGTAAGCTGTAGAATACCAGCGTTTTGCCGCCCGATTATGCATATTTTAAGTATATAAGTATTGGTAATACTCATTGTGAAAACGAAGTTAGAGATCACTGTGGGCGTGATCTTGTTCGCTAAACAAATAAATTCTAATGTGTTTTCGAAAATCAGAGTTCTTCCTTTTTATATAAGTAGGTACGCGTGAATATACCATACAAAGTTCAACATTTTACGGAGTTTCAATGGGATCCGAAAGTTTTTCACCCCTTTTTTTCCGAACAATAACCTAACTTCCGACTTATGAATTGAATTTTTATTATTAATTCGTGCTCTTATATATTTTTTTGTTTTGTTTTGTTTTTTTTTTTTTTATATGGATTCTGCACAACAAATGGAACAAATTAGAATGGAGTAAGTATTAAACTAATTTTCAATAGTGAAAAAAGGGTTTGGCAATTAAACAATAAACGACTGAGAAGCGTGACGAACCGCATAACATTGGTAAAAATACAGGAGTGAATTTAAAATTCTATATATTCTACATATTGTATATATATATATGAATATACCTACCCTTTTTATGCAAACCCCTTGACACCGTTGTCATTTTTTTTTTTTGTTAGTATGTGTGTGCGTTCGTTACATTCAACTCATATATATTACAATATTCGGTTGGCGACATCTGTTCGAATTTCTAATTGTCCTCCAGAACGTTTATGAAACGATTTAAAAATCAAAAAGGGTGACAAATCATAGCACTCTCGTGACAATCCACCCCAATATATTTATTATATATAAGCATCTAGAATATTATTGTTATATTGAATAACGTTGCACCCCTTTTTCGGAGCGATTCACTTATAAATGTGTGATGTTCCGCAGTACTGACAAACTTACTCGTTTACGCCTTTTTCTGCGAGCAATATTAATAAAAGATAACCCTTATGATATTATATGAGTTATATTGACAAAAGTCTGAGCAAAATGAAGGGCGGGTTATAAAAACTCCGTTAAAATTTCGTCCGACTGCAAAAATAACGGGGATAATCAGTGTTCGTAAAAATTCAAGTGTCGTTTTGAATCGCGCGGAAACTCTCCGGAGAAAGGATTAACTGCACCGATATGCAGTTTCGTCATTGACTTTCACCCCTTCGGCGATGCAAGCTCCGCCTCATACCGATTGCATTTGCCGAAGCACATATACATACTTATAGGCGCTCCCCCTCCCCACCACCCCAGAAGAATTTCCGCAACTTTCCAATGTCCCGGAGACGACTTACAACGTTATTGCAATTAACGATAATTATTACTCTTTATTATATTATAACTGTGTATATAATATTATAATGTATGCATAATTGCATAGAATATAGTTAATCGAAGTGGCGTTCCCAAGTTTATGATAAACGAGAGTGGATTCGTATAAGTACACTACACTGCACGTACGTGTGTATTAAAATCAAGGCTTGGATTTTTATGCAAATACATATTTTCTGATATACCGTCATAGGCGTGCGCGGATAAAAAAAAAATCGGAACGTGCCCCGCAAACAACAGGTTTACTATTTCAGTTAGAACAGGATGAGTTTGGCCCACCACTTTTTTCTTCGTGACCTTTCGAAACTAGACAAAACAAAATGATTTGATTTTTTACGCTGTTCTAAAATGTTAATAATCGCAAAAGTAACAATTAATTAAATTCCATATAAATATTGTAAATTCAGTGTTTTCTCGAAATGTTTAAATTGCTCTTTATCAATAGAACTATTACGGCAAAATATGTTCATATTAACCGGATGAGGAAGAAAAAAAAAAAGTCGTCAAAACCGTCGTAAATTGTTTATACTTCAAATATAACGTAAATATCGGGAGATATGTAACTCCTAAACTTCCAGACATTGCCAAACCTTTTTATTTTCCGTGAGGAAAACGATTATTATTATCGTTCTCGCCGAGAACGGATTTCCCTGACCGTATGCGTAACAGGGTTACACGCCGTGCCACATAGCCATGCAGTACGGACACGAAGAAATCTACAAGATACTAGTGGAATCTTACGGTGAGTGTTGCGCGAAAAAACCGACGATCAGTGCCCGGTGGAAGGTATTGCGGGACCCGGGGCAGATTTTCGCGCAAATTTCTCGAAATACAATTGCATTTTTTCCGATCGACACACCTGTGTGTACTTAAATTCCTCAATTTTTCCAACGTGTCGTACCAAATGGAAAAACGTATCCAACAGTTCACGTGCGATCGAAGATTTAAAATTAATTTTTCTAAACATACTAGCGAAGTATAAAAATCAATAACTATCATTGTTGCAATGTGTCGTCTGTAAATAGAACGAATTGTCCGAGAAAAATAATATAATTTTCCATATACCTGCCCGTTCCGCCGCGGGCGCTGTCGACGACGCGATATATTATGTAATATAATATTCGCCTCGGTCCTTCTCCTCCTCCTCCTTTGCCGGTCGTTAAACGAAACTCGCCGCGTGTGATTGTCGCAGGAGCCGACGCGAACGAGCGGGACTGGAGCGGACGGAAACCCAGGCAGTACCAGACGAACCAGGACACGAGCCTGTCGGCGGACACGTATCGCAGTGAGTATGCCCGACGCGAAAAGCCGCCCTTGGCGGCCGCCAAGCTCCTACTGTTCAGCTCCTTGCCGAGGCCGAAGCGGCGCGTTAAAAAAAACGCCAAACTGTCGTCCTTGTCGTTCTCGCATGCCGCCCAAGTAACAACCGCCCCGTCCGACAAATGCACCAGGGACAAAAACGTGGCCGAGACGCTAGGCCGTCTGCAGCTCACGCCCGCCCGCAGTAATAGTAGTAACACCGCCTCTACTTCGTCCCGTCGTAGGCCGTAGCGCAGTAGTCGTAATATACTAGACATTATCAATAACAATATGTACCTGTACCTCATATTCACACTTTTACACCATTCCTGCACGGGGGGGACCGATAATAATATCAAACGCATCGCTTCCTCTCGCCGCCGCCGCCGCCATTCGCATCCGCCGTAGATCGTGTGCGACACAACACAGCTATATATTTTACAGTATTATTTAAATGTCGAATCGTCGTCGCGGATTATATAACTCGTTCGACACTTTTTTTTCCTTCTCGTCGTTATTACGCGTCGTCGTGTTTTCCCCGTTCGTTTGGTATCGCGCCGCTCGTCTCCCGAACTGGATTACAAACCGCATACCCTTATTATACATCGATAATTATTATTATAATTGATAATAGCTTCGCGCTGAGGATAACATAATAATATTACTACGATAATATACCCCCGTGCGCCGATTTGTTTTTCGTCTAAAATCCTACATATTATCCTAAACATCTATGCACAGTTTTGTACTTAAATCCTTTGTCGACGTCGAGAATATTCCGTCCCGACCGCGTGCGATGCCACGACAATTATAATAACAATTATTGTGAACGCTATTCATTCCGTACGCTTTCTTCTCTTCGACGTTGCGAGAAATCAATGTTTTCGACGTTTTTCCGAGATCGGTTTCCGCTCGGTTCGCGATTACTTTGTCGCCGGTCATACGTATAATCATATTATTATTCTATTATAAATCTGAACATTTTCATACTTTTTTTTCAACAAAAATATACTCTCTCGTCACTCAGCCGATAGCCGTTCTTCCTGACGATCGGTACCCGTGGCGCGTTGTCTAATTAAAAGAACAAAAACACACCCCCTCTTTTGACCATGTTTTGTAAATAATATTATGTAGTAGTAGTCGTTTTAGCTTAGTAGTTATATTGTAATAATATTTACGTGTAATATTTTTGCGGTGCATGGTTTGTAACAAATTTACTTTGAATAATACTATTGCTTAAATATAATAATACATTATTTTACATGTAATTCGTAGTTACCAGGTTGAGGTGCATCTTTATATTATCATATTATTAATGTTCCTTATTCACATCGAATTTATTATATTTTATTATAACGTATATAAACATATTATATATTAATCAACGTTAATAATCGTTGTTATTGTTGTTAATCATAATTATTGTTTTGAAATGCATGATTTTTAAATACATAACTTTTTATAGGTCTTTTACTAAAACACGATCATTGAAATCAAAACAATCAAAAAAAAGTTGATATTTATGCGACATTTAAAAAATATTATTTAACAATTATTACAGAAATTCTCATCTCGTTTTTTTTTTTCAAACAATTTTATATCTAAATTAGTTTTCAATTATAATAATAAAATACTCTAATAATAATCTAATACAATTTTAAATACATCCCTTACGTATCTATACTTTTATAAAGGTACTCAGTTACACAATAATTAACCTACATTTATTTAACACGAAATTCCTCGATATTCGATTATTTTCAATAATAAAACGTCTCGTTAAAATTTGTGTATATTTAGTGTGCGGGAAAAACAAGGTAAACGGAGCGACTGAATTGTTTATTATATGATTTTCAATGTGAACTGTGTTCGATTTTCCACGATTTTTGTATGAATTCATCAAAAAAATTTACTCAGAACATGGTATGATTTATAATCCGACCGAATTCGTGAAAACGATTTCTTACGTTTTGTCGAATTACTTTTGTATGTTTATTTATAATTACGTAACGTCGTACAATTATTTTTATTACATCACCGAATGCTATAATGTACGTAATTTTTTATTTTCCATGTCATTATTTACTTTCAACTAATAATTAGATTTCTTTCTTATTATTTTTAAGTATACGTATTGGTACTGGAATACTTTTAAATAATACCTACCGAAGCATTTTCAAATTCACAATTATATAAGACGAAGACCCTTAACAACTGTTATGTATTTGAAAAAAAAGTATTCAAAATATGGTTATATTGAATTAAGATGAAAAAAATGTCTAAGGTTTGCTATACTTCTCTTTTGATCTTTCTAAAATAAACATATTTCGAAGGAATTCAGTCAAAGAAATGATTCCTTATACTTGGTTATATAATGTTTTTCTTAATAATTATATATTATGTCTTACTTGAAATTTGTCATCGCGGTTATTTTATTCGGTTTAAAATGCTATCACATAAATTAATGAACTCTCTCGTATACTATGTTTCAAAAAATTTCGAAATGAAATGAACGTACATAGTTTTGAACTAGATTTTTGTGAATTTACGCTAAATAAAACGACCGCGCTTCCGACTTAAAATATTCTCTTGTCACCCCGGTGATTTGTGTGTGAAAAAAATACTACTCGCATGATTAATAATTATTTTCGATTATTATATAATTATTTTGCTCTACAATATGTCTACCATGTTAATAATACTATGTAGATTATTAATAAACTCCGCTCGTAATATTATACCTAGTAGCTATTTTAAAAGATATTACACTTATCCGCGACATTGTAATACTTACATGACGCGTGTAACGTGTACATGCTTATAATACGCCGTGCAGTTCAACCGCATAACATACACGAATGTTTTATTGCCATTGTGCCTTGTAGTCCGTTTCACATGCAATTCGCTCGTACGAATGCAAATTTATATCATTTCGTTTTTACGCATGTTGAAAAAATATCACTTACCCGTAATATCATAATAACAATAATAATTATAATAGTGCGCGTTTTAAACGTATACGTTTCGAAACCAATCCGTGCGGTATTATGTGTTCACGTTCGCAGAGCATGTGACACTCTATTTAATAATATAATATGACGTAATATAAACTACGTAGTTATTTTTATATCTACTCGTGTGTGTGTGAGTATGTGTGTGTGTGTGTATGTGTGCACGGTGAGATAAAACGATTGTGTTAACATCGCGCGAACGAAAGGGACGAAATGATTTCCACCCTCTCCGTTTTACCCATACATGTATGTTTTAGTCGAGTTGTGTTTTAATTTTCCGCGCTCCGTTCTGACGGTACGCGAACGGAAAATAAATTGCAATAACGTTACTGCGACGAGCGACCTGCGAGATATACTTAACCGTTATTTGTTTTGCTTATAGGGCTGTTGGGAGCGGAAAGGCAAGTAAAACGTTTTTCTCTTCTAAACTCAAAATTAACGGTGTGGTTTTCGTTTCGTACACGTGCATCCATAACGCGCGCACGTCCCATCAGCGCTTCGCTTCGTTGTTGTTTCTGCACATTAGTAGTACGTACATCGCGTCTCGGCGTGCTCGCGTCGAACACGCGTGTTGTAGTACGCCAGCGCGGTTAAACGGATCCGCTTGTCGTCTGTCCGCTACGCGTTCCAAGACGTTTCTCGAAACTTTCGCGTCACGTCGTAAAATTATATAGCAGTGTGTGTGGTGTGTGTGTGTTGTTACGCTCCTCGCCTTGAAAGTTTGCCGGAAACAAATACACCGGTACGCGAGCACCGCGGTTAGGTACCTAACCCCCGCGTTACGTTATTTATATCGAATATTGTACGTCCGGGGTGGTGTGTATTTGTTTCCGGTCGGACGAAATCTTGTATCCGTGGCGTGTCCTACTCCTCGAGAGGCGCGTTTTTCGCCCATCTCCGATGTCCTGCGACGGTTCTCTTCGCGTTTCTTTCCCTCCTCCGTTGTGTTTTTGATCATAATATACTGTAGTGTTTGTTTGTTTGCAGAACTAAACGCCCGAAAACACAAAAACACGGGTAAGTCTTGACAGCACCTAACGCTTTTTCATTACAATATCATCTATATAGATCACATTGATCTCTACGCTCACGCACAAATACGTCTCGCATTTTTTATTATTCGTTACGAAAAAATAATTTACCCACCTTTTTTTTCTTTCTTTTCGACGTAATACATAATATTATAACATGTGTGCGCGTGCGCGTGTTAGTGTGTGTGTGTGTGTCGCTCTTTCATTTTCTCACGCTAGTCTGTTAGTTTTATTCTAACCGTTCCACGCAGTGGTTATTAAATCGTGTCTCGTCGGTTTTGTTTATGTTTTCGTTTGTTTAACGCGCAGAAAAGGATCTAGGATTTCTGAGGATCGGGTCCCTGAACGTTCGCGTTAAACGCACCACGGAGGCGTTCAGCAACTTCCTGGGCGTCGGACACAACGCCGAGAAAATCCACAAGACATGGGGCTCGGCCGACAACTTACCACAGGTTACAAATATATAACACTGTATAATAATAATTACATTAAAGTATCACATCGTCCTTAAAATTACGAACAGCATGCCGTTTATTCCGGATACATATTCCTTTAGGTACATGGTTTTAACGATGTTTGTTTTTTTTTTTTTCTGGTCTTTTTCTGTTTTGCCATCGTAGAACGATACCAAAAGAATGCCCCCTCCGAAAAGCGTTTCGATTAAAAAAAGGAAATCCAAACGACCGCAAGACTTTCTGAGAAGAGCTTCAGCACCGGCCGATAGGTCACCGGAGAAGAGAAAATCTGCCGAAACCACGACCGGTGATTCAGACTCGGATACGGCCTGCGGCTTTGGAACCAACTGGCAGCCTTCTTAATATTTTGGGTAACTGGGTGTAGTCGATCGGCTTTACTACTTAAAAGATTTATTTATAATAATTTTTTTTTTTTTTTTTAACGTTATTGGATTTTAGTTTTAATTTAATGTACCTAAATGCAAGTATTATTAATTTTAGTAATCATGTTATAATTTTTTTAATTTGATATGATCAGTCTGAAAAGCTTTTTGTTTGACATTAACTTGTAATTTTGTTTTTGTTTTTCAACCGACAGTGATGAGTTTGTTAATTTATATTTTGTATCCAAATATTACATGTAATCTAAGTGTTAAAACAGATTCGCATACGATTTACCAAATATATAGCGCATTATCTGTTTTATTAATTATTATACTAGTGGCATTAATAATATTTTTAATGCGACTTTAAATAAAGTGTTTAATTTTAATTTTAACATACCAGTGATATTGATTGTATACTGTTTATTAATTGTCTAAGTATTATGAACTATAAAAGTAAATAATTGGGTTATTGTTTTAAATGTTAGTATTGAATTATATGGATGATAAACTATTTTATGATAAGTAGTTGTAATAAATTGGTTTGATTACAGTTATTAGGTAATTTTAATCAGTTATCTTTATTGTTTAGTACTAAATTTTATTACAAATTATCTTCTTATGAATTAAATGAGTTAACCTACTTTCCCAAACGTAGTAGAATGCCATGCAATATCAACATTAATTTCAACATTAATACCAACAATAAACATTCTCGAAACATACTTGTGACGTTGCACTGAAGTTACAGGTACTACGTTTCAGGACCAACAGTTGTAAGTATTTGGTTTTTGAACGATTCCAACATTGCTTTCGACCTTGAGGTAAATAAGCTATGTCGACTTCTCACATCTAAATACAATAAAAGTATTAATTTTACGTATTAATTTCCTAAAAATTCAGTTGACTTATGTGTTGTATAACGAAGACGCCAATAATCCACTTTACAAGAGAGTTTTGATTAATGAGAATACCGTACTCAAGTCAAAGAGCTTAAGCGGATGTATGAAATGATATATTATACTCAATATTTATAGCTAGGTGATAAAAGCAAGATAAGCAATTAAACACCATGTCAAGTTTTGTTTTTTTTTTATTAAGAAAACGACCCTTTATAATAAAAAAAAAAATTTAATACCGAAAAATGCACTATACAAAGTTAGTTTTTAATCTGCAACCTCTTTAACAGCTCTTCTACGAGATCTTCTCTTTTCACCTCTTCTTCTCGCCTAGTAATAACGTCCCTGAGCTTAACAACACCTTTTTCTACTTCCCCTTCACCGATAACGATGGCCCACGGGATTTCGTTCTCTTCACAGTGCTGCAGTTGGGCCAGCAGCTTGGGATTCTTCTTGTACGAATGTTCAGCCTTGATGCCGGCATTCCACAGGTCCCTGCACACGGTCATGCGGTGTTTAACCAGATCTTTTTGAGCGGCGGCCACGAATACTTGTACCTCGGTGGTGCGCACCTTTTGCTTGTCCCTGGCTAACCTGGCCTCGATGACTGTGAACAGCCTCTCGACGCCGATGGATATGCCCACACACGGTATGGTCTTGTTCTTGGGATGGAACATGCCGACCAGGTCGTCGTACCGTCCGCCGCCTGCCACACTGCCCACAGAGTCGCCGCCGTTGTCGAGCAACACGACCTCGTAGATGATGCCCGTGTAGTAGTCGAGGCCGCGGGCCAGGCTCAGATCGAAGGAGACCAGGTGCTGGATGTCAAAGTGCGCTATGTACTCGAAGAACAGTCGCATGGCCTGCAGGCCGCGCACGGCCATGGCGGACCGGTTGAGCAGCTCGTCGTCCAGCAGGTCGGCGACCAGCTGGTCGGTGCCGTTCATGCGCACGTAGGCGCCGATCTTGTCGGCCACGTCCTCGGACAGCCCCTTCTCGCGGACCATCTCGTCGCGGACCGCCGGCCACGGCGTCTTGTCCAGCTTGTCGACGGCCGAACATATGGCGCGGAACCGGTCGGCGGGCACGCCGCACGACTCGAACAGGCCGTCGAGCAGCAGCCGATGGTTGACCTTGACGCGGAACTGGCCGGCGTCGACGGCGCGCAGCACCTCGGTGGCGACGAACACGCACTCGGCCTCCGGGATCATGTCGTCGTACTGGCCGGCGATGTCGTAGTCGCACTGGTAGAACTCGCGGAACCGGCCGCGGGCCACGGACGGGTTGTCGCGCCGGTACACCTTGGCGATCTGGTACCGCTTGATGTTGGTGATCTTGTTCATGGCCAGGTACCGGGCGAACGGCACCGTCAGGTCGTAGCGCAGCGACAGCGCCTCGCCGCCCTGGTCGGCCAGGTCGTAGATGAGCTTCGAGTCCTCGCCGTACTTGCCCGTCAGCACCTCCTTCAGCTCGAATATCGGCGTGTCGATGTTCACCGCGCCGTGCCGCTTGAACACCTCGGCCACGCGGGCCAGCACGTCGTTACGGAGCGCCGTGTGCTCGGCCCCGTAGTCGCGCGTGCCCTTCGGCGTCTTCAGCTGCACCTTGGACGCGCGCTCCTTGGTCGCCTGCTGCGGCGGCGGCGGCGGCCGGCCGTCGTCCTCGGTGCCGTTGTCCCGTCCGCTGGACGCCATGTCGTGCGTGTTCGGCGGCGGCGGCTGCGACGCGTGATTGCCACGCGATCGGTTGGTCGCGGTCTGTGGCGCTGCTGCTGCTGCTGCTGCTGTGGTGGCCAATTTGTTAGGGAACCGTGCAAGCGTGCGCGATATACTCAACATACTGTCCACCGAGCGGACAGACCGTGATTGCGCGGCTTCGGCCGCATTGGCCGCGCGTTATCAGCGCGCTCGCGTTGGCCACACTGCGGCGGCGCTCGCGTTGGCCACACTGCGTCGGCGCTCGTTATCGTCCGCGTCGCGGCAGCTGTTATTCCGACCGAAAAAAAAAAAAAAAAAAAGTAAAAATACGTGATAAAATTAATACGTTCTCCGGCGGCCCCCGTGTTTTGTTATTGTCGACCCCGTGACGTGCTGCGCCGTTGTTGTTTTGTTTTTTTTATTTTTTTTTTTTTGTTTTCGCATTATCATCGCCGTTTTCGCGACGACCCGCCGTTTACCCGTCGACACGATTTACGAGTACGTTCGTTTTCCGACGGCACGCGCGCGCGAGACAAGAGACCACCGCGTCAAACGTCCGCGGCGCGCGAAACATGTAACCTAGTGCGTCGTTTTGCGTCCAGTGGTTGTTTTTCGTCTGTTCGTTTTTCGCTCCGTTCCGGCCGAATACTCGCGAAATGTCCACCAGGGTGTTGCGAAAAATGGGCCTGCAGGACGAACGCGACCTGCCGCCCGTCAAGGACGACGCGAGCGACGACACCGAGACCAGTTCCGGCGGGGTCAACAAGAAGCGTCACCTCAACATGTACGATTTGGTGAGTGCATATGTCGCGAATGCCAACGACTTCGTCGGTTTACTAACAATCCTTGTCTTTTTACAGTTGAACAACGGGTCAATGTCCGAGTCCGAGGTGAAAGAGGACGACGATCACGAAACTACCGGTTCGTTGAACAAGAAAGACGAAAACATGTCTTGCGACAAAGAAAACATCAGGAGAAAAAAGAAGAAAAAGAGAAAGAAGTCTGGTAAAGTATTGTCGTCCAACACTCGAAGCAGCGAAGACAACGTCGAGGTGAGTCCAATAACAATCAGATAATCGTATTATGAATAACCTTATCTATCTCTGTTGTTTAGGATGAAGTTGAGAGGAGTGTGCGTGAAGTGAATAAAATATTGGGCGAAGTACCCGATAAAGGTGAAGAAGAAGAAGACGAAGCTACTTCTTCACAGAATTTATTGCACAATCGTGAATCTATATATTTCAAAAATATATTATCTGTACAGCACCGTAATTTGAATCCGAATAATGAACTGCGCAAAATGTTTGGACGTGTCGTTCATCAGGCTGAACTAAGGTAATAATTGATTACTAAGCAAAACGTGCTACATTCCTCGTAAACATTATTAAAACCTAATTAATGAATAGTTGTAAAAATAACTTATTATTATAGTCATAAAATTTACACTCTAATGTTCACAATTAATCAGTAGACAGGAATTTATTTTTGATAAAAATTAGTATGCATAAATTCAGAATTCTTTTTGAAAAAAAAAACTCTTGGTATGGTGGTGATTTAAAAGATTTATTCATGCATTTTATTCTGGTTTATAAAACAGGAATAGGTTATTATTGTTACAAGGTGATCTACTTTTATTGTTATATATAATATTCGAATCAGTTTTCCTTGCTACTTGTGATTTTCCTATTGATTTTTGTTGATATTTTTAGTTCCTATTTTATAAAATAGTATATGTTTTAATATTACAAAAAAGTACATTATCTAGTAATAATTCTATTCTCTACAAAATACTCATTGCCAAAACATTATAAATAGCATATTAGACTGAAGATCACTTAATTTTTTGGTGTCAACACTTATTTATTTTAATTATACCGGTAATCATGCTGTACCATCATTAAAATTTTGATCAAACACCATTGCCAATTAGCCAGTAGATCAATCGCCCTATTCCACGAATCCCTGCTAATTGGTAGATCACATTTAACTCTGGTACCAAAACAAATTGGATAGGTACCTTTACTACATTTAAAATATAAAATCATTGAAGTTTTACCAAAACTTTCAGGGTAAAATATTTGTATTCCCTTCTAATCATATTTATTTTTATTTTTTTTATAAACTATAACTCTTAAATACAAAATTAATACCAACAAGTATTTACATTTATTTACAAATTCAATTTTAAGCAAATCACATTTATAAATTTTTAATTAAATTACTTTTGCATTAAATTTAATAACTACATTTTAAGCAACCAATATTCATTTAATGTGATTGAAATGAACCTTGCATGCTTTTATATTATACGTTTGTTGTAAATTTAATCATATAGTAGTAAAGGTGCGTAACATAAAAATAATATATTACGTTAACTAGATACTATGGGTTGACTGAACTTAAATGTCAAGGTTGACTGATAATATAATAAATTATAAAACCCTTAAAATGGAGTAGTAAAAATAAAATACATAATATGTTTCTTTAACTATTTGAAATATCAAATTTAATTATAAATAAATTTATTTTCTTACAACAATTATCATTTATAAAATACATTATTTGTAATTATCAACTGAATTTGTAATAATTTACTTTTTATCTTAACATTTTAAAACTTTATAAATATGGTATTGTAGAGTAAAATTGTGAACAAAACAAATAATTCATAAGGCTAAAATTCTTGTAAATATTGATTTCGGAATAATATTTGAACATTTTTATATTTATTTATTTTAATACATATTATTAAACTAGGTAATTTATTAGTTTTGAATACAAATGAAATACAATTTTGATACAAACTTAGGTATTTAATAGTATTAATGATTTATATTATTCACAGTAAACGCAAATTCAGAGGAAGAAATCATTTAAAAACCACATGGTTGGTGACGCCTAAAGACAACTGGCCACCAATCGGCAAATCAGGTGCATTAACATGTAACCATTTCATGTTTAGATCACATAAAAATAACAATACATTTTAGGTTCTACAATGAAGTATTTGGAAAGCAAAAATGGTATTATGTACTTTGCGTTTGAACATAGTGGAGAATATCAACAAGTACAGATGCAGCTTTATACTGCTGTGTCTCACATGTCATCGGGAAATCTCGTGGTATGTGTCAATTACATTTTAAATATAACAAGATCTTTATGGACTGTTAAATTTCAGAACATCATCAATAATCATCCATATCATGTGGATGTACTATTGCAAATGACGGAATGGGCTAGGCTAAGCGAAGACTTGCCGGTTGCTGCTGAACTTACCGAACAAGCCTTGTACTCTTTGGAAAATTCATTCCATCCCATGTTCAGTTTATCTAATGGAAAATGTCGTTTAGACTATCGCTTACATGAAAACAGGTACTTAATTATTTTAAGGATTAAAACTAAGCTATAATCATTGTTTCAGTGGTTTTAAATCCATGTCATAATTTATTCACAAATTTTAAATCTGTAAGTTTCATCAGATAGTTTCGTACTTATCCGTGTTTATAGTAAATATTTTGTATTATTTTATTTTTCCAGATTAAAGAGATTAGATAAAAATTTTGACCTTTTCTATTTATCATACACGTAATGATGTATTCTTTGCCTCACACATCTAATGATGTAATAGAGATTACAGATTTATATTTATTTTGAAGTTCAATTGATATCAAATTTAACATTTGCAATTTTTCTAATTTTTTAATTAATTTCGATGGATTTACAAGAGTTCAATACAAAGTTTGATAAAGTCGACCTTAAACCGACTTCATGACCCATTAACATATATTTTTAAATCTTTTTTACATCACTAGATTGAGCAGTGTGTATAGCAAAATATAATTCTGAATAACCTTAATAATTGTGCATATGACAAACAGAGATAACCAATAATGGTATCCAATCCCCTTTAAATAAAATAATAAATATTTTATAATTTTATGATTTATTTTAGATACATTAGATTTGTAGCTAATTGAAGAGTCGTCTTTTACTGAACAAATAATTTTATTTAGAAAAATACAATGAATTTTTTGTATTTATTATACTAAAAAAAATTAATTATTAAATTATCAAAAATCTGTTATTAAAAATAATACAAAAGTTAAATATTGTAATCTACATTTTTTTTGATTTCAGGGCGTTATTCTTGACATTATACAGGCACTTAACATTTGTTGGTCTTAGAGCTTGCTATCGTACAGCTTTGGAATTCTGCAAACTTCTTTTGTCCTTATCTCCTATGGATGATCCTCTTGCAGTTATACTATGTATTGATTTTTATGCTCTACGTTCTTCAGAATATACATGGTTCATTCATTTTGTAAATGCTTTTGATTCCGCACGTAATCTTACACAACTCCCTAATATCAAGTTTTCACTTGCTGTTGCTAAATGGCAAAAAGGCGATGTTGAAACTGCTCACACTCTACTACAAGAAGCGTTAATCATGTTTCCTGGAGTTTTAATTCCGTTGCTAGAAAAGTGTTCTATCCAGGCTGATAAGCGAGTCAATGCACATTCGTTTTTCACCACCTATGCTGTTGAAACGTATGTATAACTTAGTTTTTCACGATTAACTTATTACTAACGATATTAACAAATAATTATTTTACAGACAACCAAAATCACTGTCTTACTTAATATCCATGTATGTGACGCGAAGTTATCATATTTGGAAAGAAGTGCAATTATTGCCATGGCTTGAACGCAACGTGCAAATCGTACTTGATAGAGTAGATGCTAAGGACCCATTGATAAAAACCATGGAAAGCCTACGATCCACTTTATACAGTGCCAAACCTCCATTAAACATTCACAGACATTTGTTGTTGTCTGATATGAGTGATACAATCGCACCACCAGCTGAGGTAATTTTTTTTTCAGATTTTGAGTTAAGTGAAAAGCTGAAGAATGTATTGGTTTTACTATAACATGTTTTTTTATTTTATTCATTTATTTATTTTCTTTATTTTAAATGTTCATTTGACTGGAAGAATTGGTCCTATTTTTAAAGTTAGAGAAAATTTCTGGTTGCAAATTTCTTCAAATTGGTATTTTGGATTACAATTTCAAAAATTGGGAAAAATTATGGATAATATACAAAATGTATATGATTCTGATTTTCAACAAAATTTAATTTTCTTTACCTTTTTTATTCAGAATAGTTTTTCTAAAGCAATGACACTCAGGTTTAAGATTTATTTGATCAATTCAACAATATTGATACCTGTCAAACATATCTCATTCGACTCTTATGCTTTTTCAGATGTGTTATGACTTATTATTTCAAAGTTTTTTTATATTTAATTTTAATTGAATTCTTATAACACTAACTATAAATATTGAAATTATAATTCATCATTGAGTGGTGGGTATTTAATATAATATTGTATGCTATCTATAAAATAACATTAAAAGATTTGTAAATTGTTTTCGAAAAAAAAAATTAATCGGATTAAAATGTTTTTTCATGGACCAATTTTGTCTTACATATATTAAACATTTCTTAAAATATTTTACACTAAATTGATAAAAACAATGGAATTCTAATTTTATATCATGTTTTACTAATTTATGTGTTTGTTCATAGGCGGTTACAAGTCCAATTCTCATTATGGATCCATTTCCACCACCGGATGGTACATCATTTTACAATTCCAGGTCATCTCATGACAGCATCAGTAGAACAGCTGTCGAAAGTCATTCACTGTTCTCGACGTTCTTCCGGTCATTAAACCCAGTGTTTCAAGCACTGTCTGATGAAAAGTAATTTTATTATTATTAAACATTACACTACACAGTTAATAATTATTTCAATAAGCATAAGCTAAGGTTAGGTTAGTTTAGCTAAGGTTAGGTATATTTTAAAATATATTTATTGGATTTTCAAAATGTATAATATAGTAATGTAACATACCTACAATGCAAAATTCATAAACAATATTTAATTACATATTAATTATTGGTTCCACGCATAAAATACCTTACAATTATGCAAATACGCTAAATACTTAAAACTCTAATAATACCGTGTGTCCCAAAAATCAGGGGCCACTTTACTACTCATTACCATGTAAATATTTTTCAATTCTGTTTGCGGGACATTAAACTAGACCAATGGATCGTAAATTTCTTTGACTCACAATTTTTTTAACTCATGTATCTTGCGCATGCGCAATAAAACTTACATTTTTTTAAATGGCAACCCGTAATTTTAATATCATATTCGGGTTTATCGATTTTTTTCAACCCATTTTGATGTATCAACTTGTGTCCTAAACCCAAAATTGACTAAACTAGAGCTAAGCAAAATTTAAATAATTTAAAAATTCAATTTAATTAATTTTTTTTTTCTAACTGTACTTACGTACTTATTTTTTTCTTCTAAGCACGGTGAAACAAACAATCAAAATTATTATTATTAAACTAATTACCTAACTATTTACTATTTATGAATTATTATCTTATTTTATTATTACGCACTGTAAAATAACATAGTTTAAACATGTATTTTCAAGAAACAAAATTTCTATTTTATTTTTTTTACCATTACTATACATTTTTATTTACAATTTAATTTACAGAAATTACAGACATAAACTATTCAATAAACTGTTCGAAAGTCTCTCCATCATGTAAAGTGCATGCCTCAAATCGACGTAAACATTCACGATTAGTTGCTGCCAGTATTTGGTTTTCGTTTAGGAGGTAACATGCGTGTGTAATTTTATTCTTTAAATCTTGGATGTTGATTGGAGGATCAGCATACACAACATTTTTCAAGTGTCCCCACAAAAAAAAATCTAACGGTTAGGTTAGATGCTGATCCTCCAATCAACATCCAAGATTTAAATGTGAATGTTTACGTCGATTTGAGGCATGCACTTTACATGATAGAGGGACTTTCGAACAGTTTATTGAATAGTTTATGTCTGTAATTTCTGTAAATTAAATTGTAAATAAAAATGTATAGTAATGGTAAAAAAAATAAAATAGAAATTTTGTTTCTTGAAAATACATGTTTAAACTATGTTATTTTACAGTGCGTAATAATAAAATAAGATAATAATTCATAAATAGTAAATAGTTAGGTAATTAGTTTAATAATAATAATTTTGATTGTTTGTTTCACCGTGCTTAGAAGAAAAAAATAAGTACGTAAGTACAGTTAGAAAAAAAAAATTAATTAAATTGAATTTTTAAATTATTTAAATTTTGCTTAGCTCTAGTTTAGTCAATTTTGGGTTTAGGACACAAGTTGATACATCAAAATGGGTTGAAAAAAATCGATAAACCCGAATATGATATTAAAATTACGGGTTGCCATTTAAAAAAATGTAAGTTTTATTGCGCATGCGCAAGATACATGAGTTAAAAAAATTGTGAGTCAAAGAAATTTACGATCCATTGGTCTAGTTTAATGTCCCGCAAACAGAATTGAAAAATATTTACATGGTAATGAGTAGTAAAGTGGCCCCTGATTTTTGGGACACACGGTATATATATGACATTTAATGACAAATATTGAAATTATTATTATTATTATTTATTTTTCATTTTTTATAATGTTCAAACAACTTATAGCTACTATTAAATTCCGCGCAAATCATGTTTTTAATAGCATTTACTTTTTATATTCTCAAAAAAAAAAAACTTTTATATATGTATACAACCTTGAATGAATTATTGAATGAAATATAAATGGCTATGAGATCAAATTTAACATTATATTATTAGAATTTTTTCTTGTAGTAAGGAAAGTTCTCAAATTGTACAAAATATGACCATGCTACTCAAAATTTAATCGTCTCTTTAAAATATTAATATCATGACGAATTATTCAATTATTGTTTTAAACATTCAAACATTGACTAAGTAAAATGTTTGATTAATTAATTATTGTATGTGTTTATGGTATGATTCTATTTTGGTGATATCTTTTTGTAGAAAAAAAAAGAAAATACCAGTTCTAATTTTTTTTTAAAGATAAAACTCTTGTCCACTTAATATTTTATCAAACTAAACCATAGTTTTCATTAATGAGAATAATATAATGGGTTTTGTGTGTAATTAAAATTAATTTTCATTTAAACTTTATGAATATATTATGTAAATTATCAACATTTTAAATAATAATACTATTATTTATTTACATTTCAGTAATGTAGATGAAGAATTAGCAGCGGAAACAGAAGCTGTTGCAACCCCCGTTATAACTATGGTCGGTGAGCATATTGAAGAAATGAGAAGTGACTTGCGTCAAAGTGTCAATTCTTTATTAGACGCCATGAGAGATCTATTGTCGAATGTTCACTCGCCGAATGTACCTGCTGATGGTGACATAGATGATGATTCTGAGCTTACAGATACGGCATAACAGTAAAAAAAAAAAAAAATATAATAAGTTTTACCCAGTTTTTTTTTTTTTCCATGTCGTCCCTTTATTTTGTTTTTTAAATTTGAATTTATTTAAATGATTGTTTGCGTTAGAAGACTGGGCCTATGGATTATGCTTGTTTATGTATAATATTTAATTGTAACACTATACTTAAACAATCTTATTTTTACTTTTATTATTAATTCGTGTATAGACGAAATATTAAAAATATTATGTTTATTACGAATCTCAATAAATTTTAACTCTACCCATATCTCTCACACTCACACATTTTACAACCAAACTTGTATTTTTCTATACTTACTATCCTTTATCAATTAGATACCATTATAGATTATTGGGAATTAACTATCTATTTGCCATGTCAATAGCTATTTAATTATGCCTTTAATATATGTTTCAACTTATTTTGTTTTGTTAAACACTTCACTTCTCGATCTGTGTGAAACAAATA
This sequence comes from Drepanosiphum platanoidis, assembly GCA_948098885.1. Lineage (NCBI taxonomy): Eukaryota > Metazoa > Arthropoda > Insecta > Hemiptera > Aphididae > Drepanosiphum > Drepanosiphum platanoidis. The sequence continues at coordinate 18,098,833 of OX402529.1, forward strand.
ATTTTGTGGCTCAAAATAAGAAATTTAGCATTCATAACTTTCTACTTTTTTTTCTATTTTTGAATTGATATTGTTTTTTTTTTTTTATAAAATTATAACAAATGAACAACTAGTAAAGTTTTTTAATTACTGTTCCTGTTCTTATTACTTTGAGAAGTGTTAACACTACCATAGAAGTTATTTAAAAAAAAATTACATAACTGTTGTGAAATAATTTAGTACACTTTCTTGTCGTGTTTCAGTATTAATGAAAACAAAATAAATTAACTTTGAACTTGAATAAAATAATATTTCCGTGGAAACTTCAAAGCCGTGTAAACTGAAACTTTATTTTTTATTAACTCTTATCATTTGTCTAAAAGTATAACTATTATAATTGAATTTTCCTTGTTGGATAAAACTACGATGACATAAATTCAAAACAAAAATTTATTATTTTCTTTTGTAATTTATTTAAAAAAATGTATTAATTTAATAACAAAAAAAAATTAATGCTTTTTCATATTAAATGTACAGATTGAGTCAGATTAATCACTCAAGATTGTTGATGGACGAATTAGTAATGAACGGAAAGAGCTTTGAGATAGATATTCATTTTACATTGTTATTATGAGAAGAAGAGGCATTTTGAAGTGATTTTATTATTTAACAATTTTGAATCATTATGACCACAATACTCAAGTAAAATAGAAAAACTTTTTTTCAAAATTTTAGAAAAAAAAAGCCATTACAATTTGTGATGCTATAATAAATATTTAAATTATTGTTAAGTGGCTCAGAACAATTAATCCATTAATTTCCTTAAAAATATGAATAGTTGTGCAAATAATATCGTTATCTGTTGATTTATTTTTCGAATATCATTTACAGACATGTTTGGGCAGAGTTGTATGTTACAGTTGTTAACATTTGAAAAAAAATATTTATCACATTTTTCACTTGCTAACACAATAAATTGTTAAAATTATTTTTATACTCTCTTAGGGGTTTACATGTATGAATGTATGATACATTGATCTATAGAAGGTTGGTAAAGAATGTAATTCTCAAAGATTGTCCTGATGTTTTGTCATTTATGGAACACATTCAGGAACAAAGATAAAGGAAGAAAGAAACTAATAAATAAAAGTGAAAAATCTACTGATAAAGTATTTGAATCTTCTCTTTGGTAATTATATAAGCCTTCATATATAATTATTAATTATGGTGAAATATACATAAATACAATAACCATAAACCGCATGAGTTTATTTGATTCTTATTTTTAATTTAAACAATGTATGTATACAATAATGCTATACTTTTTTTTTTTATTACTCAACTCGAGACTACCGTGTTGCTGCATTATATTTCGATACCTACGCAATTTTCACCTGACCTAATAGAAATTTTCAATTTCGGCTGTGGTGAGAGAATAGTTTTTTTGAATGAAAATATAAGCATTAATATCAGTAATATCAAATTTTGTGTCACCTAAACCTAATAATTTATTTCAGTTATCAAAACGTATACAAATATCTTTTATTATTATTGATCAGTAATGTGTTTGTCGCGGTCGTAATTACCACGACCGCGGCGGCCTACTCGACGTCCGCGATAACGCGTCCGGGAAACCGGTGGGGCCGGCGGCAAAGGCTGCTGCCGCCGGCGGGTCGCGGAAAAGCGAGTCACTACGCGTTTCGAGTTCAACGAAACTGTGACTTTTATATATCTATTGTGAACAGAAAATATAAAGATTGTCAATATTACTTCTTTGTGGAATTTTTTTATCAACACCCAAGGTTCGGGCACCATCATTGGCGCAGTCGACAAGGAGTAAAGGTAAGTGCTAATTTAAATAACGATAATTTTAAAAAAAAATTAAAATAAATTAGCACTAACGGGTAAAAGAACCTACGAAAGGGTGTCCCGAAAGACCTGGTTCCTGGGTAGTCTGAAATATTCTTAAATTCAAACGAAGCAGCCGATGCCCTATCCCGTTGTCCTGTAGGGTCAGACACCGTAGACGAGGAGTTGTTGGAAAACCAGATCCACGATCCTCCGGTGACCCAACACGGACCAAGAAACATCCAATGTGGAGCAATCCAGCCGGAAAAGGTCGACGGAACCATCACCATGGAGGTGATCCGAGAGTGGCAACGGAACGACCCGAACATACAAGAGATTGTCGGGAAGCTCTCAAGTGATGGTACAAGGTTCAATCGTATCCGGAAACTGTACGAAATTCGGGACAAGGTACTACACCGCCACCCCCGATCCATCGCGTATGGAGAAGAGGGGGTGGTTGTCCCGGCGGAGAGGGCCCAGACCCTACTACAGAGGTTCCACGACAACGAAACGGCGAATCACCCCGGGTGGAAAGAAACGTACCGAAGCATTAAGAGTCGTTTCTTCTGGGCCGGTATGCGAGACGCGGTACGGAACTACGTGCGAGCGTGCCACGTCTGTGCGAGTGTGAAGCCACTGAATCGCAAACCAGAGGATCAATTACATACTCGAGTTCCACGTCAACCGTGGGAGGTACTCAGTATCGATCTGATGGGTCCGTACCCCCGTTCACAGCGAGGTAAGACGACGATTTTGGTCGTGACGGATTGTTACAGTCGCTGGGTGGAGGCTTACCCGCTAGGAAAGGCGACTACCAAATCGATCGTGGACACATTCGAACGGGAGTTGTTCCCACGGTTCGGCTACCCGAGAGCGATACTGTCAGATAATGGCCCACAGTTCGTGTCCAAGGCAATGCGTGAAGCACTGGAGAAGTGGGGAGCAGAAGGATGGACGACTCCGATATACCATCCGCGTGCCAATCCGGTAGAGAGGCAAAATCAGGAGTTGAAGAAAGGGTTGCGAACCCTGCTCCTCGATAAGCCTCACTACATGTGGGACGCCTACCTGCCACGCGTCTTGTTCACCATCAGGAATCGCGAGAACCGAAACACCGGACAATCGCCGTCCAAAATGATGTTCGGGCGGGAGATCAAGGCCCCTGGAGACTGGCAGCTCAAGTTGTCCGGAGCAAACCGGAATCCGTCGGCGGAAAGCGACGAACCTTCGGTAAAATCGGAAGGGCGGGGGTTGGAGGCCGACCACAACACCGCCCAAACCGAGTCACCCACAGAAATCCCGGGAAAAACGCGGTTAACGGTAGGGGATTGGGTGTATTATAAATCGCACCCGCTGTCAAGCGCGGAGAAGCGATTTCACGCGGGGTTCGCCCCTAAGTGGCTAGGTCCGGTTAGGTTAGGGAAATACCTGGGAACCGGGGTGTTCCTGACGGAGGGCAAAACCCCTAATAAATTACATGTCTCGGCGATGAAGCGAGCTGTAGAACCGTCAGCCTAACCGCAAACTGTTTCAGATGTCACGAGAAACCAGTCGGCCAAATCGACCGTCGCGCGGAGCAGTGGCTGCCCACGTCGCCTGGCTCAGGGCCATGGCGGCCCAACTGCTCCAAAAGGCGGGACGCCTGGCGGGTGACGGAGCGGAGACCACCGTGCCCGTCCACGGTTGGTCAGTGGAACGAGCAGCCACCGCGTCCTTCGGGCGTATCCGGGCGGACCCGGTCGCGTGGGCACTGTTCGAGCGGGGGTTCGAGGAGGGTCGGAAGACGACCCGACCCGCCACCCCCCGAAGGACCCTCCCACCACGCCAGCCCCCGAGCCCCCGGACCCCGTACCAACGGCACGAGGTTCGGGACGCTCGGGGCCGGTTCCGCCCGAGGACCAACGAGCCGCGACAGCAGCAGCCGCGACAGCAGCAGCCGCGACAGCAGCAGCAGCAGCCACAACCGCAGCAGCCGCCGCCGCGGCAGTCGCCGACGCAACAGCAGCAGCAGCAGCCACAGCCGCAGCAGCCGCCGCCGCAACAGGCGCCGACGCAACAGCAGCCGTCGCAGCCACAGCAGCAGCAGCCGCAGCCACAGCCGCCGGCGCCGCAGCAGCCGCAACCACAACAACAGCAACCGCAGCCGCAGCCGTCGCAGCCGCAGCAACAGTCCACGCTGTTCGCGCCGCCGGAGGCCGGACCTCCGTCGTCGGGGACCCTCTCGCCATCGGCCACATTGGCCATGGCGGAGAGGTTCATCTCCGCGATGGAGGTCGAGCTCAGTCCGGCCACCATGGAATGACCGCCGGTTTCTCGGCCGCGTTCCGCGGACTCGGGGGGGAGTATGTCGCGGTCGTAATTACCACGACCGCGGCGGCCTACTCGACGTCCGCGATAACGCGTCCGGGAAACCGGTGGGGCCGGCGGGTCGCGGAAAAGCGAGTCACTACGCGTTTCGAGTTCAACGAAACTGTGACTTTTATATATCTATTGTGAACAGAAAATATAAAGATTGTCAATATTACTTCTTTGTGGAATTTTTTTATCAACACCCAAGGTTCGGGCACCATCATGTTTTCAAATAAAAAATAAAAACGCTACATCACAGATAGGACAGATAGGTTACTTACTACCCATCATAGGTAATAAAGTTTTCATGTTATGTTTTAATGTTTGTAATAAAAATGCAGTCGTTCTAAATAATTTATTATTTTTCTCTAGACGTCGTCAATATTACCTACTTAAAACCCCTTAAAATGTAGGTATCACCTTTCTACAGTTTTATCATTGAATATTGAAGATAGAACCAATGTCTATCAATGGTCTTATTCCGGTAGTGATAATTTAAAAAAACCGTAATACTTTTAGTAAGAATACATTAAAAAAATCCTCGTTTATTCGATTAGTGTTTTTGAAAATATATTTTGATATTTTTATTTAAATAATTATCCATACTATATTTAGTGATTATTAACTGATTATTCTCATTACGATCGTGAATTTTAATATTTCGGAAACAGATATTTGTATTTATTATCGCCCAATGTGTCATTTTATTTTTTTCTATCAAACGGGGTTTTCATTCACTTGACTTGAAACTTGAAATTGGCACTAAAATACAGCACTTCTAGAGAAAAATCAAATCGTGACTATTACGTCGTGTAAATATTCGTTTACATATCTTTTTGCTTCGAAAACCCCTTTCGACGTGAAGGTCATAATATTATGCTCTTTGATTTTTCGTTTTCGTGCATACCGCCTGCAGCAAAACGCTCGTGACTAGGAACGTGACTGCGACACTTAACATAGTTTATATATTCAACAAATCGCATTACAAGAAGAAATAATAAAAAATAAAGTTTATTGAAAACGTATACACTATACACGTATGGCTTTTATTCGTTATTGTCTCGTTCGTATTTCGTTCTCTCATCTTACACGAAATAAAACAAGTGCAATAAGTTTCGTCCGCGATCAATGTTTTCAAAACAATCACGTCGTCACGAAATCACATTGATTATACAATTATATTACATAAATATACATTACGGTTACGTGAATATAAAAGTTTGATATTTCGTTCGACTTCCAAAAATTTGAATCGCACGATAAAAGTTTTATTTTATCAACGTGTCAAAACTACAGTTAAATGTGTTTTTTCTATTTAGAATTTTTTAGATTTAAAAACATGAATAAAAATGATAGATTTACCATCGTTCGATGGCAATTTAAATTGACGTTCGCTCTTCTTTCTAATATATATGTTTATGATTTCTACAATAAAATTTAATATTTAAGGATAGGCGCGTAAACACGTGTCTATGGTAGTTGCGGGCGAGCCGTGATTCTCTTGAAAATATGAACATTTGTGTGTGAGAAAAGGAAAACACCGCTCAGATAAGTTTTCGGGTGAACACGTGGACGAAATAAAAAAAAGGGATGAACCGATAACCCGCAAGATTTGACGGTATTGCGGTCGATAATATTTGTTTGAAAACTAGCGTCGACGCGGACGAAGAGGCGGTATATTTTCTCCGTGATCACGCCGCGAATATCATTTGGTATTTACTATTAATTAACGATAACGACGAGCGAAATACAGAAGGAAATGCGTCATTATAACATTTCGTTACGTGAAAATGTATGACGTGTCGTATGTGTTCTACGTTTTGTTTGCTCTGCGTAAACACAATCTCGTACTATAACGACGTGTAATTTATATATCATTTTTGTCATGTTTTCTAGTGTGACCTCGACTATATAAATCGTGTCATAAGAATTCGAATTCAAATAGTCAATTTTTGTCGATGTATAACGAAAAAATACTGCTAACGTCGCTCGTCTTTCTACTATAAGCACAACTCGAACGATTATTTTGGAAAACAAACTCGGTTTCATACATATATTATAATATGCATCCCATCGACTCAAAACAATATAATCGGAGGCGATTTCGGGGGTAGAGCAACAGAGCCGGTGTTGTATCGAAATTGTTGACGTCAGTAATGAATTAATGAATAATAGTATTCTTCTTGACTTATAGATGGGCTATAAAATAATGTTTTACCTATTTGTATTATTTTTTTTTTAATTTAGGAAATAATTATCGAGAAAACTTGGTTCTTCGTCTGAAATAGTGAAATAGATGTAATAATCGTATTCAAAGTTGAAAAAAAGATACAAAACAAATCCGGTTATTATAGTCTGGCAAGACAATGGGATGAGGTGAAATCGTTGGTTTTTCTCTATCGTTGATCTTGTTCGAATCGTCGTCGTCCGAAAAATTTGTTCATCATTGCATAAGTACGTCACAGTTTTTATTTTTTAAACTTCACCCATTTGTTTCATTTGTTTTTAAGAACGTTAAACATCCAATAGGAAATTTATATTAGAATTCCAGTTGTGATGGACATTTGTATTGTTGCAAACGCCGTCGTTTCGACGTTGGAAGTCTACTGATAGAAACGAATTACCTCTTAAAGTAGGTTAATCTATTCCTATTTCGTCGTTTTATTATGTTAAAATTGCGCAATTAGATATTCCAACTTAAAGTTACGGACTTTATTCGCATCGACAATAATTTTATTTCAACTCCATTTTATTGACGGGTAAATTGTACTAAAATATAAGTCGTCTCATTCAAAAAGTCCAACTAAAAGTGACAACGAATAAAATGATCTGATACGATTAATTAATAAAGTTTTTGTATTTCATTATAAAATAACCATCATGAAAAAAGCATGTACTTAGTCAATTTTGTGTGTAATGTTATGTAATTGTTATTTTAATTATATGAGTTATCATAACTATAGAGGGTGGATTTAAATGCAAATTGAATTTTTCGTAGGAACTTCAAAAAACAATGTTTTTCAAGCACAAATTTGTGACTTATATAATACCAGATTAGAAAAAAAAATTTATTTTGCATTTTTTTGAGTTTTTGTTTTATTCATCAGAGCATAATGTAATCTTTTTTTAATTAAGTAATTTTTTTAATGCACATATTTTTCTAAATAAAATTGAACTACTCTAACAAAATTCAAATCATAACCTCTTCATTTTTTCAATAATTTAAATCTGTTTCTTTTTTATAAAAATCATCAAGGGGACATTGCTCTCTTAAATTTGTATAAGAGTCTATCTCTCCGCTCCCTAAGGTTTCGATCGGTCCGATTCACCAACTCACCGTATCGCAATTTTACAATAATGTTACGAATTTATCCTCTTTATTTGACTGAGACTTTATTAAAGCTTTAATTTTTCTAAAGATATTTGAAATAATTAAAAATAAAATAAAATGTGATGCATTTACGGCATATCTAATACGCAAACGAAAACTACTTTTTTATATTAATTATTATTATTGATATTCGTGCTAACAGGTTGCTTTATTAAACTTGCTGATTTATCTTTTACATATCCGATGAATAACTTCTACAATGCAGCAAGTATCAGAATGATCAACAAAAAGTGTCTACTTACCAACAATGTAGATCAACATATTAACGAATCGTGAACCCCATAAGAATTTTAAAGTCTAGACGGATCGTTAGAATGAGGTAATTGTAATAGTTGTAAACTAACTTTTGGGTTTCAATAAATGAGCAAGTTGACTGAATAGTATTGAAAATAATTGACTATTCGCTGGCAGTTGCTACAATTTCGAACAGATCGGAATACTTTTCTCGCAATCATAAACAAAAAAATTTCACCAAACCGATAGATAAACGCAGCATACAAAATGTACTACGGTCACTGCAATTTATATTCTTACATAGGTAATAAATTACTGTGAAACACATTTACAGTAGTTTCAGTACACAATATATTAAGTATAATTTATTTTACATATTTCTATTCAGAGTTGAGACTTATCTAGATGAATATTTACAATTTGGCTAAATAATTATCTTAGATAAAATTTTCACTTGTCCATTTGAACTTATCTAGATAAATTCATAAATTTATAAATATATTTGCATATTGTTAATAATGTAATCATTTTCATTGTATTAATACGCATTAAGGTCGATCCATAAAATATGTATAAACGTATAGTCAAATTATTATAAAAAATTATAAAAATGTATTAGTCCGAAATGATTTCAAAAAAAAAGAGTGCAATTTGTATTATATTATACTATTGTTACAATTATTGATCACTATTGTTAAGGACACTAGGACAATACATAAAAAAATAATAGGGTCCAACGAAAAAGAGTACGCTTGATCACCATATATAATATAGTATACGTTGTATACTACACATTCTGTTTTAAATATTTTTTTCAATCATCTTATTTCTATCTAGATACATTTTTATCTTTATCTACATAGAAATTAATTCAGTCATTTTTTATCTTTATGTAGATAGATTTTAGTCGAGTTATCTTTATCTAGATAAAAAAAATGCTTACCTAATCCCAACACTGTTTATATTGCCGAGTATAGTTACTGATGCATTAGCACACATTTTCTATGCCTATAGTCCTATTATAGTCGGACGATCTACAACATTCGAAAAATACTTTTTACCATACTTGTATGGTTTACATGATTTTGTTTACAAAATAACCATTTTTCTTCTTTTTTTTTTAACTCGCCATATCTAAGCTTAGTGACTTATTCAGAATGTAAAATATATCATACATAGTTATAATAATGTGACTCAGTATTTTTTTTAAAGCCAAAATTAATTCTATGTATGTATAGGTATAACAACAACGACGCGGTCCAGACCAGACGGGACAAATCAATCAATACGTATTTCACGGGCTTAACGTTTTTGGATAGGTCGACTGTTTTTTTTTCCGCGAACAGGTATTATTTTAATACGTCATATACGATACCGCCAAATAAATAATAACGTAACTATTTTAGAACGTAATTGAGTTGTATTAGTGCAGTGAAATACGCGTGTGATTACGATCGTTGCGGGTTTTGCGGGGCAAAAAAGGCCGCCGGGCAGAAACTGATGTGTATACGTTTTATATAATCCGTTTAGCGCCGGATGTCGTGCCTTGCGCGTATTAATTTCAGCCGTTTACCATAGCCGAGCGGAGACGACGAAAATACGAAGTAATCCTTAAATTTCGGACACACGTAGTGGACGTCGCCAAGTATCCTTAAACAACCAGGGCCGGTGTTAAGTAAAACAGTGCCTCAGGTCTAAAATGTTATAAAATCGCTCATTCAATGTGACCGGCAGAAAAGGAGAAGTGAATTCGCGTGAGTGAACTTGTACATATTTTTACTGTTAAAATAAAAACAATAATAGCATTTCGTTAGGTACACAACAAACAATATTGATCAGTGCTACAAAAAAATCGTGTACAAAAGTATCAATCATAACCGGGTGATATAAATACTACGTATATATACTTTCATATATCGTTTTGAGATTTATGAGAAATATTACAGTGAATAAACATAATCAGAACTAAAAAAAAAAAACAACAACAATTACGTTTAGGTACATTCGATTATAATAAAACTAAACTTTAACGGTACAACGTCCGCACAGTTTACTAGCGTAGAATAATCGTAATTAGTATGTTCTTTGAATTTCTTTTTTGCGTAAAATATAATATCAATACCATCACTAAATATTTTACTGTCAAATGTCAATAGTTTCGATTTGTCCGTTTCGGCGCCCTCCCGATTGAAAACATCTCGCCTCGCCCTTATTACGCCACCGCGCCGCCGTCGGTTAACAATAACGACGAAAATGAAAAAAAAACCAAATAAATACGCCTAGATATCCGTCGTATTACAATATGATAATAATATAATATTGTACGTACGGGCGACTTAACGTGTACGTACGCGCGTTTGACCGTTTCGAGTCTGTCGACCTGCCACCTCGTCCGCGAGAACGGTTGACGTCACGAGCGACACCGTTTCCATGGCGTCCGGACCGCGAGGATTGACGTCACAGCCGCCGCCGCAACCTTTATCATAACGAAATGCACACGCGAGTCGCGTCGTCGTGCAACTCGGGCGCGAAACGTATTGCAGAACGGAGGCGATTTTTGCGCTTAACCGTCGTCGTCGGGGGGTGGGGGGCAGACCCGAGGCCAGGATTTTAATTTTTGGGGGGAGGGGGGGGGGTTAAATGTTGTTCCTTATTATCTCCACCCGAAATCATAATTTTTTTTGTTTTTAACGAGTAATTTTTTAACAAAACATTCGTAAATTAATAGTACGGCGTTTCGTATGTTAAATCGCAATATTTAACGAGTCAACAACTTGAAAAAAAATTTAAATGACATTCGATCTTTGGCGTTTGATTTCGACACACAACGCGCGATACACACATCGTTCAATAATTTTAAAGTATTTAATAATTACAAAGTGTTTTATGTTTTGATTTCTATAATCTAGGAGCGTCACCGACTTGAATTTAAACTTTTTTAAACTTAAACTCCGCCGGCTACAGCCACTGCGGGAGCGCATTCGCGGGGTCAGTGGATCACGGGTTGACCCAATACTATGGGATAGCGGCGGTAACGTTGATTTTTAAATGAGAACGCCCGGTGCAAGAGTTGAAAAAAAATGAGAAAAGAGAACCAGGCGAACATGTGTTAAAATTCAGCGCCGTTTTTGCGTTTCTCGAGATTCGAATTTTTCGTACACGTCTTATGGATAAGAAACCGCCAACACGTTCGATAATACAACGATAAGTATATAAACACTAAACATAATATGTAATTTTTTATTCAACGAAAAAAGTTTCGATCACACGCGTTTTCATTTTGTGTGATATTTTTTTATTCAAACATATAGTTGCGCATAAATATTTTAACTGATGCGATCAGACAATAATTATTATGCTACATCTCGTTATACGAGCGATTTGCTTTTATTTAATTTCAATTTTTTTTTTTTTTTTAAAAACTTACGGATTTCACAGTTAAACCGACGCGGCGACTTTAAGTCGATAAATTATTGATCACTTTTCTGTTTCCGGAGCTCGTTCTCGATTTATATTATAAATTTATAAGCTTTTTGTTTCGATAACTAATTAATATATTATTATGTTTTCGTTCAACTGCCGAAACAATTCTGCTCTCGTAATACGATGATTGATGCGTGGAAGCGTTCGCAAAATAATATATTATGTCCCGATTCCCGGAGTTTTTTACGATATTTTTTTTTTATTTTTTTTTTTCATTCGCATATAACTTTATGAGAGTAGCTCTTCCATATCATTATAAATGCTACTATTGTGTTATATATTATACCTATTATATTATTACGGTTTTTAATTTGTTATAACCGCGGCGACCCACCGCTTTATTTTATTTTTTCTCCTCTTTTTTTGCTTTGCTAAAAATATTAAAAAAATATATTATTTTTAATCGTGAGTAGGTATACTGTTTTATTTCGACAATTAATCAACTTTTTAAATGGAAATTTATCATGTGATGATAATTTAAATTAATCAAATTTAATGAAAACCCGTACACATCAAATGATTATGTTATTTCAGTACCACGAACAACGCATAAAAAATAAATCGAACACTATTTTACTGAAATTGACGTCATAATTAAACTACGCGAACGAGGTATGACTCTTTTTTCTATAAATAGATATACTTATTTGTTTCATTGTTTTTTAAGTGGCACATTTATTGTATAATAATGCAATGCATTGATTTTCATAATACCTTTTCTATTTATTTTTTTCGACAATATTAGATTTATTTAAAACTTTCTAAACCATTTTGAAAACTCAAACACTTCTAAAATAACAAAAAAAAATTATGATATTATATTTTTATTACAACTATTATGACAACATGTTAATAAATGTTTACAATTCATAGATTGGTGAACGGCATTATGTCGAATGGCTTATTCGACGTAATATTGTGAACATTACACTAATCTACACAAGTATATTATGAATATTGTTATATAGTCGACTTTTTTAATTGTTTTATATATGTTTGAAACTACATAATATGCCTGCCACAACAATTATTTTAATACTAATATCTAAAAACAAAGTTTTATCCGAGAATTTTTGCTGATTGTATTTTTTAATACGAATTTATTTATTTATTTCATAAGTATAATTTAATATGTACACAACAATTGTAAGCTCGGGGACGTTTAATAATTCAGTTTTGTTGAACAAATACGGGAAATAAAATTATTTTATTAATCATCTTTTCATTTCTCATATACTTACTTTAAACATTCACCACTCGTCCGGGACTCAGAGCGTTAAAAAAATTACAATCGTCAAAATATTTCAAAAATTATTTTATCATTAAAATAAAAATTGAATACGTAATATAATATGCTAATTCTAAAAATACAGTATAATACACATTATATGGCAAAAATGTAGCATTGTAATTTATTAGTAGATGTAATAATAATAAAACGAAAAATGTAACACAAAGACAACGCTAGTTGAAACTCCACGTTGTAATTTCCGTGCTAACATGATTTTATGCTAATTTATTATATAATATATACGCCAAACGCGCGAACTTCGAAATTTTAATCACCTTAACTAAATTATATATTTATGAATAGTAATATTATGTACACACATCTCTCGCATGCAAAAATGTTATGTTTGTTATTTGCTCAAAGGAAATGTTTGGATTCAATAGATGTGCGGGAGTAATAATGTGTCAGTATAAAGAGAAAATATTATGAAAATATATTTTACATACGGTTCACCTGTAAAACGTATAATTAGTAATAATGAATTAAGCGTGCAATTTCTCTAAACGATTGTTTGGCGATTCGTTCGAGTTCCAAAACAATAATTATTGTCAAACACATAAAAATTTTAATTTAACCATTTTATCAATGAGTTGGTAGGTTAGTATACATAATCAGCATTCGTGGCGAGATGCGACGTAGATCGTTTTTTTCTTTTTCGTAAGAGTTTTCGAACCCACTTTATGAACTACCACGGAAACTGACTGTAAACATTTATGTCGGTCGATAATCACATAATTATACGACGCCGGTTGTCAGCAAACGGCTTTGAAACATCTCAGTCTATTGAAATCGTTATACGACAAGTGCAATGGTTTATTTATCGTACTATGTATATAGTCTGGTCGCGTCGATCGATGCGGTTATAATCTTTTCACATTACCTCGGGTAAATATAATATAATATTATTCCCTATACGGGCGTATTATTAATACACCTAACGTCGTATAACCCAACCTAATATTATTATAATCGCGTCGAAGCAGTAGCTTTATACGCCATACGTGTAAACGGCTGGATAAATATATCGTGCTTGTAACGAGCTTGAAATTATCAAAACCCGATCGGGATTGTTTGTATTTCATTACGTCGCCGGAGCGCGCTCGCGCACACGCTAAATATTAATATATTAGACTTAGGAGGAAGTATATGATATTATATGGTAAACACATTATTCGATGTCGACGATAACCATACATATTATACCGCGCGTTACTCTTTTTCTTTCTCTCTCTCTCTCTCTGTCCGGAGGTGTGTACGAAGCCCTCGTGTAGGTAAGTATAAATATGTTCGTTATTTATTACAAGTCTTACGAAAAGATACCGTATATGTTATGTAGAACATATATATATCGTATAAGTACGCTTAATCATTCTTACAACTTTTACTTACGGCGTAAGTACTTATCTAGCGCGTCGCATAGAATATCATATATCTGCTGAGAATTATCCGTCGAAATAGTAGTCGATCGTTATCAAATTTTAAAATAAACCCGAAATCGTTAAATTTGCATTTACGACGGACAATCTTTCATCTCCGACATTTTTATCGTCGCGTCGAGAGATTTCATTTTCGCGACTCATTACATCGGATAGGACGATTATTGTGTGTTATGAATTTTTTCGTTGTTCTTCTTTCACATCGTCATCAGCGTTTGGAAATTTATGTCTAAAGTTTAATAATATCTATGCATATTTTATGAATGAATATTGCCGTTTCCACTGTCCAAGGTTATCAAATTAAGGGACCGATTGTACCATGTATACCTACATTATATATGAGCTCGGATAATATTATGTTAATTAACGACACAGGCAATTAATATGGTTCTAGTATGATATAATAACACACAATGCGTATTGAAATCCGTCTAGCTTTAGAGCTAAACAATAATTGCAAACATCAAACTGAATGCCATCCGAGAGGGTGCTGGCCGGTGAAAAAATACTGCAGTAGTTGAGTGGACCACCTGATGCGGGCGTTTCTATTAGTCCGAAAGTAATGGTATTCAACCGCAAACGAAAAACTAATCCGAAGTTAAATTTACCGTAGCAGTCATATCGTCAACACTACATGAAATTATATAATTAGATACAACTAGCTGAATAACCTAGCATCGCCCGTGAACATTTTTTCCCGGTATGAGGGATGGGGTAAAGCCGTCAAGTGCTGAATGTTATTTCTCAGATTTATATTAATAATATTTCTAGATTTCTGTACCAACCGGGTTATTCATATATATATTATATTGTTAATATTTTAAGGGAGATTTTTTCGCGAGCAGAATAGGTTTAGCGGGAGCAGTAGTTGAATGGGAGGGGAACGCAGGGGCAATACAGGTCTCCCGACTTCTGATCAAACTTTTATGTGCCACCTTTGACTTTTTTCCCGCGATGTGTACTAAAAAGACACGGGGGCGCTTAAAATCAAACATATATGATAGTCTCCCTTAAATCATAGGGGTGACCCTATAATGACCACCCCAATACCTCTTTTTTTTTGCTATTCTATGAAAAAAAATCGTGATTTTCGCACCGGAAACGTACGACGGTCGAAGAGATTAGTCATTAATAGGTATTACGTAATTATCATATAAGATAGTTCATTGTGACAACATGATTATGTAACAATAGTAATGAGGAATATAAACAGGAACGAGTGAGATACTGCGTGCCAATGATGTCGCGCCGCCCGACCAATAACAGCTGTACTGCGCGCGCAACCCGCCTAAATACCGATCGAGAGACGCTCGCGAGGAAGCACGTCGGCTAACCGGATGCACAGTGCTCTGACGACCGGCCTAGTGTCGACAGCGGTTCGGAAAGTTCTTCGCGTCGCAGTTTTAATTTTTCTCCGTGCTGGTCGATATTATTTCGTATTTATATCGTTTATTATTCATCTCGTCCGACGACCGACGAAACTTTTAATCGTGACTTTTGTGTATCTATTAGTGCTTACTTTATATTTTCACGAACCGACGCCGAAACTCAACAACAACCCACCGACAAGCCGTAAGTAGTACCGATTATATTTATTTACAGTCTAAAGTTAGGTCGTAGGTGCCTCTCTTCGCGAGGTAGCGAAATCGTGATTTTCGCTCTATTTTATAAAAAAAAAAAATCGCGATTTTCGCCACGTTTAGTGAAAATTGTGATTTTTTGCACCAGAAACGTATAAAAATCCAACAGATCGGTTATTAATCGGTACCTAATTTATTTATTAGCTTATAAATAAAATTCTCCCGTCACAGTGTTTCTTATCGAACTCCTCCGGAACGGCTCGACCGATTTTCATGAAATTTTTTATATACGTATATTTGGTAGCTCAGAGAATAAGACATAAACTATTGTTTAAACCCCTAGGTGTTAAAGGTGGCCGCCACCACAAATATTTTTAAAAATTTAACGTTTAATATTTAAACCTATTCTGTAACCATAGTGACAATAATCATTGTTTATAAATTTTTTTGCGAATCATTTTCAATTAAAAATATATACGTGTTTCATATACTTTTCATATACGAGTACTTACAATAAGTTAGTTATTAAGTACTTCAATTTGTTACATTAAAAGTGAGTGCGTGGTAATTTGGATTTCGTATAATAAATAGATTATAAATTTTATATAAACGAATGGCTGGCGTTTTGTTATTTTTATAGGCCGTCATCGCTCCATTCCTCTTTTAATTATAAACACCATCCCCAAATACTTACAATAAGTTAGTAGTTATTTTTTATACTAAAAAATTCACTATAAATATATGGCAAAACAACGTTTGCCGGGTCATCTAGTATATTATATATAAATTATTATGTCATTGGAAAAAACGACGATCATTACCAAAAGGTATTGATTATGCAATGTCATATATTATTACATAACTTTTACCGAAATCGCGTGCGTGCGATGAACAATAGAACGAGTACAATAGAACTTTTTCTTATTGGGCGGTCGAATACGATCGCAGGTAAATCTATTCTCATAGGTCGGTTGTTTACGATTGGCCGTGACGTATACAATTAAATTGAAAGTTTAGTGCCGCCGCGAATTCGTTACGAAATCGAAATCAGTGTTTTCGTATCGTTGCTTCAGTGATATATTTTATACTCTTCGTGTCTCTATAATAATATTGTTCTCGCGTTTTGATTTCTTTAATCTCGAATAATAATACGAACGCTCGATCGAAGAAGACAACAATCGTCGACGATGAAAACACGTGTGACCGTAGTGATTTTGTGGTCCCTATGCCCGTCGACGACGTATATTTCTACACGTTGAAGCGCAAAATCGAAAGATGACGAAAACAAATTTCAAACGTGCAGACGATGCGATTGAAATCCAAGAGACCGATAATTAACGGTAAGTCCCGACCACACTTTATAATGTATACTCGTATCGGTATTTTCGCTCAGGTATATTTTGTTTCGTTTCGTTTTACCAAGGACTATTACACGATCTGCGATTTTTTTAACATCCTTTCTTCGGGGTTCTCTATAATATAATATAACGAAACCAGTGACCAAAATTCATACTCAAAGCTCCAGCTAGGCAATTTCTTTCAATTTTACCCTTTTTAACTACCTTAGGGGTTGAATTTCAAAAAATCCTTTCTTATTGCATGTCTAGAAAATTAGACAAATCACTGTTCCAAATTTAAAGTTTGAACGGTGTGTAGTTTTTGAGATGTAACGATCAATTAGTGAGTGGTATTTTATATATATATATATATATGATGTCGATGTCGTAAAAACAAAATTAATTGTCATAATATATTCGTGAAACTATAAAATATCTACTATTCGAACGTGCGAAAGAAGTATTTTCGTATGAAAATCTTAAAACACAAAATTATTTAATTTGTCAAAAGAAATTTAATCAAAAACGAACGTTAGTCCGGAGAAATTTTTTTCTCTCCTGTTTCTTTCCCGCATTCTCTTCCCCGGGGAAAATCGAATAATGACCTGTCTAAAACATCTTCTATGTCCAATTTCCTACCTAATAAGATGATGTATAAAAGTTTTGATTCAATTATTTCACACGAAAAAGTGAAAAAAATAAAAGGGTAAGAAACGAAATTAAAAATCAATACGTTACTCGGGATCATTTTTTTTTATTTTTATTTAAAGACGGCGTTTTATATCGTATGGTTTTTTTTTAATTAATTGTAAAATTATTAAATTTCATCGGCTTAACTCGTAATTAAAACTTTAAATAATCAAAGTATAAACGCGCGTCGGTTAGCCGAATTTAAAAACGCGTGTCACGGTATCTTCTGTAAAATGTTTGAATGTTTTTCATCGAATATCGTATACACTCCGCGGAATTTAACTAACAATTTTAAAAAAATAAAGACATAAAATTTTCAAAAAAAAAAAAAATTTAAGCAAATTATTGTAATATAATTTATTTTCCACTAGGAATTAAAAAAAAATAAAAAAAGGTTTTTATTCAATTATCTTCAAAGCTCTCGTAGCGTGGGATATTTTTTTACGATTTGGCTAAAAATCTGCGTAGGTACGTAGTTTTATATTCGTACATAAATACCGTGCATAATGTACATATATTATTATAAATATAATCAAAATGTTAGTGGATCGATCACAACGAGATTGCTCATCATTATTTATTTTATTTTATTTTTTATAATTTCCTCGAAAACTACTGTTTTAAAAATATTAAAATAATGAACCATATTTCAATCGTTCGAGGAAACATATTTTACCTAGCGCTCAGATGGCGTCAGTCAAAATCCATTACAATCTGCAAACCGATAATTGTATTGCTTCCCCTAGTACGCGTTCCGTTTTGCATTTATAATAATTTACGTTGTCATTTCTATATTAACCGCTTTTGTGAACGAATTACGGTTACGGATTGGACGGGGACGGGGTCCAGTTATGACACATATAATCATCCCGTTCCCCTTTGGCTCGCCACGGCCGAGTATTGTATGCGTTACCGTCAAAATTGATGTTTCACTGTAACCGCAGACAAGGATGAAATCGACTTGGAATTATTAATATTATTTATAGGTGGTCGAGGGTGTCTATGTTGAACGCATTGAAATCATAACCAACGGTGTTGTAGTGATGTGTATGCTGCGTTTGTATAATATACTTCATGGCTTGCGGGGCATTCCGGCAGTAACCATAGTTTTTCTTTGTTCTCGCTGTTACGGTAATTCTATTTTCTATCGTATAATATGTTGTAATTATAACACGTGCGAATGTGTGGGGCCTTTATTGAAACCAACACTCGCGAATACGGATAGAAAAACACCTCGAATTAGCAAGGACAAGTCAAAAATATATACAGTAGTATAGATTATATAAATACGTTATAATAATAATAATTATCGTTACATTCAGGGGTGGACTGACACAAAATGTAGGGCCTGGCGATATCTTTTAAATGGTCCCAGTTCAGTTAATTAAGACGCCTAATATTTTTTATACGAGTAGAATTATAATTGTAAACTGTTAAATACACTTTTTTCATTTGTACGATAATAGTACTATCACCGGTAATAATATAAAATTGCTTTTACCTGTATGTCATAATATAATCTGTTGTTTACACGTATAATTTCATTATTCATAATAATATTGGTAACAACGTTAGTCGACGGGAAAATATACGTATTTACCTCAAAGAACAAAAATTGCCTGGCAAATTAAAAAAAATTGGCCTCTTTAAATATCGGCAGCCTTGTTGAGAAATTGAAATGGCATTAAGAACACTAACCTTAACGGTTTGAGTTACGTTTCGGCGTAGAAAGTATATTAGGTACTTACAAATTTAATATGAAACGATTAGAAAATACAATATTCAATTTGTACGTACCGCGACGACGTTTCGGTCAACTCGTGGGCAGATTATATTACCGCGTATGCAGCAGACGTAACGACGAGTTACGGATTGCTTATAATAATAAATTGTCCGTTTGCGAAAATCAATATTTCGCGTCTCGCGGTAGGTACGCGTTCGGTGTAAGGGATGAAAAAAAAAAAAACAAAAAGAAAAAACTTACGAATCGCCGCGGTACGCCCGCCGTATAATTGTGTATACGATTATGTAATAATATGTTAAATTTCCGGGCGAAACGCACGTCTTGTTGATCGTTTATTTATTTTTTTATTTCACGCGGATTTCTCCGTCGATTTCGCACCGTTTCCGAGTCCACGCACTATTGTTTTGCTCGTCGTACTTACCGCGTTGTTATTATTATGCGGTTTTCTCGCCCCAAGCATTTATATTAATATTTCATATTCTGCCGCAGTTTAAATTTAATCTCGGATGTGAGTTCAAAGCACTGTTCGAGGAAGGGTATACGGGTTGAAACTTTATTTATAATTAATCTGAGATAATTGTGTATGACGTGGGTATCAGAAATCAACCGATTTGTAAAGTATGATTTAACTGTAACAAGTGTAACATCGGGAACAATATTTTCCAGGTAATTTCGAGTTTTCTTTTCATAAAAAGTCGATTGATTCTCTTCCACCCACCCCTCCCCACCCACCCTCTTGAAAATTTAATCCGTCTAAGCGTGGTCGTGTGCGAGTTTATATACAACTATGTATATTACATTCGGCACGCATACTCTCGGATTACGAGAATTCGATTTGAATCGATTCGGTTCGATCCAGCGAGTTTAGGACGTACACGCAGACTCACGTACGATTTTGTGTCGCCCTGCAGAGCGAGTCACGTGTATTATACAACACAGTATGATCGATATCCCGATGACAATATTCCCGTGGACGTTTTTTTTATTCTATTACGGTTTTAACAGTAGCAGGAGTTCGCATTGAACGTTTCAAGTCGAATTTATTTTATTTTCATCTCTTGGTCAGCTGGGAACAATAACTTTTGAATTTTTCATTCCTATGAAACTGTGAACAGTAGCCATTGTTCGGTACAGATTGTTATGAAAATGTCAACGAATCGCAATTGAAAATCGAATGATCGCTAATAAAAAAATTATCGCTAATGTAAATTTATTGGATAGGAGGGTACGCGCCGTATAATACCCGCTGTTTGTACCGATCCATTGTAATAAATTAATGTAACCTTTCCAACGATAATAACTTTGCAACGGTCATTAATTAACGCTGTACAGTACGTGCAGATAGATAGTGTGCAGCCTCGTAAATGACTCGGAATAAGAATCTCGTCCATTTTAAAAGTTTTATATTAATGATAATATAACTGTGTCTGATTTATATAATAGGCACTGACTTGTTTATCAGTCGATACGCTACCGGATACGTTAAACGCTTATCCTCTGCCATACACAAACTTGACGAGATATCGGGAGAAAACGATATAAATCCGAAATCGCCGTCAATGTGATCGGTTTTCGTTTCGTACCCGAAAAGCCGACAGACAGACAGACAGACAGAGAGAGAAAGAGAGAGAGAGAGAGAGCGAGATTCCATTACACCGGGGAGACCGGGTGAATATTATGTTGTAAAAACGGAGAGAAAAAATTATATATATACGAGTATGTTATAATTTACGCGGGGCTGCGACCGACGGTAACCAGATATAATAAAATACAACGCGCGTATAGTATATCTCCACTGCCGCGCGGACTACGCGCATAATATTATATTATATATTATACTACCCCTGTTGAGTTTTATCGGCGGCGGCGGCGGCGGCGGCGACGACGGTCGCGTAATAAAAATCACGAGGGAAATCCCTTCGACGACGAGCTGTCGAACGCCCGTAAATATAATACGCGCGCGTATATACATATTTGTATACGCGCTTACTGGCAATAAATCCTTTTCTTCCCCCGTTTTTTTTTTCTTCTTCTTCTTTCTTTTTCTTTTATGACGGAGGTGATGAGTAAACAGGAAGAACAGATATTTCGGTCTTCGCGCGAACAGCGGAGAGAAAGATAGAGAGGGACAGAGAATAGAGAAGGGGGAGGGAGAGAAATTCTCAAATGTTCTGTTTTTAATCATTGTCGTCGCTGCCCGGTGGATACCCGTAACGTACATAATCTCTCGCCGCCGTGCCACTCGTCGTATAAACACCAGACTGCTCATTATACATACATATATACATATATACGTGTTATGCGCACGCGAAGACGGTAGGCGTAAATGCACACTAATACATAAAATATTATCACACACACACGGCGAACTTACGACTTACGCACGCGCTCGCACGATGTACGACACGCGAGTACATATTATTATATATTGTGTCCGTTGCAGTCACGGTAGTACGAGACGTACTGTTAAACGGATAAACGACCGTCATCGCGGCGCATATTAAAACGATCACATTTTTGTGTGACAGTTAAAACCGTGAAATCCGCGCGTTTGTCGCGGATCACAAACGCACACGGGATTCTCGTGCATGTATTTTTCTACTCGCGGCACAACACGTTTTATTTTTTAACGGATAAATTGCGACGATCGGTTCGGATCAAATATTGTTTGTTCTTAACGACGCGTGTTCCAATGGATTGTTTCAGTCATAGTCGTGTGGGGTGGGACGATGGGCGGATTGTCCCTGTTGAAGTTTTAATCGCTCTACATTAATTGTACCCACAGCTTATAAACATAATATGATATTTAGCTAACGTTTTGTTGTTACTTTCGTTCTTCGATTCATTTTGGTTCCAACAAATATGAATATTAATAACTAATAGCTATTGATCCAGGATTCAGGAGTTGTCCGAGGAGGAACAAATTTAAAACAAAATTACATTTTCAATTTGTCGAACGTTGAATTCAGAGTTTATTTCTAAAGAAAATTATTTATTTTATTTTAAAATACGAAAAATACATTCATGATGGAATCATATTACACATTTCAAGTTCTTGTAAGTATTATACCTACACATATGACACGTGTCTGACTTATATAATAATATTGTTACCGTTATATTACAAAGAATAATGAAATATTAAAATTACGTAAAAATAACCCCGGTCCTAAGGAGGGGCGGGCTTAAACTTTTCGTTTACGTAATCACCCCACTCGTGTCCACCATTGCTGTTGAAATAAAAGAGAATTGGAACAAGGACGTACTAAAAAGTTTTGATTGTGTATGTCGAGTTAAGGATAATTTTTTCAACGATAAAACTACTATTTAACTGACACATTTTCCGTAATATTGATCAGAGTAATAAACTTGTAACGTAGATAATGATTATAGGAAGGTTTAACCCGTAAGCTCACCTATGGCTTCAGAATTGTCCTCCTCCCTCAAAACTCGAACACATATCCGCCACTGACTAGTTTTTCGGATTTAAATATTTCATAGAGCAATATTATTTGTAGCTAGACGCCTACGGTTTTAACGATTTGTGTACAACATAAGTGGATGCGACGAGACGGGTAATTATCGTTTTGTGAGGTCTTAGACGGAGGGAGAGAGAGACACACAGAGTGGCTCGTGCTGTTCAGCGACGAGCGCATATTGAAATCATACGTTTGGCATCAATTATAATATACTCACGTGATGACGACGGTTTTCAAAGTGACAAAGTGCTTCTTCTTTTTTTTCTTTCGTCTTTTCATCTCTGGCCCTTATTTTTACCCCACTTTCGATCGCCTACGATGGGTTCGCCCGTAAATATACACGAGGTGCGAACGAGTGCACTTAGGACGCGGTTTGACGTGGACGGTTAAAACATACGAATATGTGTCGCTGTACGAGAGAGGCGGAAAAATACAATTGCCGCGTCAAAAAAGACTCGCGCGTATTTATTTTTTTACCGTATCATATTTTCGCTGTGCGCATTTCACGAAAATAATTATTACGTCCGCGTACGTTTTATAATAATACGCGACGAGGGCGCAAAAACAACAGACGACGCGGTGGGAGGGAGGTGGGATTCGATTACTATTTATTCACTCGCACGAGGCGCCCGCCCCCGCCGCAACGTGATTTATCGTCATAAAAATAAGTATTAATCTGCGTAGGTATTATTAGTAGGAGACGTATACCTCGTAACGGCGAGCGCGAAAGAAACGTCGATAATTTTCCGGTGCGGGACGAATAATTGCTGTTTATTTGAGACAGAGAAAGAGTGTGAGCGAAAGAGAGAAAACTTCCCTGCTTCGACGGACAACGGTCGAATGGCGATTCTAAATTTAGCCGACGCGGTTTTTATAAATTACAACTTTTATTTATTTCGATTGCCGCGTTTTGCCGAGATGATTTTATTCCGCGAACGAATGTTATATTGTTATAACGCTCGCCGTACGTTTTTAGGTTATCTACGGTTTGCGGCGGGGGTTTCGTGTTATTTTTTAAAATGTTGTTTTTAATAAAAATAAATTTGGAATACGTTCGACGCGCGCGCACTGTCGTTGCGCGGACACGGGGGTTTTTAAATTGAAAACGTATTGTTACAAACGTACCGCGGCTGTAGGCGAACAACGGAAACTCGAACGTTATTTCGAAAATAACATTCGATCGGTTGCGAGAGACGCACATTGTGAGTTTACATAGCGACGTCCTCGTCTGCACACGCGATATTTCCAATCAGAAATCTATCTCTTACAAAATACGCCGTGTCGCGTTTTGCGAAATCATTACGAATTTAATTTAAATTTCACCCTAAACGACACACACATATACATATACATATACACACATATATACATACACACATACATATATACATATATATTCAAACGTTTCGCTCGAACGCATAAATAAAAATCCTGTTATAATAAAGTATATGTTATACGCGTTTTGTCTACACCGCGCGTACGTCATGTAAATCCAAAAATACCGGAGCGGTTGATTTACAGCCGAATTACACGACGCGCGCGTTTAAAACACGGCTGAAACGTTTCGGAATTGATTTGTTTTTGCCATCTTCTCCGCGCCTCTCTCCCCCGACGCCGTTTCCCGAGCCGTGGTCGCGGTATACGTATATCTGCGGCGTGCCGGCGCGGCGTACCGCGAGAGTCGCGACGGCCCTCCCCCGGAGAATCGTTTCCTCGTTACTACTCGCGCCGGAGATTTGCTTTCGCCCCACGTCAACGTGATTATAATTTCACCGGAAAACAAAACGGCCGAGTAAAACTCGCGGGCGCCTACGTACGCCTCTCTGCGCTGCCGCGATCGGCATATATCCTACCGAACCGTTCGATGCGTATTATTATAATGCATTACGTATGCGCACGAAAAAATAAACATACCGAAGACCGCACACGTGTCCGCGTAATCGTATAATAATATCCTTAACGTTTTATTATTATTACTATTTCTTTTTTTTCCGAATCACACCATCCCTAGGCGGCGGCACATTAAACGTTAAAGATAGAAACCCTCGAAACCCTATATTCCGATCCCCCGCCGACCATATCCATTATTCCTGCAACTGCAGTCGGAACGTTTAATGTTTGCCCCTTTTTATTTATTCTTTCGGTCGATCTTCGATCTACACGCCACTACTCGACGACATTACAGTATTAGATAATTTAATGGTTAAATAGTCGAGGCGATGGCGTTTTTACAGTCCCACACAATGGATCGTAAAACAACAACAAACTCGTCGTTCGGCCAACTCAACGTTTCTCGTACGAGATTTGCATCGTTTAATTATTATACATTTATATTTAAACGGTTAACATTTTTACCATCATTTCGTCACGTGATAAGGGTCATTTAAGCTAGCTTTAATCGTACGCCGCATAACAAATACTCTTCGGCGAAAAAAGTAAAGAAATATTATCACGGACAATTTACTTGATGAAATATCAAGATGAATATCTCTGGCCGGACGCGCACTTTTTAAAGATACCGTCGAACGTACAATTCCTTGTACGTTTGAATAATTTTTACCGATTTTAAATATGACATTAAGTAACATTTAGTTGAAACTCGTGCGTTAAAATGTATACTCAAGTGTTTTTTTTTTTATTGATCTCTGGCGATGCTCAACCGGCAAACGAAACATTTACAGTATTTTCATTTTATTTCATATGGCTGGTTCACAAATCAACGTGTTTTTCTAATACGAGTCAAAAAATATAAAATATAAAGCCGACATTTACAGTACAGTATAAATGTACAGCCTTTTTTTCTTGGCAGCAGTCAAACTGCGGTATAAAACACACACACACATATATATACATTTATTTCCTTCTTACATTCGTACAATGCACATATACTAATAATTTGTAACAAAATATCAAAATCTGTGTATTTAAAAAGTTAGCTGTAGGTTTCCGTTCGGAAAATGTAATAAGTTTAATAAATTTATATATATATACATATATATATATAAATCGATAAGAGATAGATACTAATCGATACCTGTAACATGTTTCTGATGAACAAACATTTTTTTATTTTTCTAAAAATAACAAGAACGAAAAATCTACATCACGTCTGTAAGTAATTTACCAATGATGTGACATAATATTTATACGTATTGATATTTTTAGAAAAATATTTAATTTTGTCACATAACAAAACGTCGTCGATAAAATTATAGTAAAACGAAATAAATAAACGTATAAATATTTTTCAAAAATCTCGCGCAGTTTCGACTTTAAGAATCATATGAGTAAATAATCGTCAGAAAGCAATATAATCGATTGGGCGTCACCAAAACGCATACAAAAAAATTCATTCAAATCGGTCCGGCCGTTGAGGAGGAGTTCACTGTCATACACACGTACAGTAGAATTATATTAAATAAAGAAAAAAAACCGCCAAAATGCGTTGAGAAAAAAAAATCACTAAAAACGTAAAAAACAAAATTAAAAATTAATACGAATTACGAAAAAATGAATAGTTCGTTTGGGACACGTTTCGAAACGCAGATCTCACCGAAATCGAAAGGTTTCATGCGACTTCGGGCCGTATATAATTTTTATACATAGTACGGTGTTAATGTCAAAATATTACGTCTAAAAAACATAATAAATTACGTGGAGAAACTTACCAGTGAATATCCATTACTATACGCGCGCGGTGTATTGGATTCGATGAAAATACAACACAATTTCTTTCGAAAAAATAATCGGAAAAAAAAAAACACTACTCGATATTACGATTAGAACGTTTCGGTAGGAAGACTGTTTGCAAAATGAACGGTCAAGATAAAAAAAACCGGCGCTAACTGTTTGGTTGCTATGAACTGTCCATTATCAACAACGTTTCAATATCGGCTAGACATTATTAAAATCTTATGGCGTTCGGTACGTTTTATATCTTTTCAATTATGTTTTTACATTTTAAGATTCACCCATAAAAATATATTTACACTAATAACAATTATAATATCTATAAATTTCGATACGTCTACTTTTGTTTACGACATATAATATAAATATTACAATTAACTTTAGATCCTTAAATAATAAACCTACGTTATAGCTCGCGATTTTTCATCTCTACTTTTTTTTTTTTTACTAAAATAAACAATTTCGACAATAAGTAAATTTGATAATTAGACAGGTACAAGGTGTGAATAACATGATGAGGAAATCAATTAGTAAATTAGTATTTTAGTAACTAACAACCATAAGTAACACATCAAAAAACATTTTTTTATAGTTGGTCTCTATACCATTTGCGCTATAATCTACGAGACGGGTTTTTTAAGAGTGTGATAATTGAATTGAAATGTGTGCTTAAATTTTGGTGGAAACGTCTTTCATCCCTACTTACATATAATTTGTCACTTTCATCAATATAATAAACGTATTCTTATAAGCTATAACATCTTGAATCTTTGATTCCAGTGCCTATATGATTATTAGATCTTTAGATATTTAGATATTTTGGTTTCAAATTTTCTTTTGAATTTTAATTCTATACTTTAGGAGTAATTTTCAGCGAATTTTAAATAACCATGTAATATTCGATTAATATTAATAAAACGCTAATCTTGTAAGACTAGACGTCTAATATGAATAAATAATTGTGTCTAAGAAGCATAAACATCCCGGTCGCATCATGGCCTAATTTAATAATGTATAATGCATGTTTGGTACCTACTTGCTTCTCTTGTAAGTATATAATAATATCCAAACTGTCCGAAAACTGCCATGCAGCGTTACTTACTAATTAATTTATTATTATTAAAATTACCCGTTTAAGTTGATTTCCCTGTTGTCGTCTACCTTCATTGATCGACGCAAATCTGTTTTCGAAAAGACCAGGCTCTTCACCACAACGGGTCACCGAACCATTGTTTCCATTCTGTATTTACTTTATCTACTTCGAAAACCCTCGTGCCCAGAAACTTACACATCTGGGGTATTATCGTGTATCTTTTTCGCTATACCAAACTAAATTTGTCAACTGCAATACGATGCGATTGTGTTCTACTCGCGGCTACGGCAAGACGAGATATGGGTTCGGTTGGTGTCATTTATTATTTATAGCGACGGAAAGACAGCCATGTGATATATTTATCACATATATACATAGATATAATATATGTGACGTTTAAATGTGTACGTTTTTATAGATTGCAAATGCATTTTCGAACAAATAATGAAATATTTACACGACTCAAAAGAATAACGGGAAGACCCAAATTTTAATTTATGAACGATTTACAGGCTTTGAAACGCACGACAAAAAGTGTGACGATTTGACTGACATGCGGATGGACCAATAATTTCATTAACTTGCGATGCCATTCGATTCACGTGAAAACGCATCACGACGTGTGAGGTAGGCAGATTTGTCTTTCGTAACTCAACATTTCTGCATAGGTCAACTAATATTTCAATGGAAATCATCCGTTTTTCATTATTACTACGAATCTAATATTATGCTCGTTATCTTAACGTCGCATGAGCTTTTTATTTAATTTAATTTTTTTAATCGATTCATATACGTTTTGAATTATTATAACATTTCGTGCGGTTCAAATTCAAATGTTTCGCCGTATTTTCACTACTCGCCGATGAGATAACTCGATGACGTTTCATGTTAATATTATATTACGAGCTGCGTCCGTGTCCGAGGACCTGATCGGGATTTTATCGATTTGTCCGGGCGAACACGTCGAAAAAAAACACACATCCGTTAAAGGTCAGTTTTATTCCGTTTTTATTTTCATCAGATCACACATGCGCAACATCAGTGCCTTACATTATATTATCGCACATGTATCGTAGACAATATGATTTTCGATTGGAAACTCTCTCGGGTTATAGTATATGGAACCGCGCGTCATAGTTAGGTAGCACGAAAGAGGGTGCGAAATGTTCTATATATATTGCTACTCCGGCGACGAGCACGAATCATTAATATTGCAGTGAACTTCAGGTCCTCGAGCAAAATGTAATTGTTCCAAGAGTAGTCGAGTGTTGAAGTAGATATTCACTAACGAGAACTCGGGTTAGATTCTTTGACGATCCGGTCACTAAATTTTTAATCGGTTTCCACTTTAATATTGCATTTTCGACGGATAAAAACGTACCTACGTATACTTATGCCGCCGCCGCCGGTACGATTGTTTCTCAAGGTGATCGATTAATCGATAAATAATTAATTTGTAACGATCGAGTATGAATTAACCAATGTGTTCTAAACGGAAAATACCTATTATTTTTACGTCACACGAATAGAAAAACGTTAAGGTCTGTCAATCCTATTACAAATGTTCTCGTGGATTTTCGATAAATTCGATATGAAACGTACCGGCTGGCGCGAACAATGTTTCGAAAGAAAGGCCGCTGTTGGCACACTATAATGCGAGTAAGATATTGGTACATCGAATGTTCACGCTAATCCTCATTATTTTCTTGTTAAATAGGAATAATCAATCAGTGTACGACATAATACGATATAATAGGTGTATTGTATATAATGTATTCATTCACGCGTGTGATTATATTATTATGAGCACGACAATCGATACTTCAAACTGTTACTTCAAACTGTTTGACACGTCTCGACTCAAGTCCAAATGTCACCTATCTATACAGATAAGTATACTTACTATTCGCCCGTAATAGAATTCACGATTCGAATATGGCTAATTAACATTTAAATATTTTCAGAATCGAAAAAAAGTATTCAATACTCAGAGGACGAGGCACGAACTCCGTTCGGCAATAAAAATAAGAGCCAGATCATTCTGTACGCAAAAGTCTTTGCGGGGAACGTCGGAAAACGGATTGAAAATAACTATGGAAAAATTGGAATTAGAAATATGAAGTGAATCCGAACTTTAATTACACACGAGTGTTGAACAGACAAAATAGGATGTTTTTACGGTGGTATATAATATAATATATGTGTATAGTGCGCGTGGCACATTTCAAACTCCGAAATGCGTGATTCATGACTAGTAACGTAAATATATATTATGTATAACAGCTGCGTTGGAGACGTATCCGATGCGAACTAAAAAACTCGATAAAACCAACCAAGTCGTTTTCCTAGAACGGTTTTATATAATATACGTACGTTGATTTTTCCACCGAACGTCTGTGAACCGAAGTGCCGATCTGAAAACGTGTCGTCCTCGTTAACCAACACAGAACAAGCGGGTAAACATTTCGTTCGAAATCCAATCGTTAATTTGAAAATAAAATAAAAAGTAGATTACGGTGCGCGCCCTGCTGTTATTCAACTCGGGAATCGAATATCCGAGGTAATGAGTTCGCGTTAATGTCGACACGCGCATCAATAGTAGAGGTAATATAATACGTAATCATATTTAATACATCATAATATATGCTCGCACTCGAATAATACAAAGGCGTGTTTATCGATCATACGTCTTTAAATCTTATTTCTATACAACGAAACACTGCAACTTTAAAACTGGAAATATTTCTTATTACGACCAGAATTTTGTATCTCAAACGACTGTATTTATTTCTGTCGTTGGTACTTTATTGCTGAGCATCGTATTCTAATAATGTATTAATAATGTGCGTGTAAATATCAAAAATACCAGCAGGATTTTGTTTCTGTTGGTTTACCTATATTATACTCCATGCGATGAATGAGTAATAAGTCAGTTTTCGAAATGGATAATAATATGTACATTGTACACGTATAACCGTTGTCCCAGTAAAATGTTTGATGTTCACTACAAACACGTATATATACGTATATAATGTATAATATTATTATATTAAAATATATTCATATTATACGATTCCATTCCGTTTCAACTTTTCGCAATATAGTTCTTGTCATCGACGAAGATTTCGGTGTACCTATATACTACGATTACTACTTATATATATAATATGAATTTCATCGAAACCAGCATTTGTATTCGCAAAAAGTATGAGATGTTAAAGCGCGTATATTATAATAGGTATAATATACCTATATACCATATTATGTTCGATGAACATTGTTCGTGTTTGTTTTGCACAAAAGTCAATATACATGAGCTATTCTGGTTAGCGGTTGATAATCTGCTGCAGGCGCGGTTATACGCCGCGTATGAACACGCGACGTTCTCAAAGAGATTGAGTGTTAGATCAAGGTACCGAAGTTTACAGCGGCATATTTATGTGATTTTAATGATCGAGGAGAGGATAAGAGTCGTACGAAGCCAGATCAATGTCGAAAACGTATCGTTTTAAAACATAAACATTTGTAGGAAACAATATTATATGGCGCGCGTTTTGTACGTAGGTGTATTTAATTAATATCGACATTTGATTTAGTAAATAAAGACAATGGCGGGGATCTGACGAACCGACGCTCGGGGATTTGACCGTGCGAATGCAGTAATTATTATTATCGTGTTGGCGAGCGAGTTCGTATACAGGAGTACATGCATAATATTAATGTAATGCGTTTTAATTTTAAGCCGTGAATCATCGCGCTCGGCCTATACAACATAAAATGTAGCGACTGCAGCATGCGACGAAGGAATCGTGGGCGGAACGCGCGATATTATTACTAGTTAATAGTTATCGTCATCGCCGGTGCCGCACATAACACCGTTCAGTACGCACTTCTCGTTCACGAAAATATACGTCGCCAATGAAACCAGAACTACAAATCGTATGGCATTCAGGGTGTACGATAATTTGCACCCCGGTAAGTTACAAAATTAATAACACCCGATCGATCCATCGCAGAAAATTATAACTATTTATATAATAGTGGGCGATTGGTGTTGTGTTCATTTAACGACGACGTAATAATATCATACGAGTCATTTCTATAGTTAATGTTTGCGTCCAATCGATTGATTTTTATTCTAAACGATTCGAAATGTCCGTTCCTTTGTGAATAATCCTCAGCCGGGACGTGTGTCCCGGAATCTCCCGTCTCTTTGTAAAACCGAACGTGCGTTGCACCTCGCGTCCGGAGGTGATCGTTTGAGCGCGCATTATTTCGGAATCCTACAAAAACAACGTACGATGTGCGTTTCGCGTAATTTTAAGTCGTATGGACGTCAATTATCGTTCGGCGATGATAATATTAATGTGCACAAACGAAATACATTTCGCCTGCGCAGCCGCGGCTAACAAGCCAATCAAGTTCTATAAAAATAATACCTAATAATAGTATATACATTCACGTAAATATAGTATTGAAGGCCTTAGAAATGCGTATATATATACATAATTCAAACGTATGCGCGTATATGTATATTTATTTTGTAATGACTGCGTGCGCCACGTATATTTTTAAACATAATTAGACGTCTGATAATACTCTCGCGCGCGTATTACGTCCATGCGGAGGCGCGAAAGAAAAATTTAAGTTCAACACCGCTTTACGTGTGTGTATACATACGTATATATATATGCGTGAATGTTTTATATAATGTATGTAAAATGCTCGACTGCTGTTGCTTATTATCTGTCAACGGATGTCGCGATGTGATGATTGTTCCCAATCTTCTAGACGATTGAATACATTTTTCATCGTTGCAGCACGTACGGGTGCGTGCGGGTATATAATATATATACAAGTATATAATATGTCCGAGTATAACCGTTAAATAGCACTGCAAACATCAGAAAACAAGTGTACTTTTAACATATATAGATTTTGGACGTGGTAATTTTTTTAATTTCTTCTACATTTAATTCCATGGTTATTCACACGAGCTGAACACTCGACTGCGGAAAACGTACGAGCTTCCTGAACATTTAATATATGATTACATCATATAATATGATTTAGAGCACGTGTACTGTTTAGGCATAAAAACCCAAACTGTGAATTTCATAAATTGAATCGTGTACGTTATGCGGTTGATAATATTTGTTCATCCGATTTCATTGGATCGACGTCTTAAAGAATTCAAAAATCCTCCGTTATATTCCAATCATACATCGTAGACGTCAATGTGATATCACGTTAAAGATCCCTGTCATGGTGTAGTATACTCGTATAATATAGGTACACTACCGTATTACACAACTGAACGTTTTAGTCGGTGTTGCTTTCAATACGCGCGCGTTTGCGATTAAATGTCTTTGCAGCGTTTCATATAATTTATACGATTACTTTAAAGTTTAACCGACATCAGTCGAGCTGTGTGTTGAACCTATATAGTTACCATATCGTTACAACTTCATTTATATTCACCTCAAATACATTTTCATTCGATATCATCTCTCTTTCAAAATGTCCGCGTTACTATAAAGTCTAAAACGCGTGTTGACTTTTTTTTTCTCTTACGCGTGCACCTGCGCCATACGCTACTAATAAGTAATGTTATATGTTTCTATACTTTCTTCCTTTCTTTTGCTACGTGACGATTTTATATATATATACATTATTATAACTTTCGTGTGTAACAAAATGTCATAGAAAATAAAAATAACAATTCGTTAATGGACGTTGGTACCTTTATTTGCTGTTTAGAAGTTTTAACGCGTGTGTAATAAGTTTTCGCTTGGTAAACTTTCAAAGTCGGTATCAATTTCAACACAATATAATATATTAAATTCCATAGAGGTCTATTCTCTAGAAAATATATATATTATGTTTTATCGAAAATCCGGTCGTGATGGATATAATTAATAAGTATTATTTACTAAATGCACAATATTGTTAATCATTTATCGATTGGTTATTCAAATTTTATGACTATAAAAACACATTATATAAATAAAAAAATACTCAAAGTTTTCGGTACACAAACGGTAAAATTTAAACGTTTAATTGATCATTTTAACGTAGCAACATTTTTTTCGTTAATGTTTTAATTTTTATACAGTATCTCAATCGTCCTCTTTTTAATTGTTTTTAATTTACATTTTATTGATGAATTTTGTTTAGAGATTTAAGATTTCAATACAACCAGTAGAACGATTTTTATTTAATTTTATAAAAGAAGTAGATTTGTAAGTATATTGCATAATTATTATTTTTTATAGAGCAGTCATTACTTATAGTGATAGCAGTTTAACTATTTGTTTGTAATGCTTACTGTTTTAATAATGTTAATTCAAATATGGAATTTGATTTAGTTAGTCAACATAATTTTATAATTATTATGTTGGTTTTATTTTATTTTAGATAAACAGTAATACATTTTGCACCGAGAACAAATAATATCGCTGTAATTTTTTTTACAACCTAAAGTAGAAAAAATAAAATCTTCATATTTTAAACAATCTGATATAATATTTTTAGTAGTAAATGATAATTATTATAATTGGTTCTTTTCCCGACTTTTTGATGGGATTTTCTACAAACTGGCGTTTTATACCTTAATTTAATATCATCTCAAAAACCTAAAAGTTTAAGCTTGAGGATTAGGCTCTTTTTATTATAAAATAAATGTCCTTTTACAAAATGTGCTCGTTTATTCAGTGTACAGCGAACATGACTATGGATTTCCTTCGGCAACTATTTTTCCTTTTGGAATTCATCAAACTATTCATACCTACGCAAAACTATTATTAACCATCGTTCTAAATACTGAGCGAGACGAGTGTAAATTACAGTTTGAACTTTTTTCTCAGCGTCAATTTCTAAATCGACTCGTTTTTTCCCGTGTTACTTTAATGCGATATACGAGTATATATTATACAATTTTATAAATCTGCACGTTTTATTCGGTTTTATTATGATAATAATTTACTTTTAATAGGGTAGGTATTCTCAATTTATATTCATCAACATTTTAAATGAATTCGAACACCTTTTCGCAGATCTTGTTTAACTCGGACGCGATCGAACGCTACCGGACGCGCGCATAATTTACGCGTGTGATTGATTCCATATAAAAGTATATTATGTTTAATTTTGAGCGATTAATCGTTAGAAAGGGCAACTTCTCTAAAATCGCGATGAAAAAATGACGGACAGTGCCCAACTTGTGTGGAACGTGGGCTTCCTTTGAAAAAATAATTTGCCGCGCCTCTTTTAATCTTTATAATAACGGTACAGTCAGGGCTCTTTTGTTTCATAATCCGAAGCTATTATAATATAAAAGACGTTTATAATATTATTATATAGCTCACGAAGAAATATTTTTAAATTGAAAAAAGTTTTCAAAATCGTTTCGTCTCGACTATCCGTCGTATAATATTACCCCGTCATAACACAGGTATTTTTTGGCCAGCCGAAGTGAATCGTTCGAAACGACGAGAGACGTGGGACAAAGTATATGTATAAAACATATTATTTTGTACGGACTGTGAATAATAAAAAAAAAACATCACTGGTCGATAAACAATAAATCGATATCGTAATCGAATAACATTTCCCATTTTTTTCGTTCGATAAAAACGTCAATATGTATGTACCGACGGTTTTCGCGAGGGGGTTTCGTGCCTCCCCCCCCCCCCCGACGGTCTCTCTAAAATCCGCTAAATCCCCCGGCGCGTATGAAAATATATTATTACAACGCGAACGCCGACGACGCGATGGATCTCGCGCGCGCGTTTTAAAAATAAAACTGACAAAAAAACTAAAAACGAGGCGCCCGGCCGAGCTGTGCAGCGAGCGCGAGACGACGACGACGACGACGACGACGACGTCGGACCGCGCGCCGTCCGCGAGATGGTCGCCGGCGTTGGCACGTCGCCCGCGGCCGCGGCGCGTCCCTGCGTCTGACATCGCGCGCGCCGCGTACGGTTCCGGCACGTCCGCGACGGCGGCCCCGGATTGGCCGACCGGCGTCCTGCCCATTTCTCTCCTCTCCGACGCGGCGGCCGCTCCGCCCGGGGGTCTCGACAGTCCGCTCCAACCGGTTGCCGCGTTACTGGTAAGACACGGATCGCCCCGGACGGCCGCGATCACATATCCGTCGTACGCGATTGTTTTCGATTTTGAATTTTCACGCCGCCCGCGCGAGAAGACTAAATACCTATTTCGCCAAGTCGGTCCCGAGACGTCGCGTTTTTTTCTACACGGCATGTGCCCGTCATTCGGTCGGAAACGTAGCGCGTGGTTCGGTCATTATCGTTCGCGTTGCGCGTAAAACACACGGACGTTCGCCGCGATCACACCTCCGAGGTGGTCGTCATTCTTTCGCCGCGATAATTGTACTATATTATAATCGTAACGTCCGGTGTCGCAGCCGCGCGATGGACGTGCTGATGGTCAAGGCCGAAGACGACGACGACGAGAGGAAATCCGTCATCAACCACAATCACAATCACCACAACAACAACAACAACAGCGTCCACAACAACAACAACAACAACAACAACAATTGCAAGAAGAACGGCGGCGGCCCGACGGCGGCTGCCGTCAAAACGTCGGTCGCCGCGGGCGTCGCCGGCAGCGGCAGGTCCGAAAAACCTCCGTACTCGTACATTGCGCTCATCGTCATGGCCATACAGAGTTCGCCGATCAAACGGCTCACGCTCAGCGAGATCTACGCTTTTCTCCAGCACAGGTTCCCGTTCTTCAGAGGATCCTATCAGGTACAGATCGCGTCGTATATATCGCGCGAACACTACTGTCGCACACCGCGTAAATTGTCACTTTTTCACCTGCGTTCTCCGCGAACGCGAAACGCTACCATGACACGGCAACCCGTTTCTTAGAAAGTATCGTTTTTATGTTTCGGCAACAACCCTGACCAGCTTTATTTTCGAATCACTGCGCCGTTTGACACACGTGTGTTCGTGCGTGCGCGACTTCTGCTGCTTGCGAGACCGCGGACAGGAAGGTTAGGAACCCCGGACTTGGGAGTGTTACCGCGGAGTGTCCACTCGATTTTTTTCGGCCATAAATTCTAGCTTTGTCCGGCAAACGTCGTTAGAAGTAAAACAGCTCGGTTTACGGGTTAAAGTGTTTGCAACAGATGGTTTGAAAATAACTACGGGACAAAAAAAAAAAACTATCGAAATCGATTATTCACACGCAAATCGGAATATTTATAATGTCATATTCCGTTCTCTTCAATTCGCTTATTTGTTTTTTATTTATCGTACATTCAACGGCTTTAACCGAGACCCATGCGCTCGAAAGAATAACTGGTAAATTTTATTTCATAAACATGAACATCTTTCAAAAAATTTTAAATGGTAGGAAGTTAAAATACACTTAATTTGTTGATAAAAAATCAAGACACAGATGGAATTGGTTTATTTAACGAATTGGAAATATTTAATCAAACTCTAAACGCAGAAAAAAAAACATAATTTTAATGTCTCGATACTTTTAAAATCGCCAGTAATTGATTTTCTAAAATTTCAAAGGCTTCAAGAATTACGTTTAGAATATCAATAACTACCGCTGGTGCCATAAGAAGTTTTTCGAAACTAAAATATATTAAAAATCATTAACAGACTTCAATGGACCAAGAAAGACTTTCCGTCCTCTCTAAACAATTGAAAACGAAATTTGTGATAATCTGGATATAATATTTTCTATTACATTAATTTGTCTGTATATTTATTATTTATTCCTAATTTATAATTAAATTATACAAATATTGACTTTTCGAAACAGTTATGTGAAATCAAACAATTAATAAGTCAATAGAAACATAATTCATCTATTAGTATGTTTTTAAATCTTTTAAACAAATCGTATAGTTTTATTGTTGCCGAAATAATTATCCAATATCCCGTGGACGTTTTAAGTTAATTAGAACAGTTTATTTGATTCAAATCTTTGTTATAAATTCAAATAAAAAATGTAAAAAGCGATTTTAAATCCGTGCAAAAAGGCCTCGAACCTAGCTCAGGCCACGAAAATCTTAATAACAGCCTTGCTACTATAGATACTCGTATATTATAATGCGATTACGATGACTATTTTTCCGAGGTTTTTCTGTGCAACTAAAACGTCGAAAAATATACATAGGTACAATATATATAGGGCACTCAAGGGACTAAACACATCGCGTCATCGCACCTTTTATATTATTATTACGAACAACGTGTACGTCGGTTAAACGAATTATTTTTTCAATATTTAATTCGATTTTATTTTTTAATTTTTTTTGCCGAGGGAAACAATATCAACAACAAAACTTCGTAAAATTATTTCTGTTGGACGACTTTTTTATAATTTTGCTCTCGGGGAATTGGCGATTTTCAATTTAATTTAATTTAATTTAAAAATAGAATAACTTATCGAATTTCCGTTTAATCAATCGTAAAATATTGCGCGCAAATAATAATGATACAATAGGTATATTATATTATATAATATAGTAAGTGGGCAAGTTAATTCAAATCGATTTGTCCGGCCTCTCCTCTGATTCGTTTCATTATGCATTTCACTTTGAGTGATATTGACCGGAATGCAGTCATTGTCAACAAATTAAAACAGCAATTCATGAGTATTATGAATTGTACTATAAAATATTTGTGAACTATAGGATTCGTTTTAAATTAAAATATTCTCGTGAAATAAAAATCTATATTATATAATATCCTTTTCCGACGATTCAATTAAAATAATATTTATTTTCCTCGACCGGCGGCGGTGTGTAGTGTTTTTTTTTTTTTTAAAAATAGGTTTCATAAAAATAAAATCAATAAGATCGTTGGGGGTTTTTTCGTCCTTGACTTATCATCCATCCGTGTGAATGCGTCCTTTATAAGTACGACTTATGAAAATATTAAAATGTAAATATTAGGCAAGGTAAAATATCGAACGCGAGCTAAATATTCCGTTTTAATTGATTTTTATTGTCTGGTCATAATATACAGTAAACGCGTGGTCGCGATCATTTGTTTTGATATAGGTTAAGTCATGCTATAGATATAAACAGGTGCTCCAAAATCTTTTTACAAATTAAATGTCAAAGTACATTCAAACGCGACATATTTAAAATCATAATACATTCTCATTAACATTCCTCAGTAGGTGATGTAATAAAACAAAAATAATCATTGAAAAACTTGAAACACTTGAAAAATCGATCCACTTCACCGGATTAGTTTTTATCGTTTTGTTTTTTTTTAATAATCCTGTTTTAAATTACAGTCTACAAAATACCTTAAAATAAAACAATGTTCAACTTATATCCTTAATTGGATATAAATAGACAATTGTTGTGTTAAATTTCAGACTTATTTACACGGACATGGGTACCCCGTTGTTCAATCGACACGGAAATAAAAATAATAATTAATAAAAATAATTACACAGCTATAGTATAACTATAGAAATCATATAGAAAATAAACTGCAATAGATTTACAAGTAATTTTCTAGAATTCAATTCTTAAGCAAAATATTTGTATGACATGAAAATAATTAACGGTTTCAATATAATTGTCTATTGCAGTTGGCGTTTAGAGTCATATTATAATTATTTATAAATCATTCCATGTATATATTATTTTAAAGTTTTTTTGAGTCACGTATACACGAACGAACTCCTTGGACTTTTGATTTTAGATTCTGCCGTTGTACCGGCACTAAGCCTTTTTATTTATTATGCCATAAACGTGAGTGTCATAATAAAATATTAATTTCCAATTGGAAACAGTTTTAACACTCGTTAAATCGAAACAGCTACATTGTAATTTATCACCCGTTGATTACAAAAATTAAAAATATTTACCGTGAATTCGTATTCGTTTTGTTCGTGTTACCTAAATTTAGACTTGCCAATTGCGATTAATAGTGCATGTACCGCACGACAAGAAATAATAATTAGAACGCTACACATCATATTATTATAGTTATTGTTGTAGATTAAAACGCCCGTGAGTCACGTCATAGCGATAGGTGTAAAATTTAAAAAAGTGATATAATATACGAAATCAGGTTGGATTCGATTTCCACGAACGGTTTCGAATAATGCGTCTTTGTGTGTTTGTAGTTTTCGTTGTCTTTGTGCGACACCCGTTCCGTTTAGCTCGCAATGCGCCAAAAAAATTAATAATACTTCCGAGAGTGCGTGTGTCAAATCATTTTCGCGGATAGTCGATGACGAGACCGCGTGTCATTCTTAATATTCCTATCTAGCCGACGATGACGTTCTAATACACATACGCTTGCATATAGATTAGACGTTTCAAATGACACGATTACGCGATTATTTGTATTGCGTTGGCATAATAATAATATTATGTGCGATCGAACGTGGTCGAAAAATCGCGTCGAAATGAAAATCCAATATAAATGTCGGACTCCGACGGTGTTTTGTACGATATTTTAATTCGAAGTGCGCATTCACAAAAACATAAAAACACAATTTTAATTCGTTCGGAAGTTTGCACTTACTGTTGAGTCGGGTCCTGTTAATAATTGCCACGTTGTTTTTCATACGCTTGTTAATTAATATTGGCATTGCCTTTTTTAACGCCACCGTCCCGAATGAAACGCGATTGCGCTGCGAATAGAGAGCTAAAAGTCAAACGGATATTTTGTTTTTGTTTTTATACACATTCCTCGCTTTCAGCGTTACCGAAAAACTTAAATTCTGCACGCGACTCGTTCTTTGTCCGCGTCGGTATTTCAATTTTCCCTGCCTTCAATTCTCAAACAGTGAACAAGATCCGAAGAATTTTCGCGTCGACGATACATGTAAGATGTTTTGTCTTAATGAAATCTAAATGAAATTATTTTATCAATATTTTACAAGAAAAATACCAAAAACACTCGAAAATGTCATAATATATGTTTACAGTAAAAGTAGCATAAAATCGTTCGTCTATCTCTATCGTCTCTAAAAACTGACGATACAAGTAACCAGTGAAAGTTACAAATCTCCACACAGTTATTTACTACTATTTTGAATTACGGTGAAAAAAAAACTTTGTCGAAAACCGTTGTTTTCGTATATTTTTAACATTTTCGCGCCGGCTTTTCGCAATCCTCTAGAGGAAAACTGTAGAGATAAATCGACACCCAAAGTAGTGCCGACTGAACCGCACTCGTGTCTCACGCCGGAATCCCTCCGCGAAGTCGAAAGCCGTGTCGATTTCGCTAGTCGATAACGCTATTGACAAACGCGAAGAAATAATCTCGGTGAAATCTCCGCCTCCCCGAAAGGCCGGTAAACAACGTGTCAGCCCGATTATTTACCGCTTGTCCTGCGAATCGCAAACGGAACCCGCTCGAAAACGTCCTCAGCGCGCGCCGCCGAAACAAATTTTAAATATATTTTATCGTGTAAATCATGTAAACCGTTTGTCCCGCAGGGATGGAAAAACTCGGTGCGACACAACCTGTCGCTCAACGAGTGCTTCATCAAGCTGCCGAAGGGACTGGGCCGGCCGGGCAAGGGCCACTACTGGACGGTGGACCCGGCGTCGGAGCTGATGTTCGAGGAGAGCTCGTTCAGGCGGCGGCCGCGAGGGTTCCGCCGCAAGTGTCAGCAGAAGTCTGCGGCCGTGGCCGGCGCGACCGTGGCCGGCGCGGCCGGCTACCAGACCGCGCAGTACCATCACCAGCACCTGCACCACCACCATCACCACCAGAGCTCGCACCACCAGCCGCCGGGCCAACAGCAGCTGCAGCTGCAAGACATGCAGTCCGGCGGCCAAGAGATGCACCGCGCGCCCGCCGCCGCCGCCGCCGTCCAGCAGCAGCTGCAGCAACCGTTGCAACAGTCGCTGCAGCCGACCGCGGCCGCGGCGCAGCAACCGCATCAACCGCAATCGCAACCGCCGGCCGCCGCGGCGCCGTGTTACCAGCACGACCTGTACGATTACAACAAGGACGCGATGATAACCGGATACCAACAACAGGACTTCGGTAACGTCGGTTCTGGCGGCGGCGGCGGCGGCGGATATTGCAGGACCGACCTGCAGTTGGACCATTTCGCCGCTAGTTTTTGGCAGGGTCAAAAGGCCGACGGTTACGCCGGCGGCGGCGGCGGCGGTGGTCCGGGTGCAGGCGCGGCCGGTTACCAAGAACAATTCGACTACGGTTGCCAGTACAACTTGACGCACGACGGTGGTGAGTTTTGCTTTTTCATTTTTTTTCTTATCGACTCAAACCTGCACCAGCTTTCGCGTATCGCCGATTGTTTACACGATAACGCGTGATTAAAACGCTCGGGACTTTTATGCTCTGAAAAATGCTCTTATTATGACTTTTAAAAATCACAAAAAATGTCCTGAAAAATTGAACCTAAAACGCGGTGAATAATTTTAAAACGGTTTGAATTGTTTTTTGAATTAATAATATCACGATTATTATAAAATACAACATTTACATATAAATGTGAAATTTCAACGCGTGGTCCATTAATATAATGAAATAATAAAAATAAAATAAAAATACTTGATTGTATTACAGTCGTGATGATTTTTCTTTCGATTAATGAAAATATTAAGTAAAAAATTATCTATAAAGTTATAAAAAAATCACTTTGAAATCCAAAAAAAAAGGTTCTTATTTGCATTCACACTCGTATGTTATTGAAAAAAAACGAACACCTAGAAAAAAATTGTCTTATACGTTTCAAGAATAAAAATTTCAAAAATCAATTAAATTGCGGATCCTATGAATATAGGGAAATAATTGCGCGTCTTATAAAAATACATTTAGAAATTTATTTCAACTAAACGATCGATGCAAAATGCAGGAAAAAAATTGCAATTACGACAAGTTGTTAGTTCGTTGGCTTCTTACGATGAAAGTGAGCGTGCGGGCGACACGTTTGATTGACAAATAATATGAATCCAATAGTTATTGTCACATCACCCATTTCTATGCGAGAGAATGATAGAACCAGTGGAGACAGGGTGAAATCGATTCGAAAGAATATCGTAAGCTTTTTCCAATCAATCTTTGTCACGAATCATTCTTGTTCGAATCGTCGTCGGATATGAACGTCCGAAATATTTCTTATATTTCATCAACTAATCCTTTATTACACATGGTGCTATCGTTTTTTTATAAGAACGATAAACAATACCAAATGAATTATGATTCGTTTGTAAATCCAACTTTGAATTGACAAGGATAGACGTACGAATTGTATTGTTGGAAAAACTATTTCGACGTTGAAAATGCAGTGATAAAAATTAACTCATTCTCAAAGCGGATAAATCTGTTTCTATTTGGTCGTTTAATGTTAAAATGCAATATTCCAGCATTTCTACTTTTGAGTTACTGTTGGGGTACAGACATTAATCGCGTCGATAATAATCGTTTTTATAACATTCATATTATATTTTTCGCCAAAACCACATCGAAAAGCACCGTCGTGTTTCTCAAGGAAATTGCGAGTGCGTTGAATTCCAAGCTAAACCAACGACTAACGAGACACAGTTTATAAAAGCGCACGTTGTTTCGAAACGCGTATTGGAATAAAGGATATATGCTGTTGTGGAGATTACGAGACATATAGATGATAATATGCGAGAACGCGTTCGCCGGCTGGACTCGAGTGTGAGACAATGTAGACTCTACAGTGTAGAGTAATGGTTTAACCGGCCCCCTTGTGGCCATATAGTCAAGAGGCGAAAACGATTACTCAGACATAACTACCGCGTGATCGCATTTCTTGCCGTACCGCAAACCTAAAAACAAGTATTTGCGCATCAAGTGTTCTGGCGTTTCAGATTAGTCTGTCTGACAGAAAATGTTTTTTTTTTTTTTCGTTTTCGTTTTCGGCGTTCCAAACGATAAACCGTAAGTCGATGATCCTCAAACTGCAAAATATGCCCTCGTATAATAATATTATTCACCTACACGTATTTATATTCTCTGGTACGACGTGGTTAAATGCGAAATAGATTCACGCAGTCGTTTGGATGTAGGATATAATATAGTATACTGGAAATTAAATTTCACTTATCAACATGATTTAAATACACTTCGAATTCTGTCGAGAACCATCATTTTAACAAAATATTACAGTTCATAAAATTGTGTTCTGATCGTTGGTGTGGCATTTTTCATAAACGTTCGAAACGGACGTTTTTCTGGTTTTTGACATGTTCGAAACAACACTCGCGTAGGTTATCGGCCTGATTGTAAACATTTTTAGATATATACATAGTTTTTTAATCAATAGTTTTTCAATTA
Source organism: Drepanosiphum platanoidis (assembly GCA_948098885.1). NCBI lineage: Eukaryota > Metazoa > Arthropoda > Insecta > Hemiptera > Aphididae > Drepanosiphum > Drepanosiphum platanoidis. The sequence goes on from OX402529.1 coordinate 18,142,761, forward strand.
ACAGTGTCAATCAAATAATAAAAATAACTAAAAAATGACCGAGTCAGTTTATTTTACTTGTAAAATTTTAATGTATTTTAAGTGCAAAATCGTAAATTTATGTCAGATTTCAATAATTTTGCAGCGTGTTCTTTTAATGTTAGTTAAACGGTTTTTTTTAAACATTTTAGTAAGAAAAATACTTCTATCATTTGAAATTAAAGATAAATAGTTAAAAAAAAAAAATTAAAAAAGATTAAATTTTTCTTAACTAAAATTATTATACATCGAAGAATATCCAATATAGAGAATAAAAAAATTATGCTCAAATATATTTATTGAAATGTTTATATTTACTTAAATAAATTATCATTTATTAAAATTCATAATTTTTTCACTGTGATGATTATCATATTGATAATTTATCAAAAAAAATTTGACTTTAAATTCGTTTCAAATTTACATTGTATTCGAAGTAATTTGCTTTGATCACGTGTCACTCGCAAGTCGTAAGTGTAATTATGTTAGGACGATGTTTGAATTGTGGTTAATAAAATAAAAATTCAACGACTAGCCCAAAAGAAATTTGATTAGGCAGACGATTTTCAACACAACACGTATCGCGTCGTCTTCGTATCGCTGCTCGCGTGAAAACATAATTTATTATTATAACATTGTATACGTTGTAACGCGAATGAGAAATAATTAGTCTGCGGACGGTTTTAAAATCAATCAACACGGTACCGTTCGCAACGTTATGGACTAAACGCCAACGTGAATCGAAAAGCCGAATACACGCCGCCGGTTTTACAAAACGATTTTGCCGGAAATATTCGCAAAATATTGTAAGCGTCTGCGCGTTATAAAACGTCGTGATGGATTTCGGCGCGTAATAATAATTCACTAGGTCGTAAACGGTTAAACTCGCGAATCGCAAGACGAAAATAACCTAATAATGAATATATAGCGACGTCCGAATGGCTCGTTGTTTTACGTGCACCGAGTGCGGTGCGACTGCGGCCCGAGAATCGGAAGAAAAATGATCAGCCGCCGACGACGACGGATGAATACGCCTTTATAACAATGATAATAACAGTTTTATAACGGTTGGGAAAACTCTATATTCGCCGTCAGCGCACAATGTCATAATGTTATAAAATATAATATTGTGTGATTGCGAGAGCAGACGCAATAATAATAAAATCGTGTGATTATTACGAGCTGCGCGTAATATAATTATTACTCGTGTGATATCGAACCCAAGTGGCCGCGCGGACACTTTGAATATTTACTGTTATTGCGGCGCAGAAAACCGTATAGCAAGCTCGGACACAAACCAAACGCACAAGAACACGTACAACGATAATAATAATAATAATAATAACAACAACATTAAACATTCCTACAATATGTGTATATTTGTGATGTGTGATGCATATCACCAGGCCCGGATTAACACTATCGTAGGCCCTAGGCAGTAGGCACAGTGCCTATTTATTTCCCATTGTGCTACGGTCCTGGTGTACAGTATTAAAATGATAAAAAAACCTTATGTTTGGGAGAGGTTCAGAGGTAGTGTTGAATCTCAGTGTTAAGCCTTTAAATCAAAAATATTTACAACATAAAAATCTTAACTTTTACATGATAACTTTTATTATTTATTTTATATTTTATAACAATTTTAACACATCCTAAAAACATTTAATTTTACTCTAAATATATTTAATAATTATTATTAATATTTAAAGTATTTAATTTTAGCAACTGTTTTGTATACAATTTTCAATTTTGCCTATTTTTTCCCCGTATACAAAAAAATCGTAGCCTCACATTTCATTTTTGTAGGCCCTAAAATGTTCGTAGGCCCTAGGCACAGTGCCTATAGTGCCTATGCCCTAATACGGCCCTGCATATCACGAGCATCGTACGAAATCGGAAATAATAAAATCAACTAATATTATAATCGTAAATTATTCACGCGCACACGTCTTGTAGTAATATTACGTGTTACGATTTCGTCGGGATTTTCGAACCCGCCGCGATCGCGGTCAATAATATTGATTATTGTCAAATTATTTCACGCGACTCGGCGCGTGAAGGACGAAAGGAAGGAGTTTTCCTCTCTCGGCAGTAGGTACGCGACGACCTATAACAGAGCGTATATTATAAAGCTTTTTATTATGCGACATAATATCGTCTCCGTCTACAATCGTCTTTAGATAAATCACCCGATTTGTTTATGTTTTTCACCCCGATCTGCCGAACGTTCGTCCGGGGCGTATTGTGCTATCGTTTATCGACCGACGATTTTCATGAGTAGAACAAACGCCGATCCTTGTGCGCGCGTCCGTTTTCAACTACGTGGCGTTTTTCGTTGTTTACAGACCGCACGCGCGCGCGCGTACCATTCAGATGAATTTTGTTGTGCATTCATAAAAAAAATAAATAAAAAACCCTGCACTAATTTCACCATCACATGTTGGCAATAAATACGGTTTGTGTTATTATGACCGAGAAAAAGTGTCCTACATATAAAACCGGAAAAAACCCCGTTGTTTTATTATACAATATTTATATTACAGATAAGTATTACATTATAATATATGGGTCAATTATATATATATACACACATTTTCGTCTTATGAGTTTGTTATTGTGATATTTTTTATCCTGACCTACATAATATATTATATATACGATCCTGTTGGCCTCCGCCGCGTCTCCGTCGTGTATGTGAGAGACGACCGCAACACATAATTGTGTGGGTCACCCCCTCGGGTAAGCGCGGCAGTGTCATCGCTCGTTTGTGCATACAACAAAAAATAATGTCATCGCGTTCACGGCCGGTGTTGATAATGACGAGAAAAAGAGCGAAAGTAGATTATATGGTAACACTATAACATCCGTATAATATGCAGAACAGACCGCAACATGTGTGTGTGTGTGTGTGTATAAGTATATTTATTATTTTTTTTTTAAATAAACGAACACGTCTGCAGTACAAACCGTACAAAGGCGACAGACCATCCCGCGTGCGTAATATACGAATAGGTATTATTAATAATATTTTCGTACGCAAGGTCAAGAGGTCCTGTCAACCGATCGGCGGCGATCGCGCGTCGGGTCCTCCGAAACGCACGTGGCCTCGTCGGAAAGGAAAAAAATAAAAACCCAACTCTGAGCCGAACCACTTGTTCCCCGTGAAATACGATGACACGTCATTTTCGCCTTGTATTTTTTTTAAAACCGTCGATTTCGCCACACGTTGGCTAAAAGTCAAAAAGGTACAAGTGGGTGTGAAAAATATATGCGCTCGCCGACGACGCCGCCGCCGCCGCCGCGCCGTACCCGCAGTGTTGTATATTTTTAGTCGTCTGCTCGCGTTTTTGTGTGCTATTATTTCGTTTAACCGTTCCCGTCGGTCTGTTTCAGGTTATAACACGGCCATGAGGAGAACGGGACAGATACAACAACCCGCCGTCGACAACTCCATTATGAACGCCGGCAACGGACTGCCGCAACACATAAGTCTCCACCATTACTACGATTGTCCAAAGTTCTGTTGAACCGCCGTGCGCGCGGTGTGCGATCGCGTCGTCGGGCGACTTGAGCGTTTCCCGAACGGATGATGGGGGGAACAATACGGCATCACGGAAACGTCGAAAAAAACGTCTTTCGAGCTAAAGATACAAAACAAAAAAAAAAAAAATGAATAAAATACGTTTGTCGTGTGTATGATAATATTATTGTTTTGGTAACGCATCGCGTAATGAACGACGGCGATTGTATACAAACGGAAAAGCGGATAACCGATTCAAAACGTTTAGAATATTCGCCGCGGGTTGGTCGTACGTGTTTCTCAACGGTATATTATATGTATATTGTTGTGTCTTTCATTTTAAATTAATATTTTTATGACGCGTTATCAACGCGAATACCTACTGACAAAAAAAAAAAAATGCTCATTTAGCGTTTAGCCGACTTTATAGTTGTACGACTTCGCATTAATTAAAAACTCGCGTTCATCGCGTCTCTTTTTTTTTATTTTTCTTTTGGCGCAACATTCAAAGTAACAATTGTTTTAAAAGTTAATCGTATACATTCGAGTAAACTTTTCGTTTTCATAATTAAAATTCAGATAAATTTCAATGAAATAAACCGATTCCGACGCCCGCGCATAAAAAAAAAGCTACGTGATAAAAAATATTATGTCAGATAACAAAAATTAATTTTCTTCCTTCGGAATGTAAGCGGAAAAATATTTTACGCCGCGTGAGCATCGTACATTCAATTCGTGTACTTTTTTGTTTTTTGTTTTCAATATTCATTCGTAGATAATAATATGTATAGTATAACTCGTTAATTGTAATTTTGACTTCTTGTAAATAATAATCGAGCCAAATGCGCCCGCGTATCGGACCGCGTCTCACGTGTCGACGAAACGTCAAAGTGTTGGACGTTTCTTCGAAAAGGAAATAAATTTAAAAAAAAATAAAAAAAAAAGGCTGAATCGAATGTATTTGTGACAATAAAATATAATATGTGAATAATATGCGTTTGGGGAGGGGACGCCGATGTCTATAATAGACGTCTATATCGTATTACGTATCTGTCGTATTGGTAATAATCACTGGGCGGGTGTTTTCGAACACAGCACGTGTCTGTGTTTTCGTTGTCCGTGACGCGTTTTCAGACACCGGCGCCTCTCTTCATACGTATATAAATATATTTTTATACATTAATATGTTATAATAGCGATAATCTTACGATTGTATTATTTTGTGTACGATTAAATACCATTTGCGACCGTTGGCGGTCGACGAATAAACCTTATTTCGTAACGGAAATCATCTAGCCGACACAGTGTTGTTTTGATGTTTTTCTCCCGTCGAACGATATCGCGTGTGCGATCGCGTCATACATACCCGGCGTTTTCGCGCGACCCGTCGAGGGGGACGACGTATAGGATAGTAAAAAAAAAATAAAAGAAACGTGCGCTGCGACACGGGCGGTAAACGCGGTATTCAAATTCTTCGTATATCATATACGTCCCCACGCGGACCACCCGGACCCATGTGGTACTCCAACACGCTCGCACACACATCATAATATATAATATATATATATATATATATATCATACCATGTCATGCGGACTTTTGAAATACACAAGAAATCGTTTTAGTATATTTTTTTTTTTCTTCTCCTTGTCAGAAACGCCGATTTGGCCGAACATGTGTTAACGCGGGTGTACGCGTGAGCCCGCTCTAGTCTCGTGTTTAATAGTTTACAACACCCGCGTGTGTGCTTGTGTGTGTGTGTGTGTGTGTGTGAGCGCGCGCACGCGCATACATCAAAACCTCTAGACAATAAAACGCATCCGAAACGTAAACAGAATCCCTTCGTGTAAACATGGCCCGGAGTCAAAGAATTCGTACCGATTTCGAATCCTTTAATTCTATTAAATATATATATATATAATGATAATAAAAATCGCCTCCGGAAGAAACGACTGAAATAGGGGGCAAAAAAAAAAAATATAAAAGATATATGTGATATGAATTATTGAACTTTTTTCTCTTTTTTTACGTGCACTAAAAATATAAACGTATACGAGCGCGCGCGGTCGCGCACGCACACACACACACACACACACAATATAATATATATATAACATAGGTATATGTACAACGTGCGCAGTCGTTTCGATAAAACTCACAGCGCCCGTCACCCGCTCGGCCGGAAAAATATCTCATCGTAAAAGAAAGGTTTTTCACTATTTCTCTACGCGGCATACTCTATATACACACAATATATACCTAATATATATACGAGTATATATACGAGTATAACGTCGTAATCGTCGTATACGTTTTCGTAAGAGTGTATATAGTAACGTCGTCGAGGTTTTCTTTCACTTCCGCGCACGTATATTTCTTCGTTTTGTTTCGTCGAGAGAGAGAGGGAGATAGGGGAAATAATAAAAACCTACGCCTCTGGATATTATAAATGCGCGTACGCGTAGAGTCAAAGCGGACGTTTTCATCAAATGTCTGCAGGCGAAATGGTCAAAAGTTCCAGATTTAATACAAATATCTTGTTCGCCAGAGATAGGGTTCAATTAAATGTCCAGTCGTTTTATATTAAACCCCTAGTATTGTTTCGTTTTAGGTAAACAATACAAAACCGGCAAACCGAAAAGTAAACTAACCACCAACCTAGTTGAATTTAAAAAAAATGACAATTCGCTACCTTTTTTAATCGTTAAAATTAATTTGAAAACATTTTGCATATTAAACGATTTTAAGGTTAGTAGATTCGTCCAGAGATCTTTTTATTGTTATTCGCGTTATTCATAATAGTACCATCTTCGATTAAAAGACTAGATGTTTTTAGGCGAGTAACAAATTTGACACAATGCATTTGACCGGACGTTTGATAAAACGCCTGATCAATTATAGTCCTTCGACGTAGGACATGTGTATTATCATATACATTCCGAAAAGACGAACTGAAATCAAACCGGTTGATAAATAAGTGATTAGATTTGAAGAAAAATCGTAACACAGTCTAAACTACCGTAGCAGAGTTGTCTTGGGCGTTTTTCCGAGCCCGGCGTTGCAAAAAAGACGAAACCAAATTTGAAAAAAAAAAAAAACGCTCGAAATAAAAATTACAGGTAAATCGGCTCGTGCACATTTCGTTGCATCATCATTTCGCGTTTGCGCGTGTCCTGTGAAATAATATTTCTAACTTTTTATTTTTTCGATTTCAAACCGGACTGTATCTGATCTAGTTCTCGCGTAAATTCACCGAAGACGGCTTACTCGACACAACGATGATAACATTTTGGCCATTTTGTACAATATTATCTCAAGCTAAAACTTGTAGGTTTGGCCGAACGTCGTGCGCGCGGTGGATTATTGAGGTAAATGAAAACTTTATAGTTTAACAACACAGTGTGTTCCACTTGAACCGTCAGTAAATATCAAACGATATGACTAGGAGTTTAAATTTATACTTTTTTTTTTCCCAATAATAATTGTTTTATATACTTCAACGTTATAATAAATACGGGTTTTTTTTTTATGGGTTTCCACTATAAAAAAAAACTCGAAAACAAACAAAAATCATTCTATGAAATTTTTTTTCAAAAACGGAAATACGGCTATTTTAGAATTTAAAAAATAAAATTCATTTTCAGTTCGAAAATACATAATACGCTGTAACCCAATAGGAATGATCACAACAACAGAAACGTCGAGTTACTGAACAGAATAAAAGTCATTACGCTTTTCGAATCCGAAGCGTTCCCGAGGGACACCCCGGGCGAGATTATTAATTCCTCGATCATCGGTGCCACTACGCCGAAGGATTAACCGGACGACGGTGTTGTTCGAACAGAATATAACTCGTCGAAGACAAGGAATAACAGACGTGGACGGGATTGTTGCGACGACGACGTCTGCCCCGAAACGATAGGTATTTGCATGTGCTCGGACAAAGTTTGGCGCGTTGTAAATTCGATAACGATGGAATTTCGCCGTAGTCGTTGAACAAACGCGCATATAAAAGTAGAACGCTTGTAATCCTATTGCGTTCGCGGTCGCCGCTGTCTCGTCTTACGTCGTCGCACGATAAAATTGTTTTCGTCGGCGGATTTTCGACTGCCGCGGAGCGCGGAGACAAAGGGATTTTCTATGTTGTCGGCGACACGATGTTAATCATACGCGTTTGAGGGGGCTCGCGCATTGTTCGGTCGCTCACGAATACGGGTAAGAATCGCTCGGTTGTTTGCGTTTTATTATAATATATAGTTTTTCATACTTTTAATATCGAAAATATAATCACAGAACTTGTGATCTGGATTAGTTATGAGAGAGGGAAAAAACAATTTGAAAACGAGCTCGAAAATGTCAATCGCGACGAAACTATTGGATAATATACTCGTGACTGAAAATCGTAGAAAATTCAGTAGATTTTTTCGTCGTTATTCGTTTTGTACGGTGTTACGATGCCGTGAACGAGACACCCGCCCCACGAATACGTGTTTATTTTTTACGACGATGTGTAATCGCGTGATGTTATCTACTTCTTCAGTAACAGCTCATCGCGAACACGTATTCGATAATTATTTGCAAATAGTCTATCGAGAATCATTTTTTTTTTTTTTTTAAATTTTCACTAGAAAAAGGAGGTTTTGCCATGATTTGTTGTAGACTAAATTTGTTCTATCGACACGAGGCCGTCGTCGCTCGTGAAAAACTTTTCGCCCGACGCGTCGCAAAACCTAGCTCGGATCGCGCTGTATACGTATTCGCCCTCGCCGAGATGAATGCGCGCGTCGTCGTACGCTACAGCTGCAACACAAGAGTCTGACGATTAACCCTTTGAAACCTTTAAGCTCTGCATAAACACATTGCTAATTCGCCTAAATAACATGCCACTGCCACAATGTCTATAAAATAATCTCGTTGCATAAACGCACGGGTGTATATATATACGGATTCGATATCAAAGCGGGACGAACTGTCCGATAAAACGCCGCGTCCTACGTGAATCCGGATCGCGCGTCGTCGACGCTTTTATTTGCATAGTGCACTCCGCGATACGTGTTCAAACTACGCGTCGCGACACCGAGTGGCTTCGCGAATCGGTGGCGCAATTAAGGGATTCCGCGGGAGTTTTGACTATTCGATTCAGCACCTCCGAGTTCCGTGTCATTAATGGAGTTGGACACATCGTACACGCGTTCAAATTTGTTTTAAGACTATTAGATGACAGCTTTTATTTTTCTCGTTTCGCATTCCCCGCCGTCTTTACCGCGGTAACATAAAAAAAAAAACGAGTTTTATAAGCAATTTTGTACGAACCTATCGTAAAGTATAATGAATCATATCTTGGCAAAAACAGACTTTTTTTTTTAATTACCTCGTAAATGTATTTATTTTTTTCTCGTTGTATCAGTGTCGTCCTGGTGCTTAAAGGGACCTCCGGGATTCTTAGAGTTTTAAAGAGGTCCTCCACCCACACATAAGGAACGTTTTTTAATTTCTTTTTTAATCCATTTTCACGAAACAAATAAACTTTGTGTCATATTTTTACTCGGTGGATTTTAGTACGGTTCTCACTTATGGATTGGCCAAGTTTCGAGAAGGGTTTAAAGCTATAGAACGTCTTGAAAATTTAACCCCTAAGGGGGTAAAAAAAGTAAAATTAGAAAAATCGCCTAGCCGGAATCGCTGGAGCTTTGAGTATAGTATTTGGTTAATAGTTTTGTTTAAATAGTAGAGAATTTTCCAAAATTCAATCTCTAAGGGGGTTAAAAGTGATAAAAGGTGTTAAAAATGTAAATGTTTAATACTGCACACGGGCAAAGCTGTGCGGGGACAGCTAGGATCGTATAAATGATATCAAGTACTTAAAAAACGTGGTGTTTTTTTAAGTTAAATGGCCGACTGTAGTACTGCGAACAATTTTTCGGCCAAAAAATATTAATGCGGTTAAAATAATAGACGGTAATAATAACAGTAACTCTGCACAGGATGTGCGATGATTATACTTTATAAAAGTATTTTTTTTAACGCCAAGACTAAAAGTTTTCCATTATTCTAATTATTGTTCGAGATTATTTATCTATATTTTTCGATCCCGTTATTCAGTAGCAAACATTTAATGTGAAAATAAAATATTTAAGTTTTTTTTTTTTTTTTTCATCGCGATGATGCATTCTGTGGTGTTTTAAAAGTTTAACTTTTAATAACGAATTTAATTCGTGTTACACTACTTTACTTTTTTTGAAACAATGCACGAAAAAATAAATCGTTAAATAAAACAATAAATTACGGCGAAGTTTTATTAATCTTTAACGCGACGTAATATATTACTACATTGTTTGTAATAGAATAAATTACAAACAATGTCTGCGTTCGCTGAAATAACAAATAATGTTATACGAAAAAAATATCATTGCCAAAGTCGATGTAGTTGCTAGTTTTTTACATACCTAATTATAATTTACACATTGCCGTATTAATGGACATTAAAACGTAAAATAATAATTTTAAATTTATTACAACATCACGTGTTTTCGTTTAAGATTTACCTCGTTACGTGTTGTTTGAATAATAATTATTTACATTTTCTCCGAGTTCATAAAACACGCCATGGTTTAGAAATCTAATGGAAAGAAATATCATAGAATATATAATATCATAGAAATCTAATTACGCAGTATTCCAAATTCCAATCGTAATCGCCGATTATATAAACTCGTTATATATATTATGTACTTCCATACATAATTTGTTAATTTAAAGTGAAGCTTTAAATATGATAACAGTAAAACAGTAATCATTGTCTTCTTTTCCCGATATTCTTTTAATTTTGCCCGCTTCAATTTCTTTAAAATTATATGCCGCCCTAAAGAAACGCACGACTTGCTCGTGCCCTAACGACGGGTCTGGTGGGAGGTATATAATATATATTATACAGTGACGGGTAAAACGACAATCTGTGCGGTATGTGTGTGTATATATTGTACTACGCGAGTGGCGCTGTCGTAATATCTCGATTTTATGAAAATCGCCCGGACATTTTATTCGAGAGCTGCATTTTCGACGCTTCCTGCTGCGGGATTCGGGTACTTCCGCCGGTCCGTTAACAAAAACAATACAGTGCGCTGCACTGCGGAGACGACGGCGTCAGGAACACTGCGCCACCGTGTATGAAACGCGACGACTGTAATGTGTTATTATCGTCGCTCGGTTTGTGACGCCGCGGAACATCGTGTCACGCGTGAATATACATATTTTATAATAATATATCGTACGCAGTGGTTGTGTGCGATAGAACGCTCGAGAGCTTATTTTTTATTTTTTTTTATGTCGACGCCGCCGGTGTACTACACATATGACGCGTAACGATAATGTCATCGTAATCCGCGTTGGATTTGTTCGTACTTAAAGAGCTGCAGCGGTTGCCGTAGTTTGATATTGTTATTATTATTATCAATAGGGTCAGGACGTTTGCGTAAATGCACTGGAAAAATAGATTAATATGCATGTAAAAATTGTAAACAAATATGCATTCAAAATGAAGAAACGCGAATATAATAACCATGGATAATATTTTAATCGTGCGGGAACAATTAAAATGAATAAATTAACACACAAAATACAAACAACTATTGCACGATTCTCGCGCACTATACACAGACTGTACAATATTAAACGTAAATTGCCAAAATTATTGTAAAATAAAATACGCTGTCGTTACGATTAATCGACGGTTGATCCGCGATAACGTTTAAAGTTAAACGAAAATTCTATGAGTACCTCCTACCTATTTAGTCATTACTCTGTCACCAATGTTGAATTCTCGACGGTGAATTTTAGCGGACAATCTGTACACAATCTGTACAGAAAACAGATGGTCAAATTTAGATCTAGCTATTAAATTGAAATCGTTTTTTCCTCGGTATTTCGTATTGAAAATCCGTAAAATATGTATCTGCTTAAAAACGGAACAAAACTAAACGCGCATTTAAAAATCGAAATCGAAAAGTATACGAATATATGCAAAATAAAAATGTATTGTTATTTTGAATATAGATATCATTAAACCAATTTTTTCCTAAGATGCACGTAATAGGAAAACTTAAAAAAAATAATATCCTATAATTATAACCAATACGTAAAACGGCCGAGTTGGCTCGGCGTCGGGCATTTGCTATTTTCCGCGAGAGTCGTGATTTATTATACTCATTCGAATGCGATATACTTGATTTCAATATTACGACGTGGTCAATAAAATATCGTCACGAACGTCCGTCGATAGCCGTAATGTCAAATCGTCGTTGACGTCAAAAATTAATTATTCTGAAATTCTTTTTGCCGGGCACGTGTGTGTAATTGCAGTTTATGACGTATGCGGTCATGCGGTGACCTATATACATGTAGACAGGGATTGATTCAAGTCCGAAAAACTGGTAGGGGGGTTAATCAAAATTATTATTCTGCGTGACATGTGAGAACACAAGTAATTTCAGTATGCAAGGGAATGTGTAATCACTTTACAACGTTTTTTTAGAAAGCAGGTAACTAATTCCCCCCCCTCCAATTCCCAAAAAGCTCATGCGTTCACGAATGGTCATAGGTGCGTGATTCGTTTTTACATGTATCGCGCAAGGTTGCGGATGAGCGCGTGGCCCGTGAGTGGCAAAAAACTTTGATGAAATCGTTTTAACTTGATTAAATATTATAATTGAAAATAAAGTACAAGTGTTATCGCATGCTGGATTTGTGTTCACATTTTATTAGGAGAATATTAAAGATAAAGAATAACGATCGGATGACTAATTGAGGATTGATTTTCAACGCTCATTGATCATTTGTAAAAACTTATCTATGATCTTAAATGTTTTTGAAAATAGAGACTTTAAATTCACTATCAACATATTATTTAGTACTGAATCACAATCAACTCTTGTGCTCGACTATTATCTGTATAACCATACAACTGACGCGTTTGCTTTATAATCGAGTGAGAAAAAACGATTGCACCTAAAACTAAACTAAACGTTGTCATTATTGGTTTTTCAAACGGTCGTATAAAATATGTTAAAAAAGACTTTCAATTTATTCATTTATACTGCGAGATTATAATATAAAACCAATGCAATCGCTGCAACGCGACGATTCCAAAGTAAACAAAGACGTAAGTCGATCCGATAAAAAAAAAAAAAAAAACTATATGCCCTGTGCGCGGCGTACAAAGGAGCCCATCAAAAGGACGGCGGGGGAGGAAAACCCATTAAGCAAATGCCGTGAATATATTATATTATAATATATTATGACGTACTCTCGTCCTTATTTTCCTTTTCTTCCCTTCTCCTCCTCTAATAACGCTTCGTCGATAAAACGTGCATCATTTCATTCAGAATCTCAGTTCCTCCCCCTGACCCTCGGCCATATACAATATATACGTATATATATAAATTTGAGTGCGTACAACGTATAAAAAAAAATACATATATATACGTGTGTGCGTATATTATTGGAGACACCCGCGCCGCGCACTTCCGTGCCGTATTTATGTTTATATACGTGCTCTTCTTTACCAGAGAAACCGCCGACAAAGGAATAGATCGAATAACGATATCCATTAAACATCTGGTGTTTCAGTTTTTTTAAGCCTACAGTGTGAAAATAATTGAATAAAATAATAATAATAAATATTTATATAGGTAATACGCCGTCGGACGTAATAATACTATTGCACGCTGTAATATTACTGTAGTGATAAATCGACAATAACTATGTTTTACGATTTTATTCATAAGCTCGAAGTGCGGGGAAGCTCTGCGGCCCTAATCAAATTTTTTAACCGGCGCGCAGCTTCCTGTAGAATTTTATACTTTTCACATTTGTTTTCAAAAATTTAACTAATTTAGCGGTTCGTTTTTAATTGGTGCTAATTTTTTGGCATCAAATAAGATACGATATTTTTAATCCTTAATAAGCTATAATATAGCGTGTAACCTTTTACACAAACTATTTAAAAAACCATTATTCATAAACGTAAGAAAACCAGATATAATCTAGAGGGAGAGAAAAACGGATAATAAAAATTATGCATCGAAAAAGTAAACGCCCCGTAGATTTTTCCGAACCCGACGCTCGTCAATAATAATTGACCGACGTGCGCTGTTCCACGTCGAGCCGTGACACTACGCCAAAGGGTCGGAAGTGAAGAATAATAATAATTACTAACGAGTCATATCGTAATAATATGTCCGCGTACTTAATAGTGCAGTATATCTACCCGCGTATAATGAGAAAAAGTATTATACTTACAGATCAATGATGTATACTGAAGGTCACATATATCCTGAATCCGGGCACCGACATTTTTTAAGATGTTCTGGAACATCCGCATCTTTTTTTTCTTTTACCCAATACAATCTCGACTCTGATTGAAATCGTCATTCTGTTTTTCGTTCTCGATTGTTTGACGTTATCGATTTACCACGCTTCGCGTTAGAAAACTGCAGTCACAACGCTGCTACATCGGGCGTATAATATCACGATGATATTATGGTTGTGAAATATTTATTATTTTAAAACGTACCTCGGACGCGATGGTTTCACATAGTCATGTTCTACGAATTTGTTATTACGAAAATGTATACCGTTATTCTCGGTCTCGGGTTTTGCTCCGGAGCCCGTATCTTTAAATCAGGCCCGGATTATGTGCCGCAGCGTAGCTGTATTATGATACTCGTGCGTAAGACGTACGGACGCGAATGGACATCGCGAAAATTATGATAAAGTGTATGGCAATAATAAAATTAATGTTTTTAAACTGGTGTATTTGGTAATTTTTTTTTTTTTTTTTTCCATTTAGTTAAAATATTTCAAACTCTGTTAACAATAATAATATAATATTAATTCAATACGGTATAATATATACGTTTATATATATTATAATAAATAAATTGACTTAAGCTTAACTTACGAGTTATTTAGCGTATATAATAAATATAATTGATGGGGTTTCCAAAATATTTGAATTGACAAACACTTCGAATTGAAATACCTGGGCGACAATTTAATGTAAGTCGTACGGTTACTTCTATATACTTTATATAATATAATATACGATTATAATAATCTATGCCTATCTCGCTCGATACGTTTGGAGTCGTTCGTAGTGCCGTAGTGGTCCGTGATGGGTCTACCGCAGACGTGTAAAGTGATTTAGTGTTGTGTGTGTCTATTATAATGATGATTTTCTCTTATCGATTTTCTAACCACTTTTCACAGACAGTTCGACGGGTTTTTGAGAAAACGGGACGAGATTTCGGTTTTGAAATGATCAAAGGTTAACATAATGTTTCGGTCGTCGGTCGGCGCGACGACGTTTCTAGAAAACATATTATGCGGAGGAACGCGCGATCCGGTCACCGATCACACAACTATTGGATCGAAAAATCGAGTTTTACGTTTTTTATCTTCTTTTTTTTTACTACTATGAAATCAGTCGTAAATTTTTCGAAACGGGCGTTTTGAATACCAATCACACGGGTGGAGGACTCTAGTGAACTCTCGCGGCACAACAAAACGCGACGGGTTAATTTTCCTGCCGCGCGTTTTTCTTTCGGCCGCGTACACAGGCGTTTCCGCGTCCGATTGAAAACGCAAACGACATTTTAACAAGAGTTTGAAAACTCCTCTCGGTCCGCGGCGGCGGTAACCAACGTACTTATATTAAGTACGTTATAAATACTCTGGTCCGAATAGTCTCGACGTAAAAAAAATCTTGCTCAAAAATACTTTTTAAATAGCGCGGTTTCACACATGCGATTGGGTCTATGTGTATAGTCCAGTATACACATAAATATACTAATGTATAATAATATGTAATATCACTATATTATATACATATCGAGCGATAAGAGTTCGAGTGGTTTAGTACATTTGGAAGACTTTAAAACAAACACAATGATGAATTGACTAGTATTAATTAACATCGATATTAAAACTACGTCGTAAATAATCTATTGTACCAAAAAATAATAATTATAATAATAATAATAATAATAACAAAATAAATAGACATTCAAAATACGTTGTCAACGGGTAAAATATGATATATATATATAATATATTATCGTGTATATTTATATAATATTATATTCTTAATATATTATAGTGTCGGTGTATAGTATTCGTGTGTAAGGCGAATAAGTTTACATGACTATGCGCATGTATGTCGTATACGAGGTTAAAATGATTTTGGAGATTTCGCTCGGGTCCCATAATACTGTGATCGCGCTTTCGTATCGTTTGGACGTATGGAAGAGAATCGGAGGGCGGTGGGAATTTTTTTTATATTCGGCGAAATCGACGGAGCGGAATTTATCGGCCACGCGACGGACACGTTTTCGAACGGAATTTTTTTTTTTTTGGTTTATTTATTTATTCATTTTTTTTTCAACTAGAAAATAACTGGTAATTAAACGTGACACTTGATCCGGTTCCCGACGACGGTTATTCTACGCTCGTCTGTGATATTAACGGTCGCCCCGCGTCCGTGATGTAACACTCGGGCCCGTGGTACCAGCGCGGTTATTGTTTGCCCGATGATTAATCCCGAGTTTGCCGAAACAGAAAGGAAGGAAGACGTGTACGAACGAACTTTGGCGAGACGCAGAGAACGTTTCCAGGGGGCAAAACTCGAATGAATAGCCGTACGTGCCTGCGAGATACTATTAATTAGACGGCGCTGTATGTGGAAACGTATCATTCGGAAACCGTTCCGAGCGTTTACCGCGGGGAGCAGTCGTTGGATGGAGCTATTGACGTGACGCGAATAAAAATATCGTCTTCCATTCTAGTCGGCCTGAAACGAAAACGGCGTTCGCCCACTAACGACCGTTTCGCGAAAATCCGCGGAAACGATACGATCGAAGACAAATAAGTACGGATTTGAAATGACGGTTTTTTCTTTCTTTTTTTTCTCCTTTCGTCTAAAAGTCCCGAGTTTCCGCGTTCCAAACGTCGCTTCCTGGAAGATATTTAGCGCGTCCGTGTCGTCATTATGGTCCCAGTTCCGCGCATGTGTGTGTAATGACGTAGAACTTCTTATACGATTTCCTCCTGCACCCGTTCCGCACAAATACTGACACAATGTGTTTTCGATTGGTTTGTACGTGTGTGTAATGTATTATACGCACGCGCACACTATACTGTGATGGATACATAAATTATTGTATCATATTCGTATAAACAAAGATCGATAGTTGAAAAACAATAATGATAAAATTATAACACGGAAATCAGATCGAACGAAAAACATACAAAAAAAAAAAAAAAAAAAAAATAGAAAGAAAACGAATAGCGTTGTCTTTGACATTTTGGATGTATATTATTTATATATATATATTTATATAGAATGGTGGTGTGTATATGGATAGTTTTTTTTTTTTTTTTTTATCTATTACGGGACGGGTGCTGCCGGTATGGTGCCGTTTCCTGCGTTGTTGTCTTTGGTGCCTGCGGCGTTCGGGTTGGGAGACGCCGGCGTGTTGTCGTCCAGGAACAGCGGGTTTTTCACTTCCATTTCTCCGGCCTAAACAAAAACAACCAACACGAGCGTGTTCATACGTTTGCCGAAATGTTTAGAGAACGAAATGTATATTTTTAGGTTTTTTTTTACGGAAAAACGTTCGGCCGGCGGCAAAACAATAATAGTCTATACTGGGTATAGATGCCACCCGTACGGGAGCACGGGGAAACATAGTCTCGTCTAATGACAATAATAACGATTCGGACGAGAAATCGTCCGGGCATAAACATTCGAATAATTGCGTTATGAAAAGCGCGTTCCAAACAATGGCCTCTACCACGCCTGGTATGCCTGTAAATTAAGGTGCGAAATTCCGCGGTTCGCGCCGTAGGTGCACATTATGCGATAATCGCGCTGCGGTCTTGTACCAAACATACAGTTTCCAATTGAGCGGATACTGTTTCTACTACGTAATGTTATTAGTCATGTCTACACTGTGTGTGTGTGCAACTCACGGGTGCTAATCCCGGACACTCGTAAACCGTGTAATCGCCTTCCTCGTTGTCGTCGTCACTGTCCGGATCGCTGACTGAACCACATCGACTCTCTTTGACCGAACTATTACTGAAAAACGTACGATAACAATACGATTAAAATCAATAACTGTACGCCAGACCCCGAGCACATAATGCGGTTGCGTATTTCGTATGTATTATAGATGTAATTCCCGGTATGAGCCAATATTTGACGTCCCCTCAAACCCCGAAAAATCTTTTTGCTAATATGCGTATGATATAAAATATTTATAAGATAATATGATATGGGGTATAAATAAACATTTAAATTAGAAATCAAATCTGATCTTTCGGAGGCAGGTCGCGTGACACGGATGCTTTACTTTATACGCTTCTTGTAGTATGTTCACGGTGATCACAGAAAATCGAATAAGGGACGAGAGAACTGTGTATGTAATAGGATTTCCCTATAAACTTGGCCAATCAAAGCCGTAACAGTTATCCTTTGAAATCATCCGACAAAAGTAATGTCATTCGTTACATCGGTTTGACAACTCGTTCTACATTCGTTGAACTTCGGTTTTTTTTTTCACGGAAACCAACAAAGCAATTTGAATTTAAAAAAACAGTACAACTTTTAAAAAAAATCATATTGTAAAATAAACATTCTATCAATGTTTGTATGTTTATTTGTTAGGAATAACGACATCAAACGAATTTGAATATATAAATTGGTTGTTTTTAACAGTCCAGTTCTGTTAATATCAAATTGGCAGAACAAAGTTTAAAAATGTCAAAGAATATTATTGTTGATTTTGATTCACGCGGACATAATAAATATTATAGGCATAACATTTAAAATTAAGATAACTGTTTGAACAATGAGTAGGTAGTTAGTTATTAAATAATATAATAACTGTGTATTTATTGCATAAATATTTCCATCGAAATGCATTAAACATGCATTTCAATATTGTTTATTGCGATCAATAAAATTTAACAAGCACGAGAAATTCAAGAAGCGCGGGCCTTTCAATCAAGCCTGCAACGGTTAGATTAGTGCTAATGATAAAATCACGCAAAGGGCAGTCGGAAAATTATATTATTAATTCCTCTCGCGAACGTCTTTCATTCCGATCGAACAGGCTCGTTTATTCATTTATCATTAAAAAAAAAAAAAAAAAAAACCGTAATTCTTGTAAAATACGATTTCCTTCAAACGCGCCAATGGAATGAAAAAAAAAATATGCTCGTCGATCGATTAATGTCGGTATTGTATTCGGTCGGTTTCATTCGACACTCGTGTACATTTGTATTACACGGATACGTGAATTTTAAGGTTTCCTATTGATTCTGTTTTACGCCATGTGACTGTACGAAAGTGTTCTTTACATACGTTTGAACGTTTATAGTGCTTATAAATCTGACGGTGAAAATTGATAAAAATTGATAATAAGAAAATAAAATTGTTCGTCTTCGTTCAACATTATCGCGACGAACAACGATGACGTACGTTTCAAACAAACGACCAACTAAAATATGGCAAATTGTTATTTGTGTTCCGGAGGGCAAACGTTTCCACGCACCCGTCCAGCGGTTAGAACATTTGAATAACGATCGTAGGACACATTCAACGAAAACTGAAAGTTACCAAACAAATCATGTGTATTGTCAGAACAATCAAATTCGAAAAGGGCGAGGGGGCTAGTGGGACGTACGTGATGCATGTGTACACCCCGTCGCCGAAAACGCATTTCAACTTTCCCCCCCACCCCTCCGTCACCAAAAGAAACTACGAAAGCTCTACAGTCTTTACACGTGTGGTTTTGCATGTACTTTAAATGGTTTATTTGTAGTTTTTTTTTTTTTTTTTTTGTAATGTTTTTACAAACACTTACTTTTCCATAGCTATGATCTGTTGTTTCTGGTGCTGGTAATGATACATTTGCGCGGACTGCGCCAAACGCCGGTCGCCGGTGGGCGAGATGTCTTTGTTGGGCCCGGTGATTCCATATGCCGGATACTCTATGTCGGCGGCCGCCTTGTTATTCTTTTTCATTCTGAAACGGCACACGAACAATGTAATAGGTTAGGTGCATAATTCATTGGCCGCGGGTGCTACACTGACCTATAACAGGCTATGGACGATATAAGCAGGACGACCAGGACGGCTAGACCGACGCCAGCAGCTTTAGCTAGAAAACATTACATAAAAACCACGTGAGCAAAAAGCAAAACAAAAACAAAAGAAGAAAAAAAGGAATATTCGACGACGGCGTTGGTTGTGCGTTTAAACTCGAGCACGCGCGTTTACATTATTATAGCGTAGTTACTACGCCGCCGCCGTAGTATACGACGCAATTGTCGTCAAATATATATACAATATCGAAGCTATACCGAAAACATTGTGCGAAGTCGTTTTTATTTCAGAAAACTCCGCGGGGAAGCCATACGTACGTACTACTACCACGCGTTTAATATTTTCGTGAGCCCCGTGACTGTAGGTACTATTTCGGCGCACATAAATGCGTTATCGATTTATCCGCCGATTCGACACGTGCGTTAAATGCGACGACGACGGCTCGACAGTCGGGTTGATATTATAAATATATATATTTTCGATAATTTCTCTTCTTTTCGCGTGGGTTCGTACTTCACACGACAAGTTATAATATCGTATTATATTATGATATTATAAAAGAGACGTGTGTTTTCACGGCGCATTTGCTGCGAAACGTTTCGACGATGTTTAAACATTATTGTGTCGATGTGTACGCGTCTACGCTGCAAATATAAACGTTATAGATCTCGATAATACTGTACGATTTATACGTAATAAATAATAATATAATGGGTCGCGTATTTGAGAAGCTCAGAGGCAAAGTGCTCGCGCAGCGCAAAATCTGAACGCAATAATAAATGAATGTATAAAGTCATGACTTTGACTAACGATGTGGTACGCGGACGAGAAGAAGAAGAGGAAAAAATGTTAATACTCCGATCTATAAAGCGTGTTTTATGTGTCATTTAATATCTCAGCCGGATGACCTCGTAGATCGAAATACGGTTTGCCGAGGCGGCTGTAGAGAATTGGAAAAAATTTCAAATTCTTAACTCTTTCGTTCGTTAAATAACTTGTTTTTTTTTTTTTTTTTGGTGATTTTTGGTATCAAATTTGGGAACGTCAAAGTATTTGGTTCAAGTCCAAAACTAATTAAGTTACAACAAATTTCAAAATTTTTAGTAAAACCATTGATTTGATTTGTTTTGTTATAAAACAACGGATTAAATGATTTTTTTTTTCTCATGAAACGAGTCGAAAATTGTACGTTATACGCGATTCAACTGTGTTCCTTATGAGAATTTGCCACGTTTAATTTTCTCGAGTCATTTGGAGACGATTTTTCAAAACCATAATGTTTTCAATCTATTCTTGTAAACTGTTCATAGAAATTTATTTCATAAAAAAAGTTCAAATATGTGTCCAGTTCGACCGTTAAATTTTCGTTAAATTTTAAGAAACACGAGAATCCGATTTCAATACGGCAAGCACGATTTATTTTCTCTCTCCGACGCCGAATGTAAAGTGTACAAATAATAATTGCCGTGGCGCTCGTCATGGCATGTTTCCGATTTTTTCCGCCGTTCGGTTTTCGACGCGCCGTGTAGTGTGTACGCACTTATTGTGCTTTGCTCGCGAGATCTTAAGGGCCGCGTGTATAATACACCTGCCCGAATACGGGTTCGTAACGAAACGACGACGGAAGATAAAAAAAAAATAAATATATAAAATACAAAATCGCCTGCGAGAGAGAGAGAGAGAGAGTAATCCGTCAAACTTTATCGCCGTCAAACGGTCTATATATGCATACATTATATAATATAATAGTGTGTCGTACGCCCGCATTGTCCCGCCGCGAATGCATAATTTATTACGCACATAAATTATGAAAATAATCTATACACCTATTATACGTATGCATATCGGCCATTTGCGAAGACGACGCGTGTATTGAAAAACTGAAAAACACATTAAACCGCGAACGTTCAAAACGCTTTTCCGGAGTCCCGCGCACAGATTCGGCTATTAGATTAATTGATCCGCGGCGGCGGCGGTTTTTTTTAATTTTGTTTTGTTTTTTTTTGGTATTTTCATAGCCATTTTTTCTGAACTACGCGCAACGAGCGCGGCTTTGATTTTCGGCGAGCGCGACGAACAATACTCGCGTTTCACATTAATAATAATTCCGCTAGTATATCTTACTATAATACACGTATATATATCACGAGAGCGTACGATACATTATATTATTCCGCGAGTACGTCGTTTAGTTTTTTTTTTGTTTCGAGACATGCAGCCGATATACTTAGGGTTTTACAAACCCGACGATGGATTCGCCGACACGACGTTGTGTTAATACTGACGTGATGTTTCGATTTAGAACAGAATGAGAGCGATTGTTACAGAGTATTCAATAGAGATTATAAAGCATGATGTGAGTTTATATAATAGGGTTGTGCATTAAACGTTTCGAATCAATGGGGTTCACATTGTTTTTAATGATTTATAGAAAGCTAATTTTGTTCCGTATGTATTCCGGCGCTCGTTGTTGGAGATGTATATAGAATTTTATCACTCTACCACCAATCCCTAATGGTTAAAGTTTTTAACGTCATTCTTAAGTAGACGTTTACCATAAAACTTTCGGTAAAATCGGCGAAATGATGTGTATGATGTGTTTCGAATTCGTATATACGTATATATGGTGCAGGTCACGTGTATCGTGTCCGCGTGTCACGGAGCCACGCGAAATCTATAAATGTTATCATAGATACTTGAAATAATTTATCGGTTTATTAATAAAATATTGCTGTACAATGTGAGCAAACATTTGTAGTTCAATTGATTTAAAATTAAATAGATACCTATAAATATTTTTAGACATTAAAATAACCGTGTAATGTGGGTTAATGGCTTCAAAGTATCTATAGATTTAATTTATAACGGAAAACATATTTATGAGCTGGTAAAAAACAATAGTGCTATATTATACTGCGTAGTTTTAATATTACCGACACCTCAATAGTCTTAAACGTAAACAAATTTATATTGTATTGTTCGTGGTTGCATAAAAAAACGCATAGGCATTCACATAAAACCGTCGTTTTTAAAAACATTTAAATTTTTTTAACATAATATATACGAAATGATGAGAAATAAAATCTGTTCAAATTATTAATATGTAAATCAATGCGATCAAAAACTATGCTCGTTTACATGGTTACGTGTATTTACATTAGTCAGTAAATTGCTTCTCTTTTCGATACACAACTACTTGTACTTAGTAAATCTACATAACTGACCGATATGATACTATAAATTTATCGAAATAAATGAACAAAGTATAAATTAATTTTACTGTACGGAAAAGATCGAGTATATAGTAAGTAATGAAACTATGGAAATTGTATACATTTTACAATAAATTTTTTTGCTTTATTTTTTAACGAAATTTAATACGGATACATAAATTATAAATTTATGATTCTTATTTTGTTATTTTTATATAATTTATAGACTCAAAGGAATATTTATAAATTATAAGTTTTTATTTACTAATTAGTACTAAAAGTTCTACCTGTATAAATAAATAAGTTTATTTTTTAATTTGGCAATTAACCGTTTATAATATAATCTATATTATTAATTAAGTCTATAGTTTAAACCCGTTGTTTTCTATATGGATTCATTTATTATTTTATAACATTAACTTGGTGTAAATAAATTCATTTAAAAACTTAATTAAAACCAAATTGCGTAATTCAAAAATAAACACAGGGTTTTAAATCTCAGAAAACATTCTAAATTTTATTCAATTTAAAATAGTTTAGTAGCATTGTTGTTATTATTAAACAACTATGTTCAGTGAAAAAGAGTTTTAATGAAGCACATTAATCTGTAACGAGTTGCTTATGTAAGACGAAACTTATTCTAAACGAATTTCTTTTTAAAATGATATCGGACGTGGGACGAAAATGTATTCCTTTATATTTTTTAATAAAGTATTATTTCAAAGCGTTTCAGTTAAAAAGTACTTTCTGTACATTTTGTCATTGTCAATTTATATTTACCTACTAAAACTTTGATAGTGATACCTACGTAATCTTGATATGAAATAACCTTGATGTTAACATTTTAATCTAACGTAAACTATCAAAATTAATGACGCTTTCTAAAAAAAAAAAAAAAATGATCAAAGAAATGAGAAACGTTTTCAAAGAACTTACCCAACAACGGTTCAAAATAAATAAGACATATAGATGCTATGGATTGTTATGGTATTGAGAAAAATATTGCTTATTTCATTTTTCTGACTCTATTCTCGTTTTAAATTATAAGACCATCTATAAAAATAATATTTGAATAATAGAATGTATACGATACCCGTATTGGAATATTAATAATATTATGATTCAATAACTTCAATTATTAGTAGAAATTAATTTTCAAATTAAATCATGTTTAATTCAATTAAATTTTACACGATGGGAAAAAGATCAATACTTTTCACACCGTCGGTAAATAATAAATACTCTATTAGACATTTATATAGTTACATATACTTACAGTACGGACATAATCAAGGCACAGAATTCAAGATGAAATAAGATATTTTACAAAAAAAAAATAAAAATATTTTTTCAAAACTATATAATTATATAATTATATACTAATTTAAAAATACAACTGGGTTGTTTATGAACAATACACTTATACACCCATTATTCTAACTGAAAGCATATTATATGCATGTATATAATATTCTGTGAGACCAATAACTCATGCTTAATCCGCTCAATTTGTCAAAGATTTCACCGTAAACCTGATCGCGTTCTAGTGTAAAAGCAACTAATATGTAAATTTGAATTATTCCACCATTTGTTGCTTCTGATAAATGTTATAACTATTAATTATTGTTACTGCATATAATCTACTATGCGTGTAAACATAAGCATTTTAACATGAATTACTCATTGTACAAATAAGTGTAAAAAATTGTTTTGACTAGGTACATAAAATATGTTTTATGTTTTAATATACGTAATTTTTACTGTACCTGACGGGACAGTTATTTTTCAAACGTGAGATATTTATTATTATTATTATTTTTTTATTAATATGTAGATTATTATTTATTCGTACAAATCAAACACTCGCGCTGCAATGTACGTCAATAGTTTAATATTATTTTTACTTAAAACTGTAAAACTTATATTCTTTATATTATACTTTCATATGTGTAGAAGAAAAAAAAATGTTATTATAATAACGAAAAAGACACGGATGAGATACTTATGATGGTGGGTGGTTGACATATTATTATGTAGGTGAATTGGTCTTTTAAACGTACCATTGGTCTTGGGGAAAAAAAACGATTCTGAGTGAAAGATGTGTCAGCTACAAGAAGTTGGCAAATTTTCGTATTATTATAAAATTTCATCGAAATATGATTAGTCAAATGTTTGTAAATAAAATTGTGCCCATGTATATCCTAAATTTATTATTTAGCTTGACAGTAAGCTGTTTAGTGTTAACGGATATGCCGCTCGAGGGCAGAATTTAGAATAACGCTCTTTATTTCTAAACCATTGGCAGATATCAAGTCAATTTTTAGTTGAGTTCATTTTTTAAACCAAAGCTTACGTTTAAATGAATACAAGTTTGCGTGACCATACTCCCTATCAACGCAAAAAATAGACCGAAATAGAGTCTAATTTATTAATAGTTTAAAAGCAATGAAAAATCATTCCAATATAAGTACGCTTTTATATTTGTTTATGATTATATTAATTCTTAATCGATAATGATTTTTATAATTCTTCCTAAAATGTATTGTAAGTTAAAAAATTATAAGACAAACACCAAATGCTTTGGTTTTAATTAACTTTCAAAAATTACAACCACTAGAAATTTGAGGCCGGAACTGTCCTTGAAAAAAACTTGAATTCTGGTTTCAGTTCTGATAAAACTAGTTTTAAAAGGTATAAAATATAATATACAACGTTAATAAAGCAAACAAAAAATTAAATTTACATAACATTTTTGTCTGTAAATGAAATATAATTGAGTAATAATGAATATTATTAAATTAAATATTCATTATAAGTTAGTAGATAACGCCACAGTATTTATTTATTTTTCTGATTTAAGTTATTTTAAATATTTAAAATTCAGATTTTAATTTTGTAAGTTATTTTCTAAAGTTCCGAATTCTTAAGTTCCAATTACTTACTCAATAATTGTGCTGAAAATTGCAAAAACCATAGTAAGTATTGTATAATAATAAATAATAGCATTTCAGTCAATATTTACGAATAAATGATTACGTAAACTACTAATATTTGTATTTATAGTAGTGTTAAATGTTTATAATAAATATCGAAAGATTCGTGTGAGGTTATTCACATGCGATTCGCCAGTGTAAAATTTTAAACATTACGAATAGCATACAAATATATTATTTAACAACAATATAGTATTTATTTTGATGCCGTAGTTTATTCGGGATCACGATAACCACTACTTGACTATATAAGTACTAGCTGAATAACCCGGCTTCGCCCGTGTGCAGTTAACTTTTTATTTTATCAGTTTTTTTTTTTCATTTTTACCCCTTTTAATCCCTTTAGGGGTCGAATTTTGAAAATCGGGCGACGTGACGACACTCAAAAAGGTATTTGGAATAACTCTGTGAAAAAAAATTGGAAAAATGTTAAATAGCATAGTCACAAAATGGGAACATAAAAAAGACCTGTTTAATATAACAATACAGTTTTTTCATTGCAGTGGTTTACAGTCGAATTTTTTGAATTTTGATATTCAGATATAGGTACAAATGCTTGAAGAGTTCGTTATAAATGAAACGCCACCGTTGTAAACAAATAAAAACTGCCTACCGTAATCGCTACCATGGCAGGTTAGTTGTAGTTATTCCAACGACCAACTGTTAAGAAATAAAAATGACATCTACAATGTTATATTTACTTATTATTAGGTACTGATGTACTGTACAACTTCAATGTGTCGTCGGTTAAAAATAATTACTAGCGCGCGATTTCTATTATAGTCGAGAGAATTTAAATATTTTACTTTTTCATTCGTATGAGTTTTAGTTTCGGTTTTGAAAAGCGGAACAAGATGACATGACTGTTACGCGGGTAAATGTAAACGGGTAATATAATGCGTTCAATAAAGTCGATTTTAATATGATTTCGGAGGAGAAAAAAAAATGTTTCGAATGGTTTCAAAAGACATTTACTAGCGGTTTAATACATTTATTTTAATTTGCGGCCTTACTACCGTGTCATGTGCCGTTTGAATTCAAAAACACTTCAAAGCACTTCAAATATAACCTGATTATATAGGTGCACCGTACACACGTTTCGTGAAAATCGCTTGTACAAGAACCAAATGAAAATGTATATAATGTTCACTACGTACTGCCGCCATTTAACCGGATCGATGTTTTTAAACAATATTTTGTTTGTATTTTAGAACGGTCGGTTAGTACTTTTTATGAACTTTCTATAAAGGTTATTTTAACAATACTATTGAATCGAGATAACATTTTTTTGCGCACCACGTTTTTTCGCTATTGTAACCGTTGTTGACCATTTTAAGAAATATTGCTAAAAGTTTCGAGATAAATAAGTTTAAGTGCCGTTTTTTTCTTTCTTTTTTTTTTCGGTTCGATTGCGTTCCCCATAGACTTGTGGACAATGCGTTTGTGATGTTCAATATTGTAAGGATATAAGTTCTTTATCCCCAAAAAAAAATTAAGACATGTCTTAATGTCGTACAATTATCGAAATATATATCATCATCACGTGATTGTAAACATTCTTCTCATTTTTTTAACCTATTTTACAAGTCAACGCTTTTCAGATGAATATTATTTATAAACAAATATATAATATATATATACGTACCGAAGAAATAGTAGTCGTCTTGGCTGAAGTTCGTGTGAGACGAAAACGGCAAGTGCATGAAAGTGTTTTGCGGTAAGTCCATCGATACCTCACTGCTGCTCGTGTTCTCCGTGGTGACCTTTGACGCGACGTATCCATCGGATCCGTAGGCGACGTTGTCTTGCACTTCGCTGCTCTTGGATCTCTCTTTTTTGTGGAATCTATGGGACGCCCCCCGTTCCGGAGATAACAAATTTTCGGAAAAATCTGTGTGAATAAAATGAAAAACACTTGAGTTCATTGCAACAACGGTTTTCGACAAATTCGTCATACGATAATAATATACGTAACACGATAGTCGATAAAGTCATGCATGGTATGTATTGTAATGTCTAAAGCGTGGGACAGGTTAAAACGTTTGCGGCTGGACGAAAAATTAAGTTTTCGTGCACACAATCGGGCAAGCAAGCACAACGGGACTTTTCTACGCGAGGCATGCAATCGCGCCGATAATAATCAATGCAAAAAATATACATTTTTAAATTACATATTGATTTTGTAAGCCGTACGTTCTCTCGGTGAACGCCCGTCGCAGCAAGTCGAAGACACTTCAACAATCGAACCGGTGCGCGGTCCGACTAAATGTGTTAAGGTTAACGATTGTCGAACGCGAAACTCTACTAAACTACTCATGCACAATGGAAAAAAAAAACAAAACAAAACAAAACAAACTACCGGGCACGGGTACACTCGGGCCATCACCAACTACCTGGTTGATAGTAACGACGGTCGTTGGGCAATACGGCGAACGGTATATCCTGATTGCCCGTGTTTATCTCGGGCATATCCGACGTCAGGTCGTACGAGAACGCCTGTTTACCGTCGGACAACCGATTCCGGGGAATCGGATACTCGTCCTGGAGGTTATTCCGCATCCTAATGCTCTGGTCCTTGATTATATTTGCCAACTCATCGATTATAAACTCTTTCTCATCTGTGTACAAAAAAACAATAACCTAGTACTACGTTCACAATACTAATATTATATCGAAACGTTGGTCGTCATCGCGGACGCGTCTTATCGCGCGTCGTACGTCCGCACACCAGACCGGACGTCGAAATAATACGATTTCACACGCTGCATACGTAGTGCGTCGGGAGGACGACTGCGAGCACGTATTATTATCGCCCGCGACCTCGTCGTCCAACGGTTCCGGGACGATCGAAAATAAGAATATCGTTCGTTATATGTTTTTGAAAAAAAAGCGAGCGATACGACGATAACCTTTGTTTTTTATAAATTATTTCATACACGCGATATAATTAAATGCTCGCTGATTTTTTCTCAATTTCGCAACGTTTGGCTCATACTGTTGATCTGGTCTGTGTGCACAGCTGCGGTTGAAAACGATCCGATGACAACATTATTTTTCACAATCATAAAAAAAAAAACCCAAAAAACGACTCTACATACGAGGCGTACGTGGATTAAAATGTTTTTATTCACTGCCACGCCGTTCGCAACTCGGATAAACACGAATATTTATCATTTATTACTATTCCGTACTTCGATATGTTTTTTAATTCGAAGAAATTCCCAGTCTCCCCCGCCCGAGAAAATCGATGAAAATAATAATATAATATAAATACATAGTAACGTAATTTTGAGATATTAAATTCAAACAACAAAATATTATTTATGCAACAGAGATATATTTCGATTTCATAAAATATTTTGAATTTTTTTTTTATTCGTGATTATTCGTAAAATATTTACTATAATTTTGCAACCAACTATATTGATAAGATAGTATTGTGTTTGAATTTAAATATTTTTACGAATACAGTTGATTAATTTTAAATTGATAATAATATATTTCCTAGAAAACTAAACTTCACAAATTACCACAGTTAAATAATTTTACTATAGTACAAACTCAACTTAAATTTTACAAGTGTCAAACGAATATTGACGAAATGGACTTTTTAAGTTGAAATATTTTACAAGAAGTTTATGTCAATTTTATATTATTGAAAATAATCATTACGAAAACTCGCAATAAAGTGTTGCTCTGGTTATCGAAAAATAAGTTGTGTAATGAAAGTTGAATAAAGTATCAAACATTTTTATTTTCAGTTCGTTTCCAAAGAGGTCGTGAAAAATGTGTTTTCGTTTCCACGTGGTAGTCGATACTGTTGAATTTCGTTCTACAAAATTATTTAGTATTAATCGCCATCATTTTTCTCGGTTTCCAATAAACGATCAATTTTAATGCGCACCGCAGGGATGCCGCCAATAATGGGACGTGCAAGAAGTTAGTCCTTATAAATTAATATCGGTGGGGGGAAATACGTGCCAATTGGCGCCTTCGCCTTTCCCGGAGTATTTTTTTCTCGTCAATTATATTCTCAAAATAACATTTACTCATTGTACTACCGCAGTACGTGCAGATTGTAAATACATTTCAAATTAAATAACTGATGAAAAAAAAAAACGTTGACCGTGAAAATTGTAATAAAAATGGAGCGGATGTTCCTTTAAGGAATGAAATGATTTTATTATTTTCAAATCACGCGGCGTATACGGACTCGAAAACATTTTCACAGACGCTGCGTCTTTATCGCGTCGCGTGTAAACGACTTTTGTGTTTCGATAGGCAACAACGCCCTATGTTATTGAATGCTAAAGTTTAATACTTTTAAAACAAACTAAATTTTTCTATTGATATTTTTTTGACGCTTAAACGAGTTTCTTGAAAAAACAAAAAAAAAAAAAAAACATTAAAAAATCCCCGAAATACCTCTCTTTGCCCGAGTACACGCTCGACAACCGAATCGATTGAAATTTATGTGCTATCGACAAAGAGGAAAAAAAAAAGGAAAACTGTTAAATGTTTCCGTTTTAAAAATCAACGGAACACACACGTGAACGTTTGAAGGTCAACAGCTAGGTAAAAACAAAATAAACTCGATTGAAACTCGACGTTTTAAAATTTGCATGGAAGGAACGCGGAAGGTTCGAGGCGATCGAACGTTTCCTCCGTCGTCTCCGGTCTTCGTCTTCGACCAAAATATCTCAAATCGACAGCCGTATCGTATATACGCGCCAAAGGATTGGCGAAAGTATCCGAATCAAAAAGTGTAACAATTCTAATCGTGTTCCGCCAGTCTTTTGTTGTACACCGCGAATTTCGCGATAAAACACCTGCCGCGCGGTCATACCGCTAGTCCTCATTTCCATAAGCGAACACAAAAAAAAAAAAAACCTATGGGTGACAATAACGAACTCTACGCACGCACAACAGTTATACATATACGCACTAATTTTTATAACTCCGCCGTTTCACTATACAACGTCGGCTATATTACCGTTTGTCGTCCCGTACACACACACACACGACTGACGCGATAAATTCATAACAACAACGGCGTGCACAAATAGTACGGCCAAAGGAGAGTTTTACGGCCGACGTAATATTATTCGTTCATTGCGATTTTATTCGTCGCAGCGATGTAATATTATTATTTCACTACGATTTTATTCGTCGCCGGCGCGGCGTATCGTTTGTCGCGCCCTATATTATAATAACAATCATACGCGACGTTATCGCGCGACGGTTTTACGGACGGGCCGAACACTTGTGCAGACGACTTAATCGCGAAATCGTGCGACGAATTAACGAAACGGAATCATTTCAAGACGACCCATTATGACTTACGACGTCGCTCACACATAAAACGGAATGAATTTATAATGTCCTGCGAAACGGCGGCGGCGGCGGCGGTGAACGGGAGGGTGCGCGACCAGAAAGTAAATTATTACAACGCGTCGTCGTCGCGAGTCACGGCGGCGGGACGACGAAATCTCCAATCTTTGTTGACAAAACCATAAGGATCGAAATTTTATGAAAAAAATTCTAAAACCACTATGATTGGTCGACCTCGTGTCTCGCGAAATATGACTCATCTGCATCGATTCGCCGAAATCTAGAAAATACACCGAATTTATACACTCTCTTGTCGCATTGTTATCCTTCAGTCGACGACGCGTTGACTTTCAACACAAAAACAGCTACGAATGTTATTCGACAGCGACCGACTACGTCACGGATCTAAACAGTTTCCGAGAAAACGCGTATACATTATTCTTAATGTAGTTACGAGCACGTATAACTTTATTTGACGACGTTCGCGTTTAAAACTTTTCATTCAAAATTATTTTACTATCACGACCGTTCATCAAACATTTATATTAAATAATTAGATTGCTCACGACTTTGTCAACAAAGAAATTCTAATTAATTGACTCACAGACGGTTTAATTTTCACCGTCGATGACGCCGTTATATAAAAGCTAGGTAATACTATGCTGTACAACTACGTCAACAATGTAACCGTTTGTCGACTATTGCGAAGATCTGATAACAGTATTAATTAAGTGGAAACGAAGTCCAAAACCTTGGAAATTATGCATGGGGTTGTACGTTGCTTCAATTGTAAAATATCTTATTGTCGACCAATCGACCTCATAATGCAATTAATGGTTGGAACCCAATTTCTGGATGACTGCGCCAAAAACCGATTTGGTTTTAAAAATCAATAACTCATAGACGTCGTCGTTTGTTTTCGCGAAACGTATCGCTAATTAAGGATTCGATTATTTTACGTATTATTTAAAATTAAAATTGTTGTTGTCGTAACACCAAAAACACATTTAATATATTTTCTATGTTCGTCAAACAGACTCCTAAAGCTATGACAAATTTTGTATTCTTCTTTTTTGAAAACAACAAAACTTTATTTAAAATAAGACTTATACACATTATACTCATACCCATGTACGTAGGTTATGCACGAATAATTGAATGTATTTGTATTAATATTGAATGGATAGTATTGCGATGACGACTAAACGAATAGGTAAATAAAAATCTATTTGTTTTAGAGATACATTATAACCATATGGCAGACGACAGATAAAGTGTAAACTGATATGTTCGAATTTTTGAATAAAAAATAAAAATATTCACGTGTTACTTCGATTTTTATCCAACAGAATTCTTGTTGAACTTTGCAAACGAGTAATGTAATATATAACGAAACGGTGTACCGTTTAAAGCGCATTTTCTGTTTCGAGTTTCAAAGCGCTCTATTGATTATTGTTTTGTATATGAAAAGTTACGAAATACGAGCAACAGTCTACGGGTATGGTGTGCTATAAATCGAAACGCTATAAATACACGAAAACGTGTACAACTCAGTCAGGGTTATACATTAATAACACTGGACATTATGGATCACAAAGTTGTTATTGAATTCTACTGCAAAGACACGCTTGGAATAGTTTGAGTTCCGAAATGCTAAGTTTGCTTACTATGAGAAAAGTTTAGATGATATCAAAGTGGGCGGCATCATTTCGAGGGCCAATTCGCCACTGTTCGTTTACACATTTTGAAATGTTGAATTGTAATTCATTGAGAATCAATGACAATACACAATGAAATATCGTGTTGCACAACTATAAACATCTTTCGAGTGAAAAAAAAGTTGTACTCGGTATATTTATTAAAAATTTAAACGCAAGGGACAAAGGTACGTTGAAACGTTTTTTTAAACAATATTATAATGGCTTAATATGAACACAATTCCAGAAACAATAATAAATGTACTTACAAAAGACGTTAGAGGCCAAATTCGTTACACCCACACTATACTAGGTACCGCGTATTCTATGAAAAAACCTCGCAGAGTATTTTGCATCTTATTCCTAGTAAAACTTAATTTAAAAACAATTTTTATTTATATTAGTCTGTTGTACGTTTTCTTATGTTATATTCAAAGAGAAAAAAATACATTTACGAATTATATAAATACGTATTTTATTTTTTTAAATACTGCATTTGTTGTTTTTTTTTCGAACGTTTATACTTTTTCTTTTTTTGTCAGTTTATACTGTGTTAGCTGTAAATAATAATTATTACACATTTATAACTAGTCCAGGAAATGGGAATATGAATGAACTCACTCCGTATACTATAACTTCATTTTCTACAATAAATTACTATTATAACTTTATTGAGTAAATTCTTCGCGTATTTCTTTTTTATCCGAGTGTGCTATAACTAACGATAAGCGAACACCTACCCTGTTTAAAGTTTTAAAAAATATTCTTTCGGATAGCATAGTTTTAATAAACGAAAGTCCAAAGTTTAATAACCTTTTTAACGGTAAAATTATAGTTTTAAATTATTTCAGACATATAATTAATATTAATAATTTTCGAAAACTTTTTCACTTTGAATTACATTGATAAATAATAATTATTATGAAACATTAATAATTATTGCGTCTATACAGAGTTTCAATACTAAATAATATATTATTATAAGTCCTTTGCTCGCTTCGACGTCATGTTATATTTTATTCGAAATAAACATTGAATGCATTCAACAAATTTTATTTTTATTTCGTAACTATTACTTATAACTAAATATGATTTAGGAATTGATACCTAGAGCTACTGTCGTGATTCTTTCGTATACATAACAAAAGGTCTTTATTCGTGTAAATTGTTTTGATGATATTATTCAAACGTATAGTTTGCAGTGGTTATATTCGATAAACAAACTATTCCTTCTCGTTTCATTTAACTAATATATAAACGACGAGACACTCTGACAATTCACGCGTTGTATCTGATAGAAAAAAACAGCAAAATAAAAAAATAAAAGTCGTGTTCTTGAATTATAAATATTTACAACTTAACATGTCGAGCCAAAGAAATTCTGAAAATCGTTTGAAAATAAAACGGTTCGGAGAATAATAGGATTTTAGCAAATAATAATCGACCGTGTTTCGCATATTTCCGTGCACTTATTATACAGCCGTTTGAATCAAATCAAAAGTAAAATGGAATTCCAAATTTAATGGTTTATATTTCGCAGCTTTGTAGTATTGCTTTAGTTGACATCATAACGTGAATTCGCATACCAACGTGTACAAAACACAGTATTATCATATCATATTAGCATAATAGTGTCTTCAAATATTATAATACACATCTAATACTCTCTTTGTTCTACAGTAAAGCAAGCGAATCGCGTACATCATATTGTGTAGAATAAGAAGCAAATAAGAAACAAAAACTTGATTATTTTTGACACTCCCCTTGCTCGCCCTAGCGTGAGACAATGATGTTAATTTCTTTAAATTCCAAAACAACAATCAATTATTATTGAAAGAAATGGGAACCATTCTGAGTCGTTTCGCAAAATATATATATTTTTATTAACATTTTTCACGTTTGTGTTTCATTTCTTTGACATCGAATTTACGATAAATCTTTTATTGTGTATCAAATTTTAAAGAGTATAAGTTACTCAATATTCACTAGAAGATGATAATAATTCAACACGTGAATTTCTGCACTTTCTATCTAGGTAACTAGGTAAAGTTGTTGAAAGTTTCATGTTTATTCCTCGAAAATTTTCGGTAATATCCATTTGAACTCGCCCTTTCGACAAACCTATGTAAATCACGACCGAAAATCAAGCAGTAGCTCTGTACTGTCTTGCGGGAGATATTTTTAACTACACTAAAATCCATGTGCTAAAGAAAATCGTGAAAATTTGATTTCTAAACAATTTAATGTAACAAAATATATTTTAATATATTTATAGATGTGCGAAATTTAATTTACTACCTAGAAACCGTCAGTATGTAGTGAAATCATTTGAGTTTAATCGATCTATACAATATGTTATTTCAGTCATTATAATATTAATAATATTCATAATATGAATTCGGCAAGTTTTTTAAAAATATATAATTTTATTGAAACTATGCCTAACAACAATTAGTTCGATTTCACACGTTAAAATGTTGAAAACTTATTTATAATGAAAAGTGCTTGTTCAAGTTTTTGTTTTACCATGTTAATAATCATGTAATAATAACTGTAAAAACAATAAGTTCAGCTAACTCCAACAAGGGAAAACTTTGTAATTAAATAATGGTAATCGCATGCATTTGTACTAAAAACACATAATATTGAAAACCAATTTTGTTAAAGGACGCCCGAAATCTTTTTAAACTGGCGCCTCGCAAGAAACTTTGAAATTAAATTATACAACCGTATAAATAAATCAAATGTATAGGGTAGGTTAATCTATCACATAATACCGCAACGGTTGCAGATTATCATAACTATGCTATACCTCAATAATTGAAAACGCAAACACACAAACGAAGTATAATTCGTGGTCAAGCGGTTTTTCATTCATTTCCATTTCCATTTTGGTGATTAACTTATGTAGGTTTATACGGTGCATGTCTTGCGCAGACGATCAGCTGAATTTGAATAAGGTTGTTATTGATGAACCCTTAACACGGCAAAATATTAAAAATAAAAATTGTACGCCCGATTTTTTTTTTTTCGTATCGTTTTAAAAGCTACGGAGTTTTGAAAACACGTCGAAAAAGATACGAAATATGTTCCACCCTAGAATCCCGCGAATTTCAGCAGTAGGTATTTGTATCATTTCTCGCATTCGTCCGCTGCAGCCGTGTTCCGTTACACGTTGAAAAATACCTGTGCATGTAGTCCGCCGTCGTCGGAGAAAACTCGGAAACGAAATCGAAACCCAGGACCGAAAACACGGTTTGCGTGTGCGAAAAAATATGATACCCTCTGAGAGGAGATATTACGTTCGGAAGGTGAAGAAAAACGAATACGGGAAGTTTGTCGGAAACAATATTAACGAACGATTTATCTATACGAACAACGCGGCTCATGTGCACTGCACACGATCGTTTATGAATCCACCTGTGCATGTTGCCGTCGCGCGCGCACGCGCGCACAATGGACGAGTGCGATGTGCAAAATAACATGTAACGTTAAAGCACACATACTCGTATATATATATGTAATATGCGTGTACGAATTTTATGGAATAAGATGTCAAACCCACGTAGCGCGCCCGATTGTTGTTTTCCTACTTTATATATAACTATTATCACCGTGTATGTATATTATGGGATCACACACGTGTATAATATACACATAATATACGCGCACACGTGTGTGCGTGTGTATTTGAGCGGGTACGTACGTTTTTATGAGTGTTTATGTGTGGTGTTTGTGTGTGTGTTTGAGTGTACGAATGTGAAGTGTACGTGCGTTACAATATATTCTCGACATCGCATTTATTATAATAATATACGTATACCCGTGGCGGTGACGGCACGAAGACGCTGTTCGCGCGTAAATATTTATATTTTAAATCATTCGAGTATAATAATAATTATGATAAAAAAAACGAAAATCATCATCGCGCGCGTCAATAGTGCGTATTTCAAAACGCATCGAGTGGTGAAAATAAATCTCCTGGACGAAAGGAGAGACCGTGGCGATCGATATTTTACTATGTGTACTATACGATTTATTATGCAGGTACCAATATGATATTTTTGTTGAAATCTGCAAACGTCGCTTCGCCACGACTTAACGAACATGGGTTGTTCCTAACCCGGTTAGGTTGTCACGAGTGGGGGACGGGGACGAAGTAACCCGAGTAATCAAAAGTAAATAAACTGCGCGAAAAGCGTGAAAAGCTCTTTAACGGAGCAGTGAACGGCACGGGATCGGGTGGATTAACTACTCCGGTAGTCTGATCAATCTGCCGGTCGTGTCCCGCTGAAAGAGCGATTTTCAAAGGACATGTCGCGTCGAATTCGTGGAAATCGACGAAATCACGGTCCCGACGTAATGTAAAACGATGACCATCAATCGCGAAGTTTCTAGAGACAAACCTTTATAGAGACGTACAACAAACTCAATCGAACGGATAAGGACAATCACCCTTTCCCCCTCTTCATCTCGAAAATATGTCGATAAACCGGTCATTTTGTTCTCAACATTTGTGAATTGTGTTCGGGTCGCGTAACGCATAGTCCCATCCAGACTCAAAAATTAAGTTCAAAATCAGACGGCAGACCTTGCGGGACCGTGCAAGTAAAACGAATCGATCGAGGACGTTGACTCCGTTCGGACGATAACTCGCGAGTCCCTACACACGTGCTGTCGGTCGCCCGCATATGTGTTCTATCGCACGACTTGATCGCGCAGTTTGGGGTCGGTTCAGAAACTCTAGACGAGGTTTGGAGCAGTATATTCGTCGTGGCCGGAGAGCGGCGCGAGAAGTTTTCACGGGAACCATCTGCCCCGGCCTGAAGTGTACGTCGTCGCACGACGAGAACGCACGAAATAAGAATCCATCGCGAGGAAGGAAACAACAACACGTTCCGTTGGACGTGACGCGACCATATTGAAAGTGCGCGGGTCGGACGGCCGTCCGCGCGGCCGAGAGGTCCCCCTTCACGTGGTCGCGCGCGAACGTTATTCCATCGTCGTAATAATATTGGGTTTAATAATAATCATCGTAATGCGTGTGTAATAAACGTGAAATATATTGCGTCGGCGGCGACGCGAGGGAAACTCGCCGGGCCCCGAGGGACGGCGGCCGCCGCGACCGCAGGCGAAACAGGTGGCAGCGCGCGATAAACAATATTTCGACCCGCGTCGGGCTCCCTGCTCTCTGACACAACAAGTGGCGGCCGGCGCCGAAACGGCCGCGTAAACGCGAGCGTCCGCGCGCGGCATATGTTACGAATTGGTTTACGACCGTCCCCGGCGACGGGATCGCGCCGCGACGGTTACACGACGGCGTGTCCCCGACGACGACGCCGCGATATCGCCGTCGATGGCGCAGACGTCGTTTTTACTCTTACGATAATTAACTTTTTGATAATGCGCTGCTACGGTCGCCGTCCACGGAATACATGGCGTTTTATCGCACGCGGGGGTTACGACGATGTTTTTTTTTTTAATTTGAATTTTTTTTACTATTCATTTACGGGTGCGTGCGGGCGGTGATGACACTTACCGTCTAAATACGGTACGGCGGCAAAAGTCGTGCGGAATCCGCCGAGAAACGTGGAGCACGCGATCAACAACACCGCGCTCATTGTGCGGCACGCGTATACGAACAACATGACGTGCGGCGGCGGAAAAACGACGGCGACGTGTGACCGTCGGCGGACGGCGCGCAGCTGTTACTGTGTGTGCCCCCGGTGACGCCGCTCCGTGTCGTCGTTGTCGCCGCCGCCACCGCCGCCGCCGTCGTCGTCGTCGTCGTCGTCGTCGTCGCCGTCGTCGTCGAGCGCGCGTATAATAACAATAACAATACGCGCTTGCGGTGGCGGCGGAGGCGTTGGCGGCCGAGCGCGAGCGCCAGAGTTTCTGTACGTGTGTTTAAGTTGTGCGCGTGTGTGTGCTTAAGCGTATTTGTGTGGGAGTGAGCGTGCTGAGAGAGTGCGCGCGCGCGCGCGCGTTGTAGAGACTTGGCGCGCGCAAACGCCACCGTGTTTTCCCCGCCGCCACCGTGAATCGATATTAAGTCCGCGCGGCTACCCTAACCCGACTGTGTCGGCTGTACGTAAATCCACTCTAGGCCGGACGAAATCGATTACCGAGCGGTCTTACCGGCGAAATCCGTTCCCCGCGCCACACCGGTGTCGTCCGACGTAATATTATATTACATATTATACGAGTATATACGAGTATATAAGTGTGTATATAATAAAAATACATGTATTATATATATAATATATGCGTGCCGCCGACCGACGTGTCATTATCAATTTTTATTCGGTCGAAACCGCGGGAAAATTTGAATTCGTTTCGCGAGAATATGATGCCCACCGCGCGTTGTGGTTGACCGGCGACGGATCGATCAAACAGAGTTTGAACATTTCAATGTAACGACGATACCATTTTTCTCACTCGCAGTCGACTCGCCAACGCTCTCTATTCGATTATATTATTATCGAGACGTATTTCAAGGATTTCCGGGACTTTTGAAAGCCACTAACCAGTTGAACCATGAGGTTTCTACAAAAATCGAAATACATTTACGAAAACTTTCCAACCATGTACCTAACGTAACAACCTACATGTCGACACACGATTACTATTGTGAATTGTTGCGTATTTATATTTAATCGTTATCTCTCTTGATCGAGTGAACGTTTGAAAATTCGACTATTTCAGTTGCCGTTCGCCTGTAAACGGCGCGGCGTAGACATATTCTACCTCGGCTGGCTGTTTATAATAAATTATATCCTCAAAGCATTATCGGCCGCGTTTAATCGACCCGACTTTGTGTCCGGCCCTCCGAGTTTTCTTCAGTTACTCCAGTCTGACCTATCCGAGCCCGTGGTCCGACCGTGGCATTAATTCCGAGTACATATAATATTTTATTATATCCCCTCATCACGTCGTAATCCCTTTGCGCCCGCGTCCGACTTTTCATCCGTTTTATTCCCACGGAATTTACGCGCGGATATTATTATATTACAGCGGTGTGTCGTTAATACTTTCGACGGAGTGGTGGATGGCGACCGTTGCGATCTCATAACGAGATTTGCGCTTTACGTTTATGACGGTATCTACGACAACGCGGTTCGCTCGGACCAATTATGTTGGCTCCAAATGCACGCGGCGGAACGAGAGAGAGAGAGAGAGACAATTTTCGGTGTTATTAGTTTTTTTTTGTTTCTGCTAAGGTTAAACACGGTGTAACATTGCGTCAGTGATACCTCGTGCTGGTCGTGACACGTTGACGCCAGTTAATTTGCTCTACGATGAAAGTTTATGTCGTCGTGTCTAAAGTTTTTCGTGTTCGAACCGGTCCCAGGTGCCGAACTAATGTTTACAGTTTTCGTCGTTTCGCGAATATATAATATGTATATAAATGCAGACGTTTTCAGTTCCTCATTTCGATCGCGATCAAACATTTTCACATGGCATTTTCACACCAGCAATATCATCAAACCAAATTCAAGTCATAACTCGTAACCCGTACTCGAAGACACCCGTCTCAAAGTCAAACGCGAAATTTAAAACGAATTCTACAGCAATTTGTTTTATTTGGGAGTAAAGTTCCACAGACTTGAGATTATAATCATTCTACAGTAATAGATTATGTCACGTGTCAGTTTGAGGTCAAGTAGACACGATTTGTGTATCAGTTTATATGTATAACTTTAACTCTTAGTGCCACAAGTGAATCGAACTTGTTACTCTACAAAAGTTTATTGCCATAGATTTTATCACTTTTAATTTGGATCTAAAACCAAATATTTCATAAGCAACCGTTTCTAAAACATTGACAGCTGCAAGTACTCGTATAATTTTTTTGAAGCAACTTCTCGAGAATCATACGATGACGAATAACAATTCTAATTTTTGCGATTATAAATGTGATTTCTACGCTGTTTCTACGGATGTACCGAACGTCCATGACAACTATTTGTACTAAACAAATATTAGACGTTTTAGAAAACTATACAAATATAGTGTGATTTCAAATTAAATCCTTCGAAGTGTATCTCGTTCATTTTCAACCGCAAAATCAGTGAAAATTTCTCTCTCGGATTCTCGATTCAGAAACTAATTTCACATAAAACCTTCCGTTTAAGGTCCGTATCGATTTTAATTTATGGGGTTTCGAGGGTGTATGTTTAAAGATCTCGTCCTGGTTCGATTAATCCTAGAATTCGAGTTTATAATCTGGAGTCCAGCTCATGTGGGACTATCCTTTATGTTGCCTCTCGTCCGACCTAAATACAATTTTGTTCTACCATTATTATTTTAACGTCGTCGGTCATCCGACTATATGAGAATTGCTTGCTTTTATTATAGTTTTTTCACGCGTATGGCTTTGTAATCTGTACCTAAAATCCTCGAAGGTGCAAATAAATATGAAATACATTTAGAGGAAGTGTATTATTAATGTTTCAAAGTCTGTCTGAGGTAAATGTTATAAAGTATTATATTATTTATTCATATCTCACATACTATACGATATGATTTGAAATTAAAATTTTACGACAAAGTGACATTTTGATTATAATTATTCATGTACATTGATGTTGGTATTCTTCGCGCATTAAATAATAAGATAAAAATCCCGATTTAACACTTAAAGAAAATCAGTTATTTATTTGTGCCATTAGTCGTTATCCATATAGTTCCTTCTACATATTTCCACTATTTGAAATAATAATTCAACGGGTAGAATATTTTTATTTTAAATCAAAAAAAAAATCTCTTATAGTGCATATTATATTATACTATATGCGTGTATATACACGCACGAAAAATAAAAATATAAAGTTTCGTCGGTCAATACCCTCCCATTCTTTTTCTCTAAACATGAGTAATAAATCTTTACAACGCTTTTAGATATTGTAACACTTTACTCGCACGCGAGCAAACAAAATTACAAGTGATCCAGTATATTTATTTTAAAAAAAATAACACCAAAGATAAGTTCGCGTTTTGAATAAAACGCTGTATTAAAATTTAAAACTAAAAGAGAGTCCAAACTTAAAACGCCAAGACTTTAATATGAAAATTAATTCAGTTACACTCGTCAGACAAGAGTTGTTTAAAAAATGTAGACCTTTTTTTTTTATTAGATTTAGATAAGGGTTTCTCATACGCCTAAAATATATTATATTTGCATTTTAATCGCGTGAACAAAAAACACCGGAGCAGCATTGCACCACATATCATAATAAATTACAATGCGTAGGATAATGACGCGCGTTCAATCCTCGCACGCGAAGTGCGTAATATAACACCATGATCGCGTTTTTCGACGGTTATGTACAAGAGTTAATGAATATTATGTACTGTAGTCTGTACAAATATGAATAAAAATTTTTTGCCGATCATAGAATATTATATTATACTAGTTGGAGCTCATCACTGAGAAAAGTTGGTGCATACTATCAAACATAGTATTAAATTCTAACGTACCCGACGTATATTTCGTGTGGATTTCATTTCTTTGGAAACGAGATAGTGCGCGCAAATCCGAGTTTGAAACTCGACGAACCGAGTGGGCAATAGTGTACGCTTTTGAACTAACACAATATGAGGTATATAATATAATACATATATATGTATTTATAACGTGCACTTGATTGATTATAATTAATGATCTCGAATAAACGCGCGAGAATATGATGATGATTACACATTGCGGGATGATAATATAACTTACAAACAATACGCGGTATTCATCACGTATATATTTAGCCACTTACGCATCCTCGTGACCTCGCCGACTTCAAAAACGGTTGTGGTTAAACGCCCCCCGAGCAAGTACAAAGCCGCCAAGTAGACGAGACATTATTGTCGCGTGTTCTCTCATCGCCAAGACGACTTATAATATGACGCGCGTATACAATACGTATAGGTCTCAGTCACGTCATCTCACTTCGATCGCCCAAATAATAATCACTTGTCACGATTTGCAATCGTTGCCCGCAACCGGAGTAAACGTTTTCGGCAAAGCATGTACCTAAATATATTATTTGAACATAAACCAAATGAATTTTAAATAAATTAAAACGTTTGCAACTGCAGATGAGACTCGAAACATCGTGTGTATTATATATAAATAGGGCCCGGATTTATACGCAATAAAAAATGTATAAAATATGCAAATTCATATCATAAATATGCAAAATATGCAAAATGATTATTTTTACAAATTAACAATTTATTATGTATAAAAATTATTTATTAAATAAAATTTTTATTTGATTTTTAAACAAAATATATACCGTACACTGTACACTACGCACGATAAAGACCATACTAAAACTAAATTCTGTGTTACCCAATACGTAATGTACAGTATACTATACCATAGATTAAGTATATAGTATACTTAATCTATGACTATACTATCTAATGTGTTATCTAATGTGGACGTGTTTGGGTAATAATAAATTTACCAATAAAAAATCCAATATTAGTCGTCATTCGTCGGCCGTCGATAACGATAACTATCGTCTATCACTTATCAATGTATAGTGGGTTATTTACAATCGACAGTAGGTATCTTTACAGACATAAATTCTATGAATTGTAGAATATGCAACATTTATGCAACCATCAATAAATATGCAATAAATATGCATTTTCATTCAAATGTGCAAAAATATGCAAAAAAAAAAAAATTAACCCTAGAGTCTACAGTCTACACATTACGAAACGTCGACATTTATAATCAAAATTATTC
Organism: Drepanosiphum platanoidis; assembly: GCA_948098885.1. Classification (NCBI taxonomy): domain Eukaryota; kingdom Metazoa; phylum Arthropoda; class Insecta; order Hemiptera; family Aphididae; genus Drepanosiphum; species Drepanosiphum platanoidis. The sequence continues at coordinate 18,186,450 of OX402529.1, forward strand.
TAGGACAATAAATTGTACAAGAATATGCATTTGAATATAAATCCGGGCCCTACGTATAAATATTATACTCGCTTACGTTTCGACTGGGCTTCTTATTTTTTCGAAAACGCGAAATGCGGATCCATATGGTAGCTCCGATGGCGGATTCAGGCCACACTGTTGTAAACATCTTAAGCCGTATAGTAACCCAACAGTTTTTTATTTATTTTTTTCCGTAAACATTTGGTCGTATAAATTTCAACTAGCGAGCAACTGTCACAATGATACAATACGATATGTCATATGGCTAGATGTCGAAACAGATATTATACGTACGTTTACAACTTGGTTTTTTTTTTTTTTTTTCATTTATCTAAGATTGTTTGAGACGCTATTTTCTCCGTGAAAATAGACTCCGGCTCTGACTTTGGATTCCTCCCCGAAGACCCTGTGGCCTATATATGTAAATACGATTAGCTGTTAAACTTTATTATGAGAACTAAAACACACACAAACACTATACGTTATATATATATATGAATTTCTTATAGGACGCGGTGTTTAATAAAAGTGTGTTTATCGTATACAATATCCGTTTTACAGTATGTTATGAATATATTTGTCTTGCCGTGAGAACAGTGAGTGTGCTCGGAGTCGTAAAAAAAAAAGAAACACCCATTGAAAATCCCGCTTCGCAATACGTATACCATTTTATCTACAATATGGCCCCTGCGAGTTGGGCATTTCCCGCGACTTCGGTGAAAATCTAATGGTCCGTAAGAAATAACGAAATTCTCTTCTATCGCATTATTACAACGTCAGACAAAACCGAACGTTCGGTTATTTTTTTAGCACAATTATATTCTTCGGAGTTTCTATTCTCGAATTAGTTATTTAAAAAATAAAAACAACATTCCGTGAGGCCGGTAAATTAAAAGTATATTAGCGTGAATAATAAGCGTGTTACTGTTCAAATAAAAATATAGGTATTTTAATGTGTTTCTATAGACGACAGTGTATATGCGTACTTACCAACGTGAAAACTACGCACGCACACGCAAACATTCGGCCGCGTGTCCTCCGAGATACCGACAGGTCAAACTTTTGCGCGTCCCCGCACAACTTTATTAACAAAAAAACATTTGGAACAACAGTCGTTATGACAATAACATTGAAAAACTTTCAAACTCACCCGTAACTAGTTTCGGCTGTATTATTCGAATAATTGTCGTATATTTTTGGACGGATATTTAAATTAGGTATGTAAATATTGCAGTATGTCGTCCGCTCGTTTAGCGCACTGCACAACGCAGCTGCAGCTTCGCAATCTCCACAACACGACTTATTATGTTTAGTTCGTCATGTTCGTACCATTTTCACGCCAACGGCTGGAAATAAATTTTTCGTTTTAGTAAAATATTTAATACGTTTCCCGCGAGTACTGGCTAAAACAAAAATAATCCTAATAGGAATGTTTAATAATCTGTTTTATTTCTCATACAAAAGTATTCGGCTAGACGGGAAAAAAAAAAATGTTGTTTTAAAGAGAAAATAAATTCGAACTGAGCAGGATTTTCTTTCGTATCATCTACGGATAAAAGTTCTACCATTCACTCGTAGAAAAAATTGTTTTTATAAAAACGATGTATTTTTCGAGGATAAAACACTTTCCAGTGAACGAAATAGTTTAATGCCGCTAGAGAGATTAAATGTCTCTATTTTCGCAATAAAGATCAAGTTGTGCAAGTAAAACGCTGTTTAAATGGTCGTGTCTACTTACTCTCTTTTCTTTAAACACATATTATTCGTTTTGGAAAAAGACGGATGATGTGTTAGGTTTTTTTGAAATTCTAAAACTAATATGCTCATTAAATGCTGAGAGAAAACATACACTGTTAAACCGCGTTTAATTAATTTTAATTTTTCGCCTCCGATTAAAAAAAAAATTAACAACAATTCTTACCAATAATGTTTTACAGATTGAATGTTCATTATATTTGGCCTTTCGAGTTAGCAATGTCGTGTTTTATAAAAAAAATCAATTGGTCCGCCACACATTAATGAATTAAATAAATTCAATAAATGTACCCGTTAAACGTAGTTTATAAAAATTAAATTTTCTCATCGATCATCCAATCAGTGAACTGTAAAGAGTTGAGAAACCTTTATATCATCCCCTTGATGATCCCTCCTGATCCTCGGTGGAAAATTAAAGCAATCGTCATATTACACAGCGCAGTGTTACAAGAAAAAAAAAATGGGAAAATTCGTTTTACATTTTTTCGGTTATCGACATTTTTGTATTCATATCAGATTTAATAAATAAGAATGGTTAATCCAATAACACGTATTAAGAGCAAAATATACAACTTTATGTTTGTAGATTCCCACAAATGGTAATATATTATATCCTCTTGACAGTCGTCGTTTATCAATAGCTGCCATAAAAATAATCAGAAATTTATTATTATCATTATTATTATTGACGGTTTTTTTATAAAAATGTATTATGTATCATGCGGATTTCTCTTAAAAATCCCGGAAATTATTATTTTTATGAATAAAGGGTCCCGTGATCGGGCCGACAATGCTTATCGTAATTTTAAAAGTTCGGTTACAAAAGAAAATAATAAAAAAACTGTAATAGATATTATTATGTGTGTGTTCACTTTTACAATTTTTTATTATGTTATTGTAAAAATGTATCTCGCACGATTATCATCCGATCTTCCATTAAACTTAGAGATTCTAATAATTAAACATTTTTTTATCTGATAAATTAATAAATTATCATAATGCACATCACGCAATACTTTTATATACTACGTTAAAATCGTTTAAATACATCAAATAGATTTTTGATAACTATACAAAACAATACAGTTTCTGTAACGGTTTAAAGTGGTTTTATTATTATTAAAATATATTATCATTATTATTATTATTATTATTTTATGTGTATCTATATTATATAGTGTATAATTCGTCTTGTTTAGTTACTTTTAAAGTAAATATGACATAAAATAATAACATATATTTTCTTCACACAATAGCTTAAACAACGTTTCATACTTATATAATATATATAATTTTATTTTTATGAACGCTGACGTTTTTATTTAAACTCATTTATTCTTTTTAAAGCTTTTAACATTTTTCAACATTTAAAAAAATAATGACATATATTTACTTACATTTATTAAGTAATGGAAAACGATAAATCGATAGAGTATAATCCTTTATCGATTGTGTAATAGATCATTTAAACAAGAAAATACCTAGTTTTAATTGAAACCATATTCCACACATGATTGGATGATATTCGTTATTATTTCCTGCGTAGTTCAAAATGAATTAAAATCATTTAACTCGGAAACTGTTCAATAGAAAACAGTTTTCTGTTCTACAATGAGGACGACATAATAGACATAATAGTATAATAGTATGAATATTGAATAACTATCACATTGTATAATATTATAAAAATAATATTCTCTTATTTAATCAAAATTTATAGTGGTAAGTTAATAATATAGGTAATACAGATTAAAATATGTACCTTTTTCAATTGAAAGAAGCCATATTTCTTACAACATACCATTATATGGTATAATCCTACTTATATTTTTAATAGAATTTTTATATTTTCTCATATTATAATGTAGGTATTCGTTTTATTACTGAAGAAAATGCTATGAATCGCGATGTATAAATATTCAAACTTGAAATTTCAACCAATATAACTGTGATTAAAAATGTAATTCAATTATAAAATCATATCGATTTCTTGTATTTAATTGCAAAATTATTTACATTACTCGAAGTTTATCCAACGCCAACGTCACGTAGTCACGTTGTACCTACGTAAATATTATTAAGTCCTATAAATAGTGAACGAAATAAAGTTAACGTATTTAACTTAGTATTCACCGTTATTCGTTGTATTCTCTCACACCACCAGCCTCGGATAAACTACTTTTATAAAGTTACGCAATTACTTCATCAGTTATTTATAGATAGATGTAATGAAGTTATCCTTTTTGTCCTTTAAATAAAATTGTATCGAAATTACTTTAATTTTCGACAAAAACGTAATAAAACACGTTACTCTGACGTTGTATGATATAAATATATAAACAAATTTACCTTGGCCATTTCTTTTCGTGAGCTGGTTCAAATTTTTCCTTGTCTAACACGTAATTCGCTAAATTTTCATCAGTTTAAGAGAAAAACAGTACATCCCTCTGACTTGGTAAATACATAAAGTTGTAGCTTTTTACACATCAATTAATACTTGATAAATTTTTAATAACACGGAGTATTTGTTAAAAGTACTTGAGTAAAGATAAGAATAATATATTCGGAAATATTAAAATCATTTACAAGAATATAAAAATGTCACTATCTGCAAGTAAAAGAATATTTCCATCAGTTATCGATTAAAATTTACAATTCGTAGTTTAATTCATTAACATAACTATTGTTATTATTATTAATATTTGCATAAAAACAATAATCGGTACAAGCATTTACATAATAAATTATCCACGTTTTTGTAAAAAAAAAGGATATATAGTAACGACGTTTTTTTGCAACCCAAACACTTAAAAAAGTCATTATACCGCCGGGTAGACGGGCACCCGTAATTAATATTGACGACAAAAGACTATTGTACATTTACACACATAATGTATACCGCAAAGCGAAAACATTTGTGCTCTTGGCTAATAAAATCGAAGTAAAACTGTGCGTGGATTTTTTTCAATTAAGGAAAACTAAGTAATAAAAAATATTTTACAAACACACTTAAGTCTGCTTACAAGAATAACAATAATTATAAGTCCATCATATATTCGTGATATAGACTATAGCAATATGAATCATACAATCGATCCAATTACAGGTCAGTATAAAAATACTACTACACCTTTATGGCTTTTGTATCAATCATATTGTATAAGTTACACACTTACAATCCTGACTCAAAAACTACAATAAGTGGCTTTCACAGGATTAGCGTTAAGCATACAAGTATAGTAGGTATGTATAATATACTTGACTCGTTGGAATTTCCATTGAATTGACTATGGAGTGTATTGCATCAAGACTTTCATAATCGATTAGTCTTGTTCTAATTTTCTTTTTGAGATTCGTTAAAAACGTTTTTGAAAACGAAATGGGGAAAAATGTAAAACGTTTTCAACAATGTTAACGCGTCCAGTATGAAAAATCATATCTGCAACTGTTCAATTGCAACGCCCACGCGCATTAATAAATGTATAAATGTTTATTGACCTCGGCAAATCATACGCGAATCGATCCGTAGACGAATATAGTAATAAAAAATCGACTGAAAAACATCTTTCACCCGTTAATAACAGTACTGCAACAACGTCGTGACGTTTCTCGAGAGTACCTTATCAGGTACGCGTTACTAACCGGTCCGAATATAGTGTCCAAATAGTGTTTCAAACTCATTTAAATAATAATTATGTCCGTACATTTTAAGCTCAGTCCTAGGCAATAGGACAAATTATTATTATTATTCGCACCAATTCCCGTATTTATATATATATATATACCGTATTTGAAATAGCGTTCGGTTTTTTTTTTTTGACATTTATTCTTTGGATAACCAACTCTGAGACCGTCGCACACTTAATGGCATCACTACAGAAATGTAACATTATTCGCGGTAACCATGACAACCGTTCACGTCCTGCACTCTATTCCCGCGTGGTCTTGTGTACGTATATACCTACAATATACGTGTACCTACCCACTGCTGCGAACGTGCAGACCCTTTTGAACTGTTTAAGATGACATTGATTGCGGCTCCGGTATGATAATAACTGTACATCAAAAAAAAAAAAAAAAAAAAATGTGCTCTAGGGATAATCTGGGAGTGGACACGCTGTCACGCGGAGTTAATAGAAGCGTAAAAAAATTATCTCGTCACTTTTCCCTTCGGGCACCGACCCGCGTAGTTTTGAAAAAAAACGAATTCGACCGATACGCGCATAGTCGCGTTATATTTAACGCATTAGTGTGTGTGTGTGTGTGTTTTTACAAATAAGAAGCGAACGGATCGCGGATTTAATGGCTTCTACGTGAAACGACCGCGTAACGCGAAATCGCCGTGCGCGCAGACGTTTTAATCTGCCGCGTATACAAGAAAAACGTTATACAATTTGTATTTGCCGAGATTTAACCGATTTTAGCCGACGATTAACTCGTAACATCCGAGTTTATTTGTAAACTCGTCGGTATTTAAATTGGAAAATACACGATAATTGTACGTTTTTTCTATTTTAGATTTTCAAATATAATTCAACGCTGTGTGTTAAAATTGAAATTAATTTTACCGTGAAAACTTAAAAGATGTTTTTCTCTATTTTCAACCGTAAAATTCTCGTATATGTTCATATAGTTAGTATCTATACTTGCCAATCCAATAGGACCCGTAATTATTATAGGTACTTTAAAAACGTTTCAAACAGCATTTATCGTCAAACTATTATAATAGAACATAATTATAAGAAGTGTCAGTAGTGATATTAAGTTCGTGACGCTGTTTTTCATGGCCAAACCAGTGACGTATTTCGGAATGGCCGCCGTGAACCCGAGCCGAGTCCAAGTCAAAGGGAAAAAGTCGCGAGTTTCTCATTACATAAATTAAAACTAAAACAATTACTGAACAATAAGTGATATTTTTTTCACTGCCAAAAAGTCAAGGTTGTTAAAATGATTTGGTGAACTTTGAAAAATTAAAAATAAACTCGACGTTTCTCATTCCAATCGTACTATTATATTCTAATTCGGTAATAAAATATTCTCATATTATAACGCGGCTGCGTTTTCATTCACGCGAATTTTATATATTTTAAATTCTCTACTATTATAGACAATATTATAGACTACTACACATAAGATATCTAGAAAAATAAGCAAAATTCAATTTAATCGCATCGATGATTTCGTTTCTGTGTGGATATCCAATTTCTACACGCCCAGCCATAAAGCTGCCAGACTTTAAAAAACTATACGTGTTGGTAGTCAAAACATATCTCATAAGATAGCACCACACACGATTGTTTTGTCGTCGAATTTCATATATTATTATAAAAGAAATGATGAAATCGCGTCGAATTAATTTTAACTTCCGAGTATAGAGGAACGACAAGGAAACTATTGACTGACGGTGATGCGTGAGTGTAAGTGTCCTCTAAGACGCATTACAAGACAGAATAATATTTTTTATATAATATTTCTAAAGTACCTACTTATAGTTTAACTGAACCGATCCACTGGCCACTCGGTATATATAACGCAAGTAACGACGTTACAATATAATCATGATATTACATTATCGTTATATTCCAAAGACGAAGAAAAACCAACTGAAATTACCGTCGAAAAAATGGTCACATTTTATAAGAAATCGTATTGCTTTTAAAAGGAAAAAATATGAACCGTATAAATAATACGGTTGATAATTAAAAATAGTATAAGACACCAATTAAAAAAATTATAAAACTTACTACAAAAGTTTTGAAGAAACTTGACTTAAGTAAATAATTAATTACCATTAAAACCATTCGTACGGAGTGCAACCTGAAGGGATTACTAATTTACAGTGAATGAGATATAAATTATAATGGGATATAATTATATTATATTATAATGTACGACATAATATATAGTACCTCCACTTAAAATTATTAAACGTCCGTGAAATATTCTGTACTGCGTACATACAGAATGATATAAATCATAATTATTATTAGCCCGCATATTTTAATTTTGATGTGTCACTCATAACTTCATTAGACTCACATACTGCTGTTACATTTTTTAACTTTTAATTCAGCTGAAAATGTTAAACTTTTTAACTTGAAAATAGAACGTGTTAATAATAAATTCATTAAATTATTAAAAAATACTCGCGAGTTGTTTTATTTTTGCCAAACATTTACCGTTTATTATCAACCTAACCAGAAATAAAATACATCATATTTTCAGCGTTTTAAAAACAATGACACCCCGTCAAAAATACACACACAACACGAATGTTCTGAAAAGTAAGTCCGTAACAAGCCCAAGACAATAATAAATCGCTTGGAACAAAAAAATAACCATTGGTGTTTACACAAGAGTTAAATAATATTTGAATATTATAATCTCAAATATATTATAAACCAGTAAGGTTATTGACTGAGCTACACGCGCACAGCTCAAACCATTGGACGGATCGGGTTGAAATTTGGATGGAAAAAGTAACGCCTTTATGCCGTCAAGGTTATACGCTCTTAGTTACCAAAAGTTTATTATACGTGACACATTTTGTAAAGGTCTAAAACTACGTACATATTTTTTGAACTTAGTAACGACACAAAATGGTAATTTTATATTATATTTTTGTATATTCCCACGAAAAAATTCACATACTATTTATGCAGTACCCGCCGTAATATGTATTGTGTATTATAACCTAACCGCTATTTAAGCTGTTTAATTTGTATTGAGTTTATATCGTTTATACACATAATGTAGGAAAAACCTAGGTTTTAAAACGCTCTTTGTTAGAACCCCGTGTCGTGTAAATGTATATGTTACGGGTAAACGTTAAGTACGAAAGACGGATAACGTATACATAATACATTATCTAGGCGATGTGAACCATTACTCCGTACTCGTACCGATTGGATAAAGTAAAAATAATACCAATAAAACATTAATTGCGTCCATTGTCCGGGTAACAATGGCTTATGTTTATTATAATATTATAGTTATTTCGTTGCACAACCATAAGCGCACGGTGCACACCCTGCGAAAAATTCCACCTACTTTCAATTTTTGTTTTAGTTGTAGTTTAAAACATTTATTTAAAACCTCCGGAAATAAATGAATCACATATTTAATCAAATTATATAAGAGATCAACAGTGGTGTGCCTATTTTAAAACTGTTGTATAACTTGTATACATTGTTTTAACCGGTAATATTATAGTTACCATAGTTATAGACAAATAATTAATAATAATAAAACGAAATTAAAAAAAATAAATAGGTACGTATTTTTGATTTGATTTAATTGGTTTTTTTTAAATAAATATGAGCTCGGTGGAGATATTATTTACCAATTGTTACGACAGCAATGAAAAAATAGAGGTCATAATATATCTTTGGTCATTATGATAAAGTAGGTACCTACAAACAACCGATCTGTTCGATTTTTATACGTTTATGGTGCAAAGATTACGATTTTTCTACGGGGTGGCAAAAATATGATTTTGCTACCTCGTGGAAAAAAAGCTGGTCACCATCCTTCGGCTACCCTACCACTACCTATCTATAGACTGTGAATAAATAAAATCGGTACTTACGGTCTGACGATGGGTTGCTGTTGAGGTTAGGTGTTCGTATTGACTTTGTGAAATAAAGTGAATAGTGACAGAGACAAAAGCGTCACGATTAAAAGTTCGATTAGTCGTCGACGAGACGAATAATAACAATCGACGACATTATATTATTGACAATGACGGGGAAGAATAAAAACTGAAATGTTAAAAACCCGAGACGAGCTCTCCGAACCGACACTACACTGATCGCCTGCACGCTCTGCACCGGCGACCTGCTGTTTTCCTTCGCGACGTCACTCGATCGGTATCGGTTGCGTTGCGCGCGCTGCTCCAGCTGACATTGGTCGGATGGCGCGAGCAGTTCCGGCTTTCGTTGGCCGTGTCACCCACGCAGTATTGGATAGACGTGCACTTTTACGTATTCCGATTTCACGCAAACAACGCTTATATAATTATCAGAGTGTTATTACTATTTCTATTGTTACATAATTATGTATTCATGACCAACTATCTTATATAATAACTAGCTGAATCCACCCGTCTTGGCCGGGTTTAAGTATAAAAAATGTGTGTGGCCCAAATAATAATAATAATTGACACATTTTCCCGTTATCAGCTGACTGCTATTATTATTTAATAGTTTATTATACAAACACACAACATGAATAAATAGATATAGAATTTAAACGTACAAATTAATTTGTGTGTTATAAACTGACTAACTAACACGTAAAAACGAGAACCTAGGTATACTGCTGGCCTGATTTGATACTCAAAGCTCCAGCGGTTCCGGCCAGGCGAATTATTCTAGTTCAAAATTATTGGTTTGTATCTGTAGTTGACATTTCTTGTTGGTTGTCACATACATATACTTTGTAATTAGTATATATTGGATAGGAAATCGAGTGAAAAGTCATATTCGTTTATTTCACTGGTATTTCAAATCGATGGAAATTTCAAAGCCGAAGAGACTATTCTCAAAACTAATCGAAAATGAACTCGTCAAATAAACTGTTTTACTGTCGAATTAATATTGATTTCGACCGCTATAATAACTATAGCCGATATATACCATCGTACAAATTGCGTTCTAATAGCGTCTGTATAAAACGGTTTTTAGAACATTTGCTCGTAAAAGAAGAAAATATCTCATTTTTCCGACTGGTGAATATATATTTTTCGATTCCTTTGATGATAGGAACAGAAAATATATTAGCCGCTATACCAACGTGATATTTGAAGTTGAGTGGTTTTTTTTCTTTTGTAGGTGTGGTTTTTTATTTTTGCTGAACATACTTAATCAATATATATATTTTTAATTTCATAATGTATTTATACAATTCATTCGGTACCTAATCTAAGCTCTCTGAAATATAATGTAAATATTAAACATTTGTCACGAAAAAGGATTTGTCAATAAAATTATTTAAAAATAATTGTTAATCGTGAATAGTAATGTAATGTTTAGGAAACTATAGGTACAATAATTTCAAATGAAATTACATCGCCTGTTAACAGGTACAATATTTTAATCATTGCTTATCTCGTTCTGCACTCACTAGTATAGAATAATAATATAACTACGAACATTATTTTTGTTCTATCCCGTAAAAGGTTAAAAATCGCTTATATTTTATACAGTTGAGATTTCGCGAAAAATCAAGAGGTAAGTATATAAATGATGTACTTGCAACTCTTGCTAAAAATGTCTGGCCACACCCATGTTTACACAGCACTTTTTAGAGCACTTACACTTCCAGTATTCTGTACTCTGCCAAAACGTACATTCCTTAAAATCATTTTTATAAATATCAAACTTAATTAGATGTTTCAAAAAAATAAAACTCCTGAACATAAATATTTGTTATTCGAACAATAATTAGTAAAAACCTAATCATACTGAATAGTACTTTGGTCTTATAAATCATTGTGGTTAATGAATACATTCTGTCATTTCACCGAAACAATTTTAACAAAAATACAATTAGGAGATAAAAAAATAAAAATAAATCGTTTATATCTGTAAAAATAATCGGTGTGCTATATTTCAAACTTAAAAACCTTAAAGAAAAATTAAATTATTGGAGACGATTTATGGTTAGTACATTTGTTAAGCCTTAAAATTATTCATTTTATAAATGAAATAAAAATGCTTTCTAGATAAAATTTAACATAATTGCTTCCAAATTATCGTTCAATTTTTCTTTTTAATAGAAACATTACGGAGAGAACTCGAAAATTACCTTTTCTGCAAGTTTACCACGACGGATTCAATTTCTGATCGAATAAAATATTATATGGTGACTTTAGGTGTGCGTTTATCGACGTACGAATAATATTATCGTTTTAATCATTTATAACGGTAGTTATAACAAAGATTTCGAAGAGAAAAAATCAAGTACCCCGTTAGCCGATCTCTTTTTTTTATTTATTAATTTGTCTTTATTATAATCGAACGCGAAAAGCCTTTGGGTTAGGTTAACGTATCGACTTTATTGTAAACTATAAAATTATTATCGTTATAATTTTGTGTGCGCGGATCGTTTTTTTGGGGAAATAAAATCCCGGCTACGTGTCTGTTAGTTGTCGTATTGAAAATATCTGTTACGTAAAAGATTTCAAAAAAAAAAAGGGCTTCGGATCGACGCGTGCAAAGCCCCTCGCGACGAGACGTGCCGCCGGCCCGTAGTTGTAAAAAAAAAATAAAAGAGAGCGAGGAATTATTGCCACCGGAAATCCCGTCTCTCGCGGCACACCTTGCGACGCCGGCCGTGTTGGTCACACTGTACTACACTGACCGGCCGCCGCATAATAATATTTTATACGTCTCGTTCGCGCGCGGCTGCTATTGTGATATTATTATTGTATCACACGTTTTCCGTAATTCCGGCGGACCCACAACAACTTTTCCTACCATCACCACAACGGCCAGATCTGACTCTCCACGTCCGCGACCGCTCGTCCCTGATTGTACGCGCGGCCCGTCAGACTTCTGGACTTTTGCCCGTCGGCCCTAGACCAGCGCTGCCCCACAGCCATTCGACAGACGGCCGGAAAGTGTTGCGCGTCGAATCTCGCCGACGCAGGTGAGTAATCGCCGAGCGCGACCGTCCGTCGTCGGAAGTCGTTCGTAACCGTTGCGTTTTCCCGCAGACCGAGTGTCGATCGCTTCGTGCCGACGCGCGACGGTATTCGTTTTGGACCCTCACGTTCCGCGCACCGACTTCAAGACGGCCGCCATGACGAATCTGAACGGTGTCGTGACGCCGCCCACGGGCCCGTCGCCCAACCTGCTGCAGATGAACATGGCCAGGGAACGGGAGAAATATTTGGAAGAGTACAACTTTCCGTTTTGCGAAGCCGCCACTAAGTTTGAAAAACTGGCAAAGATTGGTCAGGGCACGTTCGGGTACGTAACGTTGCAAACGTTTTTGTTTTTTACATCGACCGCCTCGCTCCCCGACCTGCTTAGAATCCCTAGCCTTTCATTTTGGTGTTCACAAATATCACACCGTCTGGTTCCCGACGACGTTTCGCGAAACTCATCGCATTTCTCTTTTGTGTTGGTTATGCCGGCCACGATACCCATTATATACGATTCTGAGTGTTTTACTACACATGTCTATAATATTGATGACGAAATGTAAATTGTACAGTTCAAACAAGTATACATAGGTACTTAAATATTATATACTTTAAGTAATAATATGTTCCATGGATGACATAAAACTTCATACTTTCTCAATGACTAGTCATAATGAAATACATTTTCTTAAAAGTGGATGGTTTGGTACCCCATATAAGTGTCCGCTATACAAAAATGTCTCTGTATTAGGTTATTAGTTTTTATTTATTGATCATTTAGTACTCAGAATTGATTGTAATACATTTTCATACGTGCATACTTATTTCTTGGTATCTACCTCTATTTATTTTCGAATTGATTTTATGGTATATATTTAAATACACATTCAATAACTTTGTATTATTATTAGCAGAATAACAGAATAATTTTCATTAATTTAATCTTTTAGTTGAATTGCAAATAATTTGTTTTATTATTTCCAATATAATTCACTACCTACATTTATATGGAGTAGCTAAAATGTTTTGCGTTCAAAATATTTCATATCATGTAAACGATTATAATCCGTTTTGAAAGATTTAGCTCTAGATATTACAAATCGTTTGACAAACTGTGTTAGTATTTCAAAACGATCAAATTAGTCACGTCAATGGGAATTTAATTTATAAGTTGTTAGTTTATCAGTTGTTATCATAATTTATCAGTAAAATTGAGCTCACAGTTTGTAAACCAGTTAAGGATTATTTAAATTGTATGTACCATTATATTTTCCATTAGCCAGCTTAATTGTTATTATATTATAACTGACTATAATTGATAAAATTCAAGTATTTAAATGTTTAATAATTGTTATGTATTTTATGTTTTCAGTGAAGTATTCAAAGCAAGAGATAAAAAAAATCATAAACGGCTGGTTGCTATGAAGAAAATTCTTATGGAAAATGAAAAGGAAGGAGTAAGTTTTATTTTTTTATCAAATGTTCTAAAAAAAAAAATAAATAATTAAGAGAGCCTCTTCTATAAATATGCTGAATTCCAGATTTCTAAATCAATATTAATTATTAATTATTATCCCATGATCGTAATTATTTAAATTATTATTGTCATAACATTATGTTACCTTAATTTGTTTTCAATCAACGAGAAATTTTTAAAATTCTGTAAGAACGTACATTTTGATATTTGTATTACTTGTTATCCTTTTGAATGTATATTAAATTTTTGTTAAACACCTACATTTTGTTTATTGTAAAATTTTTAGTTATTTTTCCTTCTAAAATTTGAATTAAATCTAATATTTAAATAAACCAATCACTTTTAACCATGAGTATTTATAATATTACAGTTGAACAAGGTTTTAATTGTCTTAAGTATCAACCATCTAATTATTGTTATAAATTATTAATGCGCTAAAACATACTGTATCAATATTGAATAGAACTTTGCTTCTAATAAAACTACTACAACTAATTATTTTTTTTAATACTATATAAGTTATATTGCCAGTATAATGATAACAAATTATTTCCCTATGATTCAACAATATGAATGTTAAAACTTAAAATAAAGTGATATAATTCTGGTTTTAATTTTATCATTACATGTATTGGTATTATAATGGTGTATATTAATTATCAACCTTTTTATTTTTAATTCAAGTTTCCGATCACTGCTTTGAGAGAAATCCGAATATTACAACTGTTAAAGCATGATAATGTAGTGAACTTGTTGGAAATATGTCAAACCAGAGGTAATTATAATTTAAATATTATTTATTTTTGCTTACCTATGAAGTTAATATAACACTTATTTCTTACTACCTTATGTAGCTAATCAGTTCAACCGTTATCGATCAACATTTTATTTGGTGTTTGAATTCTGTGAACATGATCTTGCCGGTCTCCTGTCAAATACTAAGGTGAAATTTAGTCTTGGAGAAATTAAACAAGTAATACAGCAAATGCTCAATGGTCTGTATTATATACACAGCAACAAGGTAAATATATTAATAATAAATATGAACCAAAATCATGTGTATTGGTAACAATCCTATCATATAATGTTTCTATCAGATATTGCATAGAGACATGAAAGCGGCAAATGTTTTGATAACAAAATCTGGGACACTGAAATTAGCTGACTTTGGTTTAGCTCGAGCATTTAGCGCACAGAAAAATGGTCAGCCAAATAGGTAATTTTTTAATGTACTTGATTTATTTGAAAATTAATTATTGTGTGGCCTGACACTCATAAAACTAGATTAGGTATTCAATTCAAAATATCATTATTGTTTCAATTAAAAAAAATAATAATAAAAGTCAGTTAGATATAAAAAAAAAAGTTACAATAATTATTCTGTTATAAACTCTTAAATATTATTTATTAATATTGAATTAAAAAAAAAATAAAGTTCATATTTGTTAATCTATCAGTTTCTAGTTTGAAATAAAATTATTTTAATTTTTTTTAAATTAATAAACGACAATATAATATTATTTGCATTTATCAGTATTAACACTATATTTTTGCTGAAGTAAATAACTCTAAAATTATAACAAAAACTATTACTAGTTAGTAGTTACTAATTAGTAATGTTTCATAGGTAATATTGAACAAGATAACTTAAATAATTGTCATTTGAAACTAATTCTTCCCTAGAGAAGATTTTCATTTTTTTTTTTCGATGAATAAGTCACAGAAAAAACCCTTTATTTTATGCATTATAGCGATGAAAGTTACATAAACATTTTTTCTTTTAGATACACTAATCGTGTGGTAACATTGTGGTATCGTCCTCCTGAGTTGCTGCTTGGCGACCGCAACTATGGTCCACCTGTGGATTTGTGGGGAGCTGGCTGCATCATGGCTGAAATGTGGACTCGTAGCCCAATTATGCAAGGGAATTCTGAGCAACAACAATTGACATTAATATCTCAGTTATGCGGCTCGATAACACCTGAAGTATGGCCTAAAGTAGAATCTTTAGACCTATACAATCAGTTGGAATTGGTGAAAGGACAAAAACGAAAGGTTAATTATTATTACACATTGTTTGAGTTTATTAAATGTGCATATTGTTTAACCGGGCATTTAATCGTAGGTGAAGGAGCGATTGAAGCCATATGTACGTGATCCAATGGGATGTGATCTATTAGATAAATTACTGGTGTTGGACCCGGCCAAAAGATTCGATGCTGACTCTGCATTGAACCATGATTTTTTCTGGACTGATCCCATGCCATGTGATTTATCAAAAATGTTATCTCAACAAACACAGAGTAACTTTGAATACTTGGCTCCACGGCGGCTCAATAACCACCAATCATCTGCAATGCGACCGGCGTCGGCTGTGGCAAGCCAGGGATCGTCTACATCTGCTACCTCAGGATTTCACGAACGTGTTTTCTAGCGCAAGTGAACGGCAGCAAATGCGGCCACTTATAACTAATTCTCAACTGTTGGTTTTATTTTTATTTTTTTTACGTTTTTATAATCCTTTATTACTTTAGTATAGAAAATATTTATACGTTTCGGTGTAAATAAAACAATTTACATGATGTGAGAAGTCATGAATTTTATTTGAAATCGTTCTCATTTTTTATAATAATGTTATAAAACTGAAGTTAAATGTTCATATATTTTAAGTGTAAAATTACTATTATTATTGATTAGGTTAAATTCTCATTTTAAAATGATAAGTCTTGGAAATTAGTGTTTGATTGTCAGTCTTCATGATGAAATTAATAGTTTCATTTGTCCATCATCTACGGAAGACTTTCGTCATCGTACTTTTCTTTTTTTCATTGGAGATCATTATGTGGCAGGTATCTGTTGAACTATGATGAAATATTTATTTTGTTATATTGATAAAAACTAATATTAATGAATCATTTTTTTCATTTTAATATTAAATATTTACTTGTAACAATCATTTTGTATTAAGCTTGTATTATAAAAACTATTAACTTTTATAATCGATGTGTAAACATTTTTTTTTTTTTTTTTTTTCAATCGCATTTTAATGAAAACTATGAATATTTGTAAAAATTCAAACTATTCAAGTTCATATTATTAATTTTAAAATGTTTGCTTTAAATCAAGATTTTTATGAAAACTGGTTGTTTAGCCATTAATATTTATTTTTTTTTGACAAATTAGTCTGTAAGTATTGACCTTGATGGTTTGTAAAATAATTATGCTATCAATTAAAGTTATTTTATACCTATAATTGTTTTTGTTAATGCAATTTATATCAATACGTATTTCTAACCATGCTAGGACCCAAGAGTCCTTTCCCAGGGAATATATGTTTGTAACTATGGTGATGAGTTTAAAAAATATCAAAAAACTGCCAATTTGGTTTCTTATCTTCTCGATAATTTTGCACACGAATTGATACTTTTCATTCTGTATTCACACAGTGTTGGTCGATTTTTCAAAATTCTTTTGGATGAAACTTCAAGCAGACACTGGAATCGAGCCCTGGCGTTCGATACTGATGCACATGTTATGGAGAATACGTCAAAAAACACAATGGCCCTACAACTACCAATCTTTATCGATCGATTTATTCAACTTTTCAATTTCAAGCCCTTGTTTAGATTTTAAAACTCTATTTTTATAAAATGGTGTTTATACACATTTTTTGTTGTAAATTAATTCTATTAGTGCCAATGTTTAGTGTGACTTAATAATAATTCTGGCCATATAAGGTCTGCAAAAAGAGAATTTCACCTGTATTTATGAAACATTTTTATATTTTAAACAATTATAATATTATTCCATCATTAAACACATCCGTTGCTATATTATTATTTGTTTATTTCTTTGAAAAGATAATGGGCCACATTGAACAGGTTCATGTGGGGTTAAAAAGAGAACTATATGATAACTATATGATAAAAATGTTAACAATTGAAATCCTTTATAAAGATAGAATTGTTGGATTGGTATTGAAACATCGTAACCTTAAACAAACGTACAGCTTATGTGTTATTTCGAGAGCTTGTTTGGTACACACGTTAGATAAATATTTGAGTACCCACAATAATAAAAAAAAACTATCCGTTCTTATTTTTTTTTTTTGATAGAAAATAATTGATATTATACTTACAAGTATTGAGCACTCGTATAAAGACTTGGTGAAATTGTTCGTTTCTCAGCTATGCTATGTATGTATGTTCTCATTGGCATCGGGGGAGGGTTCAAAGTATGCATATGCACCCCAGACATTATAAATAATGTCACTGACCTGGTCAAAATCAACATGAACGATGTAGGCAGTATTGATTATGATTGGTTATAATAATCATGCTCAGGAAACAGATCATTTTCGAAGTCCGCCGTCGTCGCCTGAAATTTGATTACATTTCCGCCCACCGCCACGGCGACAGTAGGGTAGTATAGGACGGAATTTAATAAAATCTGCACCCGAAGTGAGGTATTCGTTAACAACGACACTCATATATAAATTATATTATTCTAAAAAAAAAAAAAAAACGTACATTGTATACACCGTGACCGCGAACATTTGCGAAGGCGTTTTGGCCGGGAGACTTTAAGCGCGCGCGTGCAATTTTACAAAAATCTTCGGCTCTGCTATTGTTTGATTTTTTTCCCTCTGTTTTTCCCCCGAACAGAAGATGGGGGCACTCGTGATGCGTGCGATGTGCGTAGTGTTCTCGTGACGATTGATCGTAATCGTCACGAGCGGAATTTTTTCTCCCGTATATATTAAAAAAAAAAAACATTATCGATCGCATTATCCCGCCGCGGTCGCGTCGTCGCGTGGTGTGCGTCGGGGGGGGGGGGTACCCGCAGAACGTTCTTTTTTCTTTTTTTTTTCCCCCGAGCTCCGGTAATACTCCGAAGGTTAGGCTGTATTTAGTGCACGACCGACGGTTTAGTTCCACGCTGATGACCGACGTATCGTACGTATGTACAAATTGTTTAATTTTTATATTTTAATACAATTTACCCACCTATTGTGTTGTAAATTTTTTAATATATTAGTTATAAACATAATTATAATAAATATATATATATATATATTAATGATATAGATAAAGCTACGAGGAGACCAGACAGTAAAACAAGTAGATGAATTTGCATACCTAGGGAGCATCATCAGTAATGATGGAAGAAATAATAGCGAAATAATAAAACGCATATGCCAAGCGAAAATAGCATTTAACAGCAAGAAAACTCTTCTTGCATCAAGAAACATTAGCCTAAAAATAAGGAAAAATCTATTGAAGACATATTATGTATGGAGTAGCCCTCTATGGGTGTGAAACCTGGACAAATGAAGAGGTGCTAGAGAGGATATCAGAAGAAAAATTAATATGGAAAAATATAGTTAAAAGAAGAAACGAATGGATAGGCCATATAATGCGACACGAGGGACTACTAAAATTGATCATAGAAGGATGCATAGACGGTAAAAGAACCATAGGGGAAGACCAAGACTAGAGTATATTCAACAAATAATTAAAGACCAATGATGCAACTCATACGTAGAAATGAAAAGGAAAGCGGATAATAGAGAAGAATGGAAGATGCGGATTGAAACTATAGAGAGAGAGATTAATAATATAATAATATTTTTTTTTATTCCGTCGATTGCGTAAATAATACGCACATATTAATGAATTTACAATGAATGGATTCATTTTAAAACTTTAAGTATTTAAAAACTCAATAAAATTAACTAATAACAAAATTATGTATCGAAATGATAACAAACACAACCGACCTAACGCTCGGTGACGACCGACGATTAGCGCGTACCATCAGCGCTGACGGTCGGTCGAGCACTAAATACAGCCTTACGCGTCGTGCGGGCCGATATTCTAAAACGAGTGCGACCGTCACATTTGAAGTCGTAATGCCCATATACGCGAACGGACGGGCTCGTTTGACGTATATTACGTGATGCCTATATATTACGACAATATGTAATATCTGTACAGGTCGGCAAACGAATAGGGCGCGAGCGCGTTGTTTAAAGGCGAGACTCTGAAACCGTTTGCGTCCGCCCGCGACAAAAGTTGAATTTCGCAACAGACCTTCCCCGCACTCCGCCGTACGCGACAGTAGTTTTCAGGACGATCGAGTATGTTTAAGGATAGGGCGGAGGAGTGCGTGGAGAGTTCAACAAAAGTCCATTGTCCGCGAGCGCGGTATATAATATAACGGTACGCGGTAACAAGCGGCAAAGTTGACGTATCGAATGACATAATATTATATACCTTTCGGTTTTTTTTCATTTTCTATTCGCGTTTTTCGACTTTGATGCCCCGGCGTTGAATCTACTCCGACGATATAAATCCCACAGCGTTGACGTTTGACACGACCGTTCGTATAAGTTTGAGTTGAGATTTAAAATATACATTTCTTTTTTTACATTTTCAGACGAACACAAACGGAACGGTCGAATCGCGCGCGTCGCATAATTTGACAAAAAAGCGAAACAATTTTACCGGAGACAACGGTTTCGGGATATTGACGTTTGGAATGTATAGCTGACAGTCTGGAAAGGTAATAAAATTTGAGTTTTACAAAATATATACCGTTCATCGATCACCGACGTGCTACACGTCGCATTAAATAGATAAGTTGGATAAGTACATTTATCAGTGTAATATATTATATATAATGTGTTTGTGTGTGTGTATATCAGAGGTTACTTTAAATTAAGTTACAAACTTATTTGTTTGAACGTTTAATAGCTTTATAATTAGCTAAAAACTACATAAACACGTTTTGTTTTAAAGAAAGAAAATACGTACTAATGGAATAAAAAGTTATTTACAAATTCGAATCGAATAATACTGTAGTAGTGTTAGTATATTCATACTGAAAATGATTACCTACCTATTATTATTTTTTTTGATTTTTTTTCTTTGTACATAAATTATAATATTAATAAATGTACATATACATAAACCGTTGCCTAAAATCGTGTCTTGTGTGTGTGTGTGTTATGTGCTGTGAAACTGTCAATTTTATAAAACCAACTACCAGTGCGATTATATTATAAACTGAGCATATTAGTTTGTATTTTTTTTCCTTTACTATTATTACGCATATAATTTACTCATCATCTATTCGACATTTTAAAATAATATTTATTGCCCAGTTCTCGAATTGAATAATTGTCGTGTACGCTCGATTCAAGAATAAAAAACAGAAATGTAGTAAAATAATTCCCAGTTCATAAAATTATCCCCCACTGCCAGTACATTTCACGAACTGAGTAAAAGTTTCCCATTTCGTGAAATAGGGCGTAACATATGTATAATATTCGTGACTATTAATAACATAATAATTATTATAATCTAGCGACAAGCCGATCTTTTGTGATTATAAAATAATTCAACAGCGAAAATTCGCCTTTACGCGTTATTTTATAGGTACGGAAATTGTATTACATAAAACATTCAAAAAATATAATCGTTACACGTGCAACCCTTATTTTCGTGATCACTATGAAATTGCAATAACTACTGCGCGCAATGCACAACAATACGACGTGTTCCCGTTTTTATGATTTTAAAATATATTTATTACATGCAGTTGTGTCGTGCGAGTTTCGACCAATTTTTTTTTTTTTACACGATTATTTGTCGTACTTGTACATTTCTACCGTGTGCATTATACGGAATTTTGTAGAAGCCCGGTCGTTATGGCACGAGAACGCGAGTCTCGTTATTATTATTATTATGCAAGCTTCGTCGGTTCCAAACGGCGCGAGCACTCTTCGAGATTTACGATTTACTGATGAAAAACATGAATATTATATTCGTATATATTATATTGTAATAAAAGAGAGCACTCGATTAAAAGTCGGAGTTTTTTTTTCATTCATTTTTCACGTCGCCAACAAGTCTGCAGCGGCGATGCCATAGTTTCGAAGTGTATAATTTTCTTATGTCTTTCTTATCCGCCTCTTACTATACTATATGCTTATATACGCATACGAAACATGACCGTATATAGGCAAAGTACATCTAAACAAATTTTTTCTCCGCGGTTTTCGTTTCTAATAACATTTCATCGGCTACAGTTTTCTCGTAACTGTTAATCATGACGTATAAACAACATAATGGTATACAGCAACTGTGCGCGCTGATACTTACTAACGGTGCGCGGTGGTTATTACCTTTTATAGATAAATACCCACTTCTGTCACTTTTTAATGTTATCTAGTATATTTTATAATCAATGCAGTTAACCCGTGTACTCTCATTACATTATGATCAATGTGGTCTCGGATGGCGGACGACAATGCATGTTTCACTTAGGGTCCACGTGCCAGTAAACGTATAAAATAATAATAAAAATAATACCAATATAATATTATACATACACTGCCCTTATGCCCTGATTATCTTCTCGATCGTAAACAAGATCGTAAAGGCAAAACCGTTGCGATACCAACGATCAAACCACTATAGTGTTTGAGAGTTGAGACGACACTATTTTATGTATTGAACTATTGAATATGAGGGTAGGTATAATAAAGCCTCGCTCTTGAAAATAAAAACCATTTCGATACTCTTCTTTTGCGTCTTCTTAAATTTAAATCGAAAATAATTTAAGGGCACAATCGTTAATGACTCATTATGAGTAATGACAATACTAAATATTCATTTAAAAACTCGCGCTAAACGAAATACGTATAATTATAAACATTTAAAACAGAACTCGATCGTAATTACAAAAACATTATTATGTTTGTCACTTATACCGACTGGATAGTCGGCCGCGTGGAAAAAAAAATAGAAAGATTCACGTGGTTCGAGTTTGCAGAGTTGCGTATTATTCCGAGTAAAGTAAAAATTAATAAAATAAATAGGCTTTAATTTTTAATTTTGCGGTCCAGAAACCCAGACGGCCGTCGTTTTTACCGAAGGATTAGATTTAATCGATATTCTACATAATTATAGCCGGTCCGTGTGTTGTAATAAGTAATAACGTCTGCGCGTTTATCGACTTGATAACTGCGGCGGTCGTCGACGATTGATCGCATACTATACGCACCACTGCAGCGGATGTGAGTGCAGCGCCGTTGGCACCTACTCACTATAGACTCGGTGCTCTCCGTTTACCATATTATATACTTATATTGCGCATATTAACTCGTACATATAGCTATAACAAACTCCGGTCCATTCCAGCCGGCTGCGGCGGACTGACCCGACATATAATCCGCTCGTACATTCGATCGTCGGTCTGGCCGATGGATCGATCGCGTGCGCGTCTCGGATTTCGGAATGCGGCGAAAACCCGCGCGAAACGTGCGAGCGTCTTCAGAAAACCGCACAGCCAGCACAAACGAAATTTAAACATTTCCGGCGGCCTTGAATCATATTATAATTCACGACCGCTTATTCGCTGGGAAAAAGTCCGGTTATTCCGGGACTTCGAGTGCGGTGCTAAAAAATAACAATAATAATAATAATAATAATAATAATAGAAACGGAAATTTCGTTAAAGAAATAATATTTTCGAACATTTTCAATGACTACAATGACCGACTATCGTCTGCAAGCAGTGGCTGATTTAAGCGAAAGGGGTAATGGAGTGAATTCACCCCTTTATTATACATCTTATAAAATTTATATTATATTTTAAAAATAATAGAAAGCCGTACTTAATTATTTTCAATTATAATTTTATTGACATATTATGTACTATTTAGTCAAATGCGAGTACAATCGACGGGCAATCAACAACTTTGGTATTTTTTATTTATTTTTTAAATTTATTACAATCTGTATGTATAAAAGAAAACAATGAGTTACAATGATGATTGTTGACTAATGATACAAATAACGTAAACGCACATGAAAAGGAGACTGTTCAGTAACAGAAACTCAGAATTTAAGTTTAGACTTTTCAAGTTTTATTTTAAAAGGTCTCTAGACTAGTTAATTTTTAGTCGACAGGGAATATTTCGCGGCGGTGTACGAGGAAACGGTGACTTTTAGCAAGTTTGTTTACGGTTTGTAGTTTCGGGTCATTATGGAGGGCTGTATTGGTAATGTACTACTACGGAGCACCAGTTATGAGTCTTAAGGTGATTGACTGGAAAGCTTGAATCGGACGGACGTTCGCTGACATAGCAGCAGACCACATTTTTGAATAGCATATTATGCTATGTAATATGTCCATATTGGTCTAATGATTGATTTGTAAATAAGTAATTTATTTTTGAGACTCGTGTTAGATTTCAGTAGAGTCCGGAGTAAATGGATGCGAGAGTTTAGTTGTTTTCGTTTAATGTGATTTGATCAAGTTAACCTTTTATCCAGAGTGATACTTGGGTATTTATAGTTGATTGTCGTAGTTGAATTTGTTTGTTGT
The DNA here is from genome assembly GCA_948098885.1 of Drepanosiphum platanoidis. Taxonomy (NCBI): domain Eukaryota; kingdom Metazoa; phylum Arthropoda; class Insecta; order Hemiptera; family Aphididae; genus Drepanosiphum; species Drepanosiphum platanoidis. The sequence continues at coordinate 18,210,746 of OX402529.1, forward strand.
TAAAATTTATTGGAGTACATTCCATTTTCTTTAGGGAAAAGTTTACTCGAGTTGATTTGTCATCATTAATTTTAATTTTCTAGTTATCGACTCAAAACTCGATTGAATTTAAACGTAATTGTTTATTTTTCATGAAACTAATATGTTTCTTTCCGGGAAACAGCCTGTTGTGTTATGTTTTACCCCTAGCATCGTTCTTTATATATATATACTAGCTGACCCGGCAAACGTTGTTTTGCCATAAATTTCCAGTGAATTTTGCAGTATAAAAAATAACTGACTTATTGTAAGTGCGTGGCGACGACGGCGTCTACGATTGAAAGAGGAATGGTGCGCGCACGCACGCAATTTCGATAAAAGTTATGTAATAATATATGACGTTGCGAAATCCATACCTTTTGCGTAAACGTCGTCGGGTTTTCGCTTTAAAATTGTATACGCCTATCGAGCCTATCGACCAATGACTATAGATTTGCCTGCGATCGTATTCGACCGCCCAATGAAAAAAGTTCTATTGTTCATCGCACGCATGCAATTCCGATAAAAGTTATGTAATAATATGATATTGCAAAATCAATTCGTTTTTGGTAAAGATCGTCGGGTTTTTTGATGACATAATAATCTATTCATATAAAATGCAAATTACTCGCTGATCGTTGCATCTCGAAATCTAGCCCGTGAAAAGTTAATCCCTTCTTTTAAGGGTTGAATTTTGAAAAATTAGTTTGTAGATTTATTTATATACATCCCCCTAGGGGAGGTGCTCAAACGGGGATTTTGTATTATGAAAAATTACTAACCTATTGTAAGTATGTACGTATATGTGAAAAGTATAATATGAAACACGTATATATATATTAATTGAAAATGATTCGCAAAAAAATTTATAAACAATGATAATGGTCACTATGGTTACAGTATAGGTATACGTACATATGTATAAATGGGTTATATGATATAAATGGGCTGACTTTTTCCTATAACCAATAGCAACCATTTAATATTTCAAAAGTACATCACAGAATTCCCGTTTCAGCACCTCCCCTAATTGGGTTTTTTCAAATTTTTTTTTTTCATAAAAACCTTCTCCTGACGATTACGAACAATTCAAAAAAAAATTGGAGCCAAATCGGATCAGCCGTTCTCAATTGATGAATTGTTTTACATTTTTTGCTCCATTTTTATATATATATAACCGTTCCAGAATATTCTCGGCGCTCGCCACATATAAATATTGAAAAAAAACTATTCTATCTTTTAAGTTGGACCATATTATAAATGGTTACCAAATTTTATCAAAATCCGTTCAGTAGTTTCGGAGTTTATCGCGAACATACATCGTGACACGAAATTTTTATATAATACTGAATAACCCGGCTTCGCCCGTGTGCAGTATAACTTTTTATTTTATCAGTTTTTTTAATTTTTACCCCTTTTACCCTTTTTAACCCCCTTAGGGGTCGAATTTTGAAAATCGGGCGTCGTGACGACACTCAGAAAGGTATTTGGAACAACTCTGTGAAAAAAAAATTGGAAAAAAGTTAAATAGCGTCGTTACAAAATGGGAACATAAAAAAGGCCTGTTCATTTTGTTCAGCTTGCGTGATGGTATCGTACACACTTTTTTGATGGTCATTTAATTTAGGAACATTTAAATTCACAAATGTTTGCAATTCATTGATATCATACTGTTGTTCTCGTCGCAATTCTCGATCGAACAAATCATGCATTGGACGATCGGCCTATATTCTATCGTTTTTGTCGTGGCATTGTTTACACCAAAATCCATATAATTGAAATCGAATAAAAAACAAACTCATTTAATCTCAAACTAATTAATAGAAAATGTCATAGACGCACGTGCCACGGAAACAAATAATAAAACATAACCACATAGAGTTTATATACGTAATATATCTCCATGGCAAAACAATAACAATGTGTGATTAATATTTTGCACTTAAGAGACCATAACGCCGGAACTACTTATCGCACAGCGTACAAACTTCACAGAAACCATCTACATATCAATCCTAATATGCCCTGAAATTTTTATCGAAATCGGTTCGGTGGATCTTGAGCTATAAAATTTATTCAAATGTACATCGATTTTACACCATGCAATCATACAAATTTATTAAAAAGTTAATTAAAATATTTAATGTATTAAAAAATTTGAAATAAAAACTATCCTATCTTTTAAGTTGGACCAAATTACACGCGGTGTAAAAAATTTCATCAAAATCGGTTAAGTGGTTTAGGAGTCCATTGAGGACAAACATTGTGACACGAGATTTATATATATTAAGATATATATATGTATATGCGTATCGTTAAATAATAAACTACAGTTAGTTTAATAATATTATTGTAATCGATAATTTTTGCATTTTGTCGGCATACTCGTGAAAACGAGAAGTACTAGGGGCTTTGAATTTCGGATATCCTTCTGCTCGTAGGCGGCAAATCATTTAATCCTCTTCTGGGTATATATGTATATATTGCATATATCTATGTCCGAGGATCTCTTCGAGCGAATCGCTATACCAATCGTACACGTGTGCTTGCGCGAGAGGGAAAAAACAAAAACGGATAACAGTCCCCGTGACACGTAGGTATAACATAATATTACGTATATTATATAAAGAGCCCTTGCTCGATCGTACGCCCCGCGGTGAGGACAACGGACGCCATTATATACGACGTGTACACGATGTGGTTTACATCTGCCAATATTCTACTGTCGGGGCGACGACGCCGAGTCTGCTGCTGCGGCGGACGCACCGCGGTCTGTGGACGAACTATCGCGCACGATGCACTCGCGCCGCCCTTGCAGTTTGCACGCGCGCAGCGCGCCGTATACACGCGTGGTGAAAACGCGTACCGTTTTCGATCGTCGGCGGTTCGACTCGACTGTTTGTTTTGCGAGGTTTCAATTGCGTTCGTTTTTTTTTTCTCTCTTTCGTACGAGTTCTATTTGCGTTGTACTCACCGTCGTGAAATATATGTCTATATATTATATAAAATAACCGTCCCCGTTTGAGTTTTTTTTTGTTTTTGTTTCCAGAAGTCCGAAAATTTCAACGGCACAATATTTGTTTCGCGGTCACTTTTTCACTTATTCTTCGTCGCAGCAAACGCTGTGTGTTTATATATTTTAGTGACGCGCGCGCGTAGTCGAAGCGTAGTCCGTCAATGCGATTAGGTATACCAACGATTTGGCCGATCGAAATCGTTTCAATAACTTTTCGGTGCACTCGTGAATATTGATTAATAGCAGTATCCGCCGCATCAATTGACCAATCGTGGGCGCGTTTGAACACTACGCCAAACGATGCGCAGAAAAAAATACCCTGTCACTTTCGAATAATATTTTGACCATCGGTGATTTATTGGTATTCTTTATTATTAACGAAAACATAACGTACAACAATGATCGGACGAATTCACGAGAACCCATCAAAAATGAATTATAATGTATATTAAAGCATCTAAAAAGGACTTCTCAACCTTTTCTCAATCACGACACCGCGAATTCAATTCAAAGCCATGACGACCCGAGGGGGCCCTATGTTTTTATTATTTATATCGACGACTTGTTTTTTTTTTCAAATCGTCGATTTGAAAAATCATCAAACGACAATTTAAAAAAGACCTTCAAACGCGTTCTTTTGCTTTTGATGTATTTATATTTTAATAATATTAATTTATCCTCAATAAATATTTTATATTTTAGTATATCGAATGATAAAAAAAAATAAAATAAAGTAGATAATTATTATTCTATATATTATTATATTGATTATTTGACACTCATACACACATACACAGACATATATTTATAACAGCACATATATGCAGTGAGAGATGGTTATCATTAATGGCTGGATTTAGATAGTTTTATATGGACTAAAAAATAATAATAACAATAATTTTAATTCTTAAAAAACGTTCTTTTATACTTTTTATGGTGAAATTTTCCAACTTTCATTATCACTATACTTATGAATAATATTAATGTTATATTATATTAAATATAATTGTTAATATTATTTAAACGCGTAGTATAACACCAACATTATTTAATCGTTCGACGCGAAACATCTAAATTATTTTTTTTCCAATTAAAATGTATTTTGCAAGTCACCTTAACCCAATCTGACAGTATTTTTTTTATCAACTAGTTTTCCGTTTGGTTTTATTTCTCGGGAAACGATGATGGGTTTTGACGGTTTTGTCATTACTTTTGTGACAAAAAAATAAAATAAATATTCAATTGTCAAAGGTTAGTTTTATTCGATTTTTATTTTCGGTGGTTCTCGTAAAATCACGTTATTACACGTAATTTCATCGTTTGTCTGCATTTTAATTCACCCGAAATGTTGTCAAAACATATTATAGTACACGGAAAACAATATAATTTAGTGATAATGCTGATACGAAAGTGTTCCGATATTCGATTATTTAGTTTGAAAGCACACGAACCTATACATTTGAATATCACACCGAAAGGTATACACCGATCGATATCAACCCTAAAATCGTTCTACTATATTATACTTACAGTTGGATACAAAATCAAGTGGATTTTGATGCACAATAGTTTCGTCGTTAAAATTGTTCTATTGAATGTGTTTTTGTAATTTCATGTTTAAAGTACGTGCGTATGTATTGATATTAAATTAACAATAATTACATTGTATAGTATGTTTGACTCTTGCACAAACAAAATACAATAATTGAATTCGGTACTCCCAATATCTTTGTGTACCCAAACGTGAAAATTTTACTTATTCATTATTCGGCGTTTTAAGGAAAACATTATCGGGTATTATTATGCCTCCTATACCTATAAATTATAATATATATTTACCAAAGTTTAAATTTATAATCACACCGTTGAATATACAATAATATTATGAGTATTTGGTACACGTGATAATCATGTAAACAATAAAAAAAAACTACTCGTCGATAACATCATATAATAATAATAGAATAAACGAAATTCAGACTTATAATTATGAGGTAACGTATAAATAAAATAAATTATAAAACGGCTGTCAACCATACGACTTCGGTAGATAGTTTACGTTCACCCAAGTGTTTCGAAAAGTTTCGTTGGCCCTTTTTAACCCGATATAGGTAGCGCTCTAGAACATTTCGGCGTGGACGTCTCGGCGTAAACCGGCATAAACTGTAAGACTATAAAAATTTACCAGTGACTTTTCAAAATCAAAAAACAATTATTATTCATAGTATAAGAGGTCACATTTAAACAACACAAATGAGAAAAAACATAATTGCTTTTCAGTAATTATATCATGTCCAAATTATACCTTTCTCAAACAAGAAATAAATGCCTATATGTGGTTGGACGTTGCACTCCCATTTGAGTCGTCTTGGTTGGCCAATTGTTAAACGTATCCGCAAATAAAAAAATATCTAAATACGTTTAAAATATCATCGCAATATGGGTAAAACGAGCTTCGAATTATATATATATATACAGCGCGTTTAAAATAAACATTAAGTTTATAAAGTTATGCAGTTAATAATATACGTCTTGAACAATACCACAAAGTCGAGAGCTGTGGCGACCTAGCTACCACGCAGTACCGCCACAGAACTTTTGTTCGATTAACTTAAATTTAATAAATATCAATATTAAATATCATTTCTGACATAAAAATATGAAAATAATACTTATTATAAACTCGCACTACTTTTTCAAGGCTTAAACGTTGAAATCGAAAGTTTTATGAATTTTGAACTGCAAAAGTTCAAACAGACTTTTGTAAATTTTTTCGAGTTTTGTCAACATTTGAAATTCAAACGCTTATAAAAAAAAAGTATTATTGCTCCGAATCGTCGATATTTTCTATTATACGAGTAAGAACAATGTACCTGTATAGAGTATGTAATCATGTTTTTACTTCAAAGAGCTCTATTATTGGGTGGAAAGAAGAAAACAGAAAAAATAAATCCGAAAACGCACGTTGCGTTTTCACACAACCACATTCGCTCTGTATACATGTTGTCCAAACATTCGCGTTTCGCGGTCGCGTGGATATAGTAAGCGCAGGTCGCGGTACACAATTTGTCTGCAAATTTAGTGGCTCGTTTATATATTTTGTTTACGAAGGTAAATTATTTAAACACCGTACACATGAAAGTCAAGTGCGTGCGCAAAAAGTACCCGCAGTGATGCGTGGTCGTGTTACTGCTCATGAGGATTTGTAACTTACATATACCTCTTATATAATATATTACCTATATACAATATGGGTAGGTACGCGGTACTCGCAGAACACGTCATATTATATGAATTATAACGGGTCAGTTTTGTAAAAATTAAAAAAAAAAAAACGGACAACGCGTTATTGTTTTTAGAATTCCATTCGTCGCCGTTCGAATAATACAACGTTTCGATTATTGGATAAATTATACATTTACCTATACCCGTTTGGCGAATATCGAGACTTGCAGACTAACCTAACCGCGTGTGTGTAAATATATAATAATGTTCTCTATGTATACTAAAGGCTGGAATTCGTTCGACGCCATCGCTCGAGTCGACTATTCGTCCCGATCGAAATATTCAAACGCGTCGGTTCGGCAAATTATCATCTGTTAAATAATATAATATAATATATGATCTATGACTCGATATTGGGACGACAATAGCTATGGTTTGTGATTAAATTAAATATGTAACGAAATATGATAAACAAAACAAGAAAAAAAAATGTATAAATGGTTGGCTAACAGTAGAGAAGTTAATCGTCGAACACTAAAATATTGGTAGTATTGGCGTTGTCTTATTCGTACGAAATGAAAAAAAAAAGGGTCGGCGAATAAAATTTAAAAAAAATTGACCTTTTTTATATAATGGTCGTCTATAATTTGCGTGCAATATTTTAATTCGATAAAAATTGATTTGGAAATAATTATATATAAATTGGTTTGGTTTGAATAATAATTTAAATAAAATAACAATGTACTGTCTTTAATGTTGTGTTTCGTGATTGAATAGTATAAACAGTAAAACACGAAGAAGAATACATACTACATAATACGTATGTATAGATAAGACGTATAATAGGTATTATAAAATTTATAATTTTGTCTCCACTTTCGTGGCTGGCGCAGGGAAGAAGACTTTCGGTGATCGCGACGAGAGGTCACATTTATGAGTATACGATTTATTAGTCGGCACAATAATTACATTTCCTATGGGTAATTTAAAAACAAACGATCTTTACCTAATTATACGACCCGTAACGGTATGGGCGCGATGAAAAATGTAATGATTATTTTACTGACGGTGGCAGCTATCGCGGTGACCTTCGTTTTACGAATGTGCGACACAAGTTTTATAGGGGCGTTAAAAACAAAACCCTAAACGTTTTAATAAACGATAATATAATTTCATTTTTCGCGTACACGTTGTCGCGTTTCGTAAATCACTACGCGATCTTTCAATTTTTAGAAAGAAAAAAAAACAAAACGATCGGTAAAGCGTAATTTTTTTGAATAGTAAAATCGGCATTTCCATTATTCATATATTGTAGCTTTATTCCATCGTCGAATGCGTGCCGGTTTATTTCTCATCTATATTTCGTATTATTCCGCGGATTCTATTCTGACTCTGTTCAGAGTAGAAAAACGTATTTCGGCTTTTGATCGTGTGCCGTTGAGGTGACTAACAGAAGAATATTTAACAATTCGTAGAGATTTATTTCTTCGACAAAGCGTTATATTTAGCAACAAAACTTGTATGTATTGTTTACGGCGAGAAATATAAACCAATTAGAGGTTTCGAATATTCGAAATAGCCTCTTGAACTAATAATTTCAGGTATACTATTAATGTTCATCTAGGTACTTCCGAACGAATTCTAAAAGTTCATTTGATTGAAAAAAAAAAACGGGTTGCATTTAATAGTTCCATTAAAAGTTTCGAATGGAAATGATTGACAGTAAAATAATATCTATGTTTTCGTTCATATTGTTACGTTTATAAAAGTCGAGCGCACACACTGCGGCGTGTTTTTTGAAACTAAATTTACTTTTTGATTGGTTGATTAAAACATTATCGCAGCGCCTGAAATAAGTACCTGATATTTTTTGAAAAACGCAATATATCGTTCGTATTATAATATGTAACACAGTGGCCGCGGGACAACAGTTTTGCATTTTCACTATAGAACAACGGCTGTAGAATATTATCCGTACGGTTTAATAATTACGTGTTGAAATTGTTAAAAAATCGATAACAACGAAAAAGAAACACACTTTTTTGTTGCCCACCGTTATGACGTGTTCGCGTTGATTCAGATTTCAAACTTTGCATTTGATATAATATAAATACATCTTGCACACTTGGCAATACAATTATTGATCAAGAATAACGAACATTACGATTATTTACCAATGAAAATAACTTAACACGCGATTTTTCTTTTTCGTTCATTGAAATACCATTTACACTACAGCTTGCAACACTATTATTCTTACGTTCCTCCGAGTGATTATACTATAAATAATAGCTTACGAACGCACTAACTAAAGCTAACGTTAAAAAAACGATTACAAGTATTAATTAAATCATCGTATTAAATTATGTTTCGGTTACATATGGGGGTACTATACCTATACTTTTTATACGCGATATGTGGGTACCTATAGTTTGAAACACTCCATTAATTATCAAATTAAAAGATTACAATATTATATTATAGTGACTTATCATACGTGTGATAAATGAGAATAATATACCTGAACAACGTATTCTATATTTCTATGTGTAAGACACGGTACGAGTAAAATAATTATTTTCGTCGTTATTTAAACGAAAAAATCATTACACTCGCTTTGCGCTCGACATATTATTATTATTATGTACTTTAGGCCGGGTTCACGTGGATAAGCGACGAGCGCGGCATTCGACGAGACCGACTCGATAGGGATTAAACACGTTTGACATTTCGTTATTCCTGATCGATATTAACAATACGTTTTATCATTTTCGTGAATTAACATGTTTTATAACACTATGATATACACACCTAATATAATGAAATTATAATATTATTATTGTAGGTGCTATAATTATATTTTATCAAATTATTATTGTTTGCATTCGAGTACGTAAATAAATCGTGTTGTTTCATTGTACCATTAGAGGACGATTATCGAGCGTCGAGTGTTCGTTTTGAGACTGCGTGGCAGTTTATAGAAATAATTATTTATAATATTTTATATACGAGTATATAATATGTTTTTTTGAACTGCACGGGTCGGTGATGATTTGGTGAATAAAAAAATATTCCAATAGTTTAAATGAATAAAACCGCAAGAGGCAATCGCTCGTGAATATAAACAATTTTGTTGATCTTTGCTTATTGCCCGTCCATATGAGTATGGCCTCAAAAGCATTCAACAGCACTCACAAGTGAATTATAATTTATTGTTTCCCCGAAAATAATTCTAATCTGAAGCAATAATTCAATATGATATTTATGTTTTCTTTTTTAAACGCGACAAAAAGCATTCGCGTTAAAATAATTGTTATTTATAAATTATTGTATATTATACTTTTATGCTCCAGTCAGGGATCGCATTCCGGTTCTAATAATATTATTATATTATGCTCGGTTGGCTCGATAAATGTTCACAAAGCGTAATCGTGATATCGTTGGGTAATCGTCCGTTTACGGGCCATCGTTAATAATTAATAATTATTAATATTATAATATCATACCGGATAGTAAGTATAATACCTATACAACTGGCTCCCGAATACGTTTTATAGATATAGATAATCCTCGATAATTGACAGATAATTTCAGAATTATTATTGAATATTTCAAATATTGTACTACGTCTCAGAATAATCTCAGTGAAAAGTAACTCGTTTAAATCGATCGCACCTTAAAATATTATTCACTTGGCGTATGTCGACATCGTTCTATACTTCTGAGGTACGGCCCCACCTGAAAGCAATATTGCGTTTCTGCGATTTTAAATGTGCGATTAATCGCCGAATATTTAACTATTTATTTATTATAAAAGCGTTTCGCCTGAAACGTATAGAACGCAACACGAGGCCACTCATATTAATTTTTTTATTGTTTTGAATAAATCGCTAAAACACTGAAAACGCTCTATCGCGTTTTAACTATCGCAAAAACGAAAATCGCTTTCAGCGGACCTTTTTAGTTAAAACAAAAATATTATATGTGTCCGTCCAACTCTCTAACAGTTTTATTTTTAAAGCTTCGATTTTTATATGACAGTTTTAACGTTAGTTTATTAGAAACAATAGAAACTCAACAGGATTAGATACAAGACACGGATGAGATACAGGACTCGTGACAGGTATTTATTTTGACAATTTAAATTGAGCTACATTGTCATTTCGTGATTACTGATTAGGTATGAATGGTATATTTGACTAATTTTGTGTGTGTGTGTAGTGTGTGTGTGTGTGAGAGAGAGAGAGAGGATATTGTTAAATAAAATACGGCGATGAGCTATTTGTTTTGTAAAAATTAAAAGATTAAAAGATTTACATTTGTGATTTGGATAATATAATACTCTAATCAATATTTATAATAATTATTATGTATTACTTGCATTACATTTCGTTTTGTAATATTTTATTTTCAAACGACTTAAATAATTTGATACTATCATTTGTAAACTATTGAAAATCACAAAGATAGAAACTAGAAGGAGAAAGTGTGGAATAGGTACTGGCATAGCATTTCTGATAAAACCTGTTGGACCATAACCGAAAGCTTAACATTATTTAATTTTGTGTTTTAAATATCGTTGTGTAATTAAAATGTAACAGTATTATTTATTATACCTATTCATAATTTTTTACTTTAAATAATTTGTTTTGGCGGGTTCATTATTGAAATAACAAATCGGTATGTACGACGGGCGCGGTGTCGTCCACGGCAGCGTTCTCATGAATAAATTATTACATTACCTAGTGTCGGTACCTAATAAATTATTATAAATATAATTAACTATTCAACTGTTATCAACTATTGCTTAATTATTAATCGATATTTTAATCTTTAAAATTTTTACTGCAAAACCAATAATAATCAGAAGTAGGTAAGTCGAAAGGTACACCACATCATATGCAAACGAAATTTAAAATGTTTATACAATTATTGGTAACGATTCATAAAGTATTTCGATTATTCAATTTCAATACTAATTGTTTTAAAATATACAATTATTGTATTCATCGAGAAGCTTTCAAGATCACTAATATGTGTTTTTATCATATTGATTTCACAATCTAAATGTGACAAATAACTATGAGAAAATTTAATTTGTATTGATTATGTACTCTGTAATTGGTTTGAAACAATTATTGAACTTTATACACACAGTTTGAGAGGAAACAGCCATGAAAAGCCAGTCCAATGGGCAATGACCAATATTGATTATAATAATTGTAAGAACTAAATTGTATGTTGTATGAAAAATGATTTGAACGTATTAAATTTATAATAAATTATACTTTACAGATTAATTGATTAATAATGCAGACTTTAGTTATAATTAGTAGTTGATAATAGTACATTAAAAACATAATACTGCGCCGAAGCGTTGAATATATTATTGTTTGGTCTTTATAATTATATTTACGATGTTGTAATTTGTAAGGCAAAAATGTAATAAAAAATAGGTATTTTTACTTTTATGGAATAGAAAATGGAATCTGATCTGAGTTTTGATTAAATGTGTGTGTTGTGTATTGTATATTATATTTAAAAACACTTACTCAAGACATTTTCAACCTCCTATGTGATAATTCGAATCTTCAAGTCTTAGTGTTGTCGTATGCACCGGTGTAACAGTGTATACTACATAAATGTTTGAGATTGCGTTGCATTTTTTTCTAATTGAAAAAGAAATTCTATGATTAGTACGATGATTTCATAAAAACAAATTCGGAAACCTAAAACTCCATCAGCCTATATACAGTTAATTCTACAGTCGTATTTTCCTTTTTTGAATAATTTGAAACAGTAAATCTCTAAACCATATAACTATTAGTGTCATGCATCCGCGAGATCGTTAAAGTAGACGCTCGTAGCGTTATTATTTATTAAATAATTTAAATGTTTTTTGTGTAAGAAAATTACACGTAATAATATATTCATAATTTATTTTGTATATATTTGTCGACACACATAATATACGTCATATATAAAACATAACACGACGGTGTTGTTGTTTTTACTCAGTTTTAGTAATAGTACTACAGCTTTTCTCGTCATATAATTATGCTATAAAATCTAATAAAACTAATATTTTCCTGTCCACTTTGACGATCCAAATCCCACCGGCGAACCAATTTCGATCAATACGCTTGAAGTTTAACAAAGTATGTACTTTAAAAGCCAGACTTTATAATTTACACGAGAAAGATATGTATTTAATGATATAAAGATGTGTGTGTGTGTGTGTGTGTGTAAAAATAAAAACTGTATTTTGTGAATTATAGTACAGTAGTTATGAAAATACGTTTTAGTAAATGAATACGTTTTGATCTTGTATACAAACCATGTTGAAATAATTCGAGTTCCCCGAGCGTCCAAAATTATTCATTCTTTCACTAAACTTTGTCATTTTGTACAAATGTTTATCTGCGTTGTGTAGACGATTGAAACGTATACTACTGCTGTATATATTACGGCGAAACTTTAGTTTAAAGCCGAAAAAACTTTTGCCAATAAGTTATTGCGCCAAACAATTATTTGCCTGTTACACAGTGTTACAGTTGACGCAAAGTTTTCCTATTTAACCCTTTCACTACCCTTGTTCATTACAATGGACATGACTTTATAATTTTTTTCCACACTTACTGTTTACCAATTTTGGTAATGTTTAATATTGATAGCAATCTATAAGTTCTGTAGAACATTATAAAAATATTTTCATTCCGTTAACTATTATCAATTCTTGTCAATAAATAATTAAAAAAAAAAAACATCGTGTATTACAGCATGTCAAAAATATCGAAATATTTTCTCATTTTATAGCTAAATTATTAGTGTTGGCTATACTGCGTATTTTTTTCTATATCATAAATATTATCAAGAACCTTATGCCGCCAATAGAATTCACCTTTAGCAATTATTTTGTTAGTTATACGTGATAATACGTATGTCCATTGTAATGGGCACTGGTAGTTCCTGCGCTACCCAACGACCGTTTTCGACGGCACAAACATTTCTTGCCTCTTGGTATTAGAAATCAAAAACAATGATACAATAGACATATACTTATTGTTTCTTTTGTATATTAAGCGTCATTATGATAAATATATCCCTATGATTCCTATTTACAGTGGGAGGTTCAGGTACTTTTGATTGGGATTATTATTTTATTACATTATTCCGATCACAACGTATTTGTATTTTGACGATGTATGAGCGATTTTGAGCTGTTGTGTTGTGTTGTTTGTGTTTTGATTTTATTATGGCACCAAATTTTAAACCTTTTGGGAGAGGGAGATATAAGGGATTTATGTAGTTCGTCCATAACATCCGAGGATGAACTAGAGTTTCTTCTACAAGAATTTGAGAACAACGATTATTCGGGAATAGTTGAAAATGAATATTTAGTATTGGAAGATGCAGATATATACGACGAATCTGATAATCTAATCGAGCAAACCCAAGAGCCAGTGGCCGAAGTCCCTAAAAATCAAATATTAGGTCAATACAATACCATTTATTAAAAAAAAAGAAATCGAATGGATAAGAATATTTTTTCCTGAATTCCCAGTGTCCATAGTAATGGACATATGTGTAACTTTTTTAATAATGTTCCAAAAAAAAAAAAAAAAATTGGGATATTATACTGTTAGATCACTGATTACGAATATGCAAAAAAATAATTTTTTTGACCAATATTTTTAATTCGGTAGTGAAAGGGTTAAACAGTCACGTTTTACATATTAGTTAATATATAAAAAAAAAGAAAAAGAAATCATAATTATATATTCATAACAAAAATATTATAAATTTAATTGATTAAAGAAGGATTTTATAACATAATATTCATGTAAAATGATATAAATATATATATAATATATTTTTAACTTACACGTCTTATACGGCGAGTTAAATTATTCAAATGAATCAAGTGTAACGTATATTTTTGCAAATTTTTCCAGCGTATTATATATCCATAAATATTGTGTACAATTTTAATGTGTCTCGGTCAACTTGTACGCACATTAATAATTATTAAAATCCTATCAATATAATATGTCAAAAATGAAACATAACTCGTCTAGCTCAGTATCTGCAAATTGCAATATTAAAACAGTTGCTTATAAAAATAATTATTTTTTTATTTATTGTATACTGTAATAGTAATAATATACTCGTACTGTTGAGCTATGTATAAAATATATAATGTGTTTTCAAAACATTCCTTCAGCGATAGTGGTTATTGTCTGCCGATAAAACTTTGCGAATTCTGTCTGATTAAATGTAATCTTTGATGTCATATACTAGGACCGCGTTACTTACCACTTTACTATTTCGAATGGATATTTTGATATAATAAGACAAAATTACATTAATGTAAATTCAAAACTTGTCTCGGCGTCGTTGTCTGTTTCGCATGGCATCATCTAAAACAGATATTATTCCTTTGTACGTGTCGAACGAAATCGCTACGGTTATATAATATAGGATAAAAAAATAATGTTCCAATTTCACGTGCAATACACGTCGAAAATGTGACGCATTTTATCTCATTACATCCAAATACATACTGTGCAACACATTAGCCAAATACATTTAATGGTACGGATACATATCTATTTATTTATTTAGTAACTATTATTTCACCTTTGACTATAAAATTTCTAACGCAAACAAAATATGTAAGAGATTTTATCACACTTGGTAAACATCAGAATATGATATACGTTTTTTATAATCAGGTTTTCACACTACATGTCAAACTTTAAAAATAAAGAATGAGATACGATAATACTATTATTATAATAGACTCAGATGAGATACAAGTGATGACGGGTGACTTATATTATTGAATTGTTCTTATTATAAGTTTGAAATTAATGTACCATTACTTTCGAAAAACGATTTTAAGATCCAATTTTATATGGAAATAAGATTTATTCAAGTTTAACGCCGAAAATTAAAAATTGTATCAAACCATAACCGTATATAATAGTATATTGTTATTATTACATACCTATATATTATAATGTATATATTAAATAAGTTTCAAGTATCTTTTAAATAGCACAAAAATCAATAAAACATTTCGAAAGTTATAAAGTAACTATAAAATGCTTTGGATATAAATATTTCACTAATGTTTTAAGTTGCTATTTTTTTCAATATTTAATTGTATTGTATAAATGTGACATAATCGCAAAATTCTGAAAATATTATTAATAGACATCTGTTTTGGTATGTGGTATTGATTAATCAAAAAGTGTAGGTATTATTTTTTCGTACGCTCTCCGTTTACTCTCTTTGATAATAATTGTTATATAATAATATTTTTTGTAATTAAATAAGAGAAATAAAATCGATTCGCCGACGTTGTTCTGCCACGTTGTCTGTCACCGAGTTTGTCACATTCTTTGTTGTTATTTCTTCACCAGCATTCAGTTAATTTTGTATTTCTCTGATACCGTTTAGTCATCTCTATACGCTTTTGGAAATAAATAAATAATTAGTATTCAAATTACATTACATTAAAAAAAAAAAAAAAACCAATATTGACTTAATTATATTCTGAAACATTGTGTGAGACGAATTCGACAAGTTGCTTAATTTAAAAGTGATATATCGGTTGATTATTTCTCAATTTTTCCAGTACATAATTATGTATGGTAATTTTAAATACGGATGTGTTTTGTTCGCCAGTTTTATTTAAATAAAAACATTCATAATTGAAATAGATATAAGGATAATAACAATTACTTTTTGCGGCCATTGTTGGCATTGTCGTTGGCAACAACGAAAAAGAAAATTAATGTCATTCTTACCAGAAAAAAAGCCGATGTATCTATGTATTATTGTAGGATACGTCGTCGGATATATTAAACACTGAGCAAATTGCGTGCGAAACACTCGCTGAGGTACTGAACATTTAGGTATAGTAGTGCGGTGTATAGGATAAATAATAGGAATAAACTAGGCCAATGATGACGTAAAATATGTCAATTTCCTTCAAAACATTCGCCGTAGTGCAGGTCGCAACAAAATGACGAGTTTTTAACAAAATTCATGGCTATATTAATTGTCAATATTAATTAATACACCAAATTGCCATTATATATATTATATACATATATACATTAAACATAATATATATACGAGTATATATATATATTTGAATTGAATAATTATTGTTATGTGATCGATATTTTGATTAACTCATACACAAATAAATAATATACAATTATTCTTCTCGTAAACCAACAATTACGTAGATATCTAGTTATTAATAAATGTTTAATATGAATCTGATACCTTACAAGTATACGAACGTTGTATAAGCGCACTACTCTTATTCATATTTGGGTAGCCATTCTCTTCTTTCAATATAACACGATGATGAAATCTTATAATAACAATTTTCAAAACTCTTTATTACAGTCGTGGAGAACAATATTCACAGATTTTTTATTTATTTGTTTATAATTGTTCGCACAATCGTATTCATACACGTTGTAATTTTCAAAACTTACATAATAATATGGTATAAATTTTATTCTGCCCATTTTAATAGGTTTTTTTCTTTTGGTACTTGGGAGGGGGATTTAACTCAAACTCCCCCCCCACCATAATATGTACACCGCTGGGTATTCCTTATCCTTTAAATTTTCAGGTGCATGCGCGCACCAATAGTTTTTTTTATATGATTTTGATACTTAACACGTGTGTAGAATAATATTTTTAAATTGTTTATTATTTAAACGACAAAGGTTACAAGTTAATATTTATACTGACTACGTATACCCGTATAAGTAATAAATAACCTCGTAATTAATAAATAACTTGAAGTGTATGGGTGCATTAGTACATTATACATAAGACATAACATATATATCACAATATGTTATTCAATACGTTGTTTAAAAATAATATTTAGTACTCGAGTGGCGTTGAATTCTTAAAGTACGTATACACTAGACTCGAGCCAAAGCCGTACTAAAGAAAATAGATTTGATTTTTGGGTTGTTTTTTCTTTCATCAAATCACTATCGCTAACTATAATTTAAAATTATGTTTAGTCTATATAAAATAGTTTTGAACATGTTCAGTATAATACGTTTAAATTTCTTATATTAGGTAATATTTACTGTTATATAAATTTAGCTATTTTATGTGGTTCAGACGAGCGTGTATTCTCAAATGCTGTAGTAAAAAGTTGTACTCGTACAACTTTTTATTCGCAAGTTAATAAATTATTTTTATTTAAAATAACTAAATGAATCATTGTGTTTTGGCGGTTAAATTGTTATCTTTGTTCACATATTATATAAATATAAAATGAACGCCAACAAATTATAGTGAATCTACATTCGAATTATTAATTTCGGTGCTTTTTAAGTTTTTTTGCGAATTATTCTTACACAATAAAAATTGATTATTTTAATAAAACATATTATGTTAACATATACAACGCTTTTGTTTATAAATACGTTTCGCAAATAATATACTTAATCATAATTCATAAGCAATTTATGATAATTGTCACCTCATAAATTTTATTGTATATATTATAATAATAGGTACTTGTATATACCTATAATAAGCCGTTTGAAACACAAATACAAAATTTGATTGCGTTTCACTATTAATTACAACCACACAATCAAATGGTTAATTATAATAGGCTTCTGGGTTAACAAAGTTCACCACGGTGAATAATAATACTTTATATGATATTTATGGTAGACTTTTCTAGTTTGATGTCAAAACATACTGCGGCGATTGTTTGCTTCGATAATTTTAAAGTAATTTAGTTCGATATGGTTGTTTTTTGTTTTGTTTTTTTTTATGGCGGGGGACTGATTTTAAAATTCTAAAGTTGAACCGTTGAACGTATGTGTTTATTAGATTATTTAAGAAATCTTATCTCAATTCCCATGTTATTTATTTTATTATATCTTTATAGATGACGCGTGTCGCTCGGGTCCGATTATAACATAATATAGAAAATCTGCTTCACCAGCTACATATAATATAATTACAAAACACAATAGTGTGGTTGCAGTTGTAGTTCGTAAAAAAGCGTGTTAGAGCTTAGAAGTGGATTATTACATCTGGCCTATTGTGATTTTTTTGAACGAATATGGATTTGATGTCAATGTTATCGAATAAATGTAAAAAAAGTCAACCGTATAACCGTACGTAATATTGAACAATTTTTTTATGTCACTAAACTTGTAATACATTTTTAAACTGTATATTATATTTTATTATACGTGTGCTCTTCTGGGCTGCGCGCGAATAATAGTCGAATAACAATTCTTGGACTAGAATAATATGAACTCTTTTTGTCTGCGTTGTATAATATATATCGGTAATTGGTTACACATTGCAAATAAAACGCGGGGTTTAATATATGTTTACCGAATAGCTATATAAGCGAATTGTATCGCTCAAATTCAAGACACGTATTACCACCGCGTATTACCCTCCATTCGTGTTTTCTACTTTTCTGCCATAAATAAATCGTGTCAAATGTCAATTTTATTCTATAAGTATTAATATTTTTTTAACTCTTTTGATATTAAATTTGAAAAATGCAATAATCGTGTGTTGTTTTTTTTTTTTTGTTTTTGGCTTCATCAGTTTATGTTTACATACATCTGAACGTCATATTATTAACGCCGTATATTTATTTTATATACGTAATAAATTATGTATTACGAAATACTAATTAATGCAGATAGTATACGAATATTCTCGTTGAAATGTATACGAGTAAACGCTTTAAACTTTGATCATATTTTATGGAATATGTACAACGATTTTTTTGCGAACAACCATTTTTTCATAAAACTATTTTACATTACGCGTGCATAATGACGTTTATACGAGTATTAAACGTATTTAAGTATAATCGTATAATCATAGAACGTAAATGTATAATAAAGGTATTAAAGAAAATAATTTCAACATGAATACCAACCTACCTATTTTAAATTTACACGATTGGAGAATATAGGAGGTACTTTTGAGTGATTTCGTTGATAATGTACGACTGGACTTGAATGGTAGAACAGCGAAAATTGTCATCATAATGTAAATATATCGAGTAAAACAGTTATTGTAGTATACTTTTAATCAATTATATCTTGTAAGTAATAGCCAATAGTTATTTTAGTCAATAAGATGTGCCTCGATATTATACGCGGGGTGTGGTTGAAACGTTTTGGCAACCCGCATGTACAAGTCTCACCCTAGTATAATGTAGTGCGTCATATTGTACTTGAGTACCTACAATATACCCTCTTTGAAACTGTGACGTAATAACGAAATTCAATGGGTAATTTAAAACAGATTTTTTTCTCTTTAATAAAATGAGTAAGTACATACCATTTGATATTAATGTATATACATATGTATATGTATTGTATACCATAAATTGTTAATGTAAATAGATAAATTAAAGGCCCGATAGACCCACATTGTTATATTTTGGTTGGGTTTTGGAGGGCAATCGCGCAGGTTCTGAGCAGTTAAATAATGTTTCAAACGACTCGCGTATAATTTACGCGTACACGCGACAATCTGGAAAATTATAGAAGTGAAAATTAATTTTTATCTATTAATCGAGAACATTATATTCATTTGATAATCTCTGCAAATTAAATTTATCGTCACGCGATTTGAACGAGAGGCAAACATTTGAATTAAAAAAAAAAAAACCTATGGTGAAAACGTTGTATGAAATTATTTAAATTAAAAATAATATAAAACATTACGGTTCGGATTATGTAATGAATTGAATACGTTGGAAACGTTGTACATGAAATACGGATGTCGCCGAAAACGGCAGTCGAACGGCAGAGCGGTGACGCGTATAGAAAAAAAAAAAAAAGTGGCTAGAAGCGATATGAAAGTATTTTTTCGTTTTCAGCGCACAAAAAAACCAATATAGGTTTTACGCCATCTAATATCTATTTATTATGTACGTGTATGTTCGGGAAGTCTGCCGCGCCACTATATTATAATATATATTACATTATACCGTTTACCCTAATACCGTTTGATTAATTTAATACGCTCAAGATAAAATATTCATCGTCCACGGACGGCGGCGGCGGCGGTGACGACAATATTGTTTATAATATGTTTAATCAACCGCGCGTCGGGTCTGATTTTCATCGACGCCGCGGTGTGTTCGTAACGCGTGATATTAATATAAAACTCGCGCGTCGTTTTTTTTTTAATTGGTGCCCTCCGGATGTCAACTCTGCGAAATTTCTTTGGCGTCAATATAAAATCGACACACATACACACATTGTTATTATCGTTAATAAATAATTGTTATTAGTATATTATAATACAATATTTCAATGTGGTATTATTAATTTTCATTATTTCTTCGACGGCAGATGTTTTCGCGAATTATTATTTCACTCTGTGACGGCCGTTTATCGTTCGTTTTTGTTCACGACGACCCAAACACCACGCCGTCCGGTCGATTCGCACCGGGCGACGACGACGGACCGGCGCGCCTACTCGTCGTCGGCACGGCACTGCTGTCGGCCGATCGCGCCGCTGTCCGTTCGCGCCGTCGTCGTCGATTGTGGCGGCGGCGGCGGCGGCGGCGATGGCGGCAGCGACGAACGTCGATGTACCGACACGCGGAGCGTCCGATATTAATATTTACAACGCTATTAATAACAAGTGTAATATTAAGTTTTGCGTCGATTCCGCAACCGACGACGCGTTATTATATTATCGTGATAAATATATTTTTACGGTGACTTTTTTCTCTTGTTTTTTGTTTTGTTTCGTTATTATTTCATTCGACGGTGACGTGTTTTTTTTTTTAAAAACGCGATTCGGTGGCCGACACGCGAACATTTTACAGCAGTATTAATTCGCCGTCCGTCGTCGACGAGAGAAAATAATAAAAAAAAAACAAATTTCAGTGACGCGACGACTGCACGAAGCCACGAACCGAATTTCCGTTATCGATAACCGCGCGACGACATCGATGGCGCGACGCGCTCGACAGTCTACTCTGCGGTTCCGGCGGCGGCGGCGGCGGCGGCGACGACGACGTGTCGTTCGGCCGTCGTCGGTCACCGTCGCCGTTCCCACCGCCACCGCCGCCGCCGCCCCCACCACCGCCCGAAAGGTGAACGCACACAACACACAGGCGCCCGCCGTCGTCCCGTTCCCTCTCCGCTCTCCAGTCCGTTTTCGACGGTGTTCGCGTACAGTCGTGGACGTAGCCGTGTCGTCCGCCGCAGTCGTCGCAAATGGAATTTTCGCCGCGCACATTACCGCCGCACCGTACGACCGTCATCGGAGCAGACGACGTCCAAACGATCGCCAGAAACGACCAACGCGTCTAAATGGACGGTAAGCATTGAATTAATTACACGCGCCGTCGGCTGTGCCCGGGTGTATGGAGGGGGGACCCCGTGGAATTTTATTGGAAATTTTTTTTTTTTTCGTAATCCGTTTTTGTAATTTTATTATTACGTCCCGCCGCGGCCGGCCACGACCGCCCCGCGGTTCACGTGGTCCCGCGCGCGCGCGCGCGCCTTATGTTCTCTACGACCGGTCGACCGTCTGATGACCCGACCGCTCGCCGCCGCACGGCCGCACACGCGTTTTTGTGGGGCAAGTCGGCGGCGAACGCCGTCGGTTGGCTTGTTGCCGTCGTTGCGTCGTGTGGCGCACTTGGCCGCCGCGCGCGCCGTCGCTCGGTTTGGGGCCCACTGAGCGCGCGCCCGTTGCAAACAACGCCGCCGCCGCCGCCGATCCCCCGCCACCGTCGTCGCCGGCCCACAGCTGAGTAAGCCGAGATCTCTACGGCGGATAACGTCATAATCGTCGTCGGGTCTCTCTCTCGCTCACTCTCTCTCTCTCTGCGACGACGACGACGCTCGTCGGTGTATGGCGTGTTCCTCGCGCGCTTTCGGTCTGTTCGCGCGCGCGTCTAAAATTTCGCTTCCGTTACATCTCTCGTTCGCCGTACGTTGTTTTTTTTCTTCCAATTCCCATCTGATCGGAACCCGTTTCTTTCGCGCGCGACGAAGCCCATTTCCTCGGTAGTTTTTTGTTTTTTTTTTTTTCCCAAATTTTCTACCCGACCCCGTTCGAATCGCGTTTTTCGGTCGCGCGATCGTGGTTTTTACGCGCGCTTCTGTTGATATTAATTTCGTCGGTTTACCGGCGTTTACCGGCGTACGTTTTTCTTTCTTTTACTCCACGCCCGTCTCCGGGAAACACGCGGTTGTTTAGTTGTGTTTTTCCCGGCCACAATCCCGCGGGTTTCCCCCCCCCCCCGAATTATCGCTATTTTTTCGGTTTCCTCTCGTACGTTTTTCTCGGATCTCGTTTTCCGTTAATTCGTCGGAAATCGGTCTATTCGCGCGCGCGATACCTTCTCGTAAAAGTCGTTTTCCCCCTAACCGTTAAAATTTATTGTCTATTTTCGCTCCCCTCCCCGCATACGCGGTATCGTTTTCAGACGCGCCAGAATCATGTGGGAATATTGTCTCGTTTGTTTTTCGAAAATTCTCAATTTTATTTTTTTTCTTCACCTATTATTTTTGACGTTCGCGTCGTGTTCCCCGCGTTCGGCCGATCTCGTTTCAAAACGCGTGTGCTCGGGTTATTTAACCGTCGACCGTATGCCGTTGTTTCAACCGTCGCGTCATCTTTTCGTTCTCTGGTGTTTAAGGGGTCAGTGTCGAAAATAGAAACTCTTTTTTCTTTCCAATTTTTCATACACCTTTTCGTGGCTTCTCGTTTTACCGTCGCGGACTACCGCGTCATCGAGCATTTTCCCCTAATTCTATAAATATTATTATTATAATTTTCCGATTTTATTATCAATAATATTATTTGGTATAGGTATTTCTTAATCCCGCCAGTCGAGTAGTAAAAGAATACTTTGGGTACGGGTTAAATGTCCTACGCGCTCGTTACAATTATTATATTTTTTGCCGTCGTCTGACTTATTTCACAATATGCTGCCGCCGTATGTATTCCGCGCCCTCCTCCTCCTCCTCCTCCTCCGCCGCCGCCGTCACGCCGCGTTCGCGTCTCCGAGCACGTCGTGTAATGAATACAGAAACGATACATTTACCTACCGGACTCTCTCATTGTATTTCTCAGAGTCGAAAACAATCGTTTGAAAAATCTCTAGTGGAACGGTTTCGGCAGTGTACGCGATTGTGCGCCCGAAAGACTAACCCAACTGCCGTTTTTTTTTCTCTCTCCACGATAACATTTGCATTCGGAATTTAATACTTGATTTAATACATACGCGAGGCCGCCGCCGTCGTTTGATTTATTTTCCTTTTTCTACGGTAATTAACTAATTCGGCGGCGGTAGTAGACTCTCGGGCATTGGGTGTTGCCTTGCTGCCGCGTGGTCTTCCGGGGCGAAGAAAAATTAAACTACTTTTACTCGGACAGATGGACTATTATAATAATGGTCGCGCGAGTACCTACGCGTAAATTTCACGTTTCCTCGCGAACTCTCGCATAATAATATAATTTTTTTTTTAACTGGTCCGGTGAATTTTGCAGTACTCGTAGTTGTGTATTAATTTTACGTCCGCGTGTTATGCCCATCGTTACTTACGTGTCCGTTGTAAGACAATGTAATTATTTTCGTCGTCGTTGAAGAATTTTATTTTCGGTTTACCATCGATTATAATATACTTGCATTCTATTGTACACCGTCAATTCCGCATTAGGCGCATACTTACGGTAAAGGAAATTTAAAATTGGGCTCAATTCAACGTAATTTTATCGTACCTAATTATTTATCAATTCACAAATTACGGCAACGCCTACTTAATTGTTATCGGGCGCGCGCTAGATCCGCTTGCGTTTAGCACACGGTACGATCGCAATAATAATATAATAATAATATACCTGCCTATATTTATATAAATTCAAGTTGGCGTCTACTCGAGCGAAATCAGATTATTCAATAAAATATTAGGCAGTAAACATTATTGCGTACTGTTATAAATATTAGATCTAGTATCGGACAATGAACGACGACGGTGTAATTGACATTGAAATATTTTTTATTATGATCGGTAATATACGGTCTTTCTTTAACCTACATTGAAAATCGATTATATTAGTGGATTCGTAAACTATTATTTTAAAATAAAATCGTAATAAATCCCATTTAAAGTTCATCCAGCAATAAATTATTTTTGCAAATTAGACGCAATTCAGTTTTTAATTTTCTAGCGAATAAATTTAATCGCCATATTTTTCTTTTAATTATTTTTTTTCTTATTTTTAATGTATTTTTACTTTTTATGCGAGGGGGAGTGGAGGAGTAAGCTGGCACATTTGTTTTTATTATGTTCTTGTTCATTATATTTGCATGGTTTTTTTTTTTTTCGGTGGGAATATAAACTAAGACTAACCGCACATATTTCAAGAATTTTCGAGATTAAACCATTGCAGTGTTTTATAGACATATAACATTATGATATGATGCACTATTAAACTGTTGAAAATTAGTATAATTTTTATTATTTATTTCCCGAAAAATCTATTTATTTTTTTTTTGTCGTTGACATTTGTGTTGACAAATTATTTTTAATCAAAATAAAGTAATAATCAATTGTTTTTTCTCAAATTATAAATGTTGTTGATGCTTGGACAGTTTAAATATATTTTATCTCGTATTTTATTAAACATTTCATAGATCGTTTTGAGTGTTTTATGAGCTATTCGATTTTCTTTATCCGTGAATTCCGTCGATCATTTGACAAATAATAGTTACCAAATGAATAATAATAATAATAAATAATAAATTACTAACTTTTAGGATATTTTGTCTGTTGGTTTGTCACAATAGTAATAAGGACTGTTAGGTCATCCGGCGTTGTAAACTCGGTTTCGTGTCGTCGTTGCATATTTCACTCATAGCTTTGAGACTATAAATTTTAAAAAACCTGACTTTTATAAGCCTGTTTCTTTTTGTTCGTTTTTCACATTTATTCTTCTGCCCTTTTGTCTATACTAAAAATTATTTGAAACTATAGTGTAACCATTAAAGTCATAGTTTTAATATTTTACTGATTAATACGAATATAATATATTTATTTTTTTTTTTTAAATTTGCATTTTTATTCGTTAGATGTTCGTATTATAATTATTATTAATTCCACGGCCTACTTTTATTCGTTTTTAATATACTAAAATTACACTAATTGAAGTGAATATCTTGAAATAATTCGTATAATAATACTATACTCACTATAAGGTAAAATATTCATATTTTATAATAACATATTTCTAAAATGGTGTTGGTTTTGTTGTGCAATTGAACAATGAGTGCCGATGACCGTTTAGTTTTTGACACCGCGGATGGCGGTTGATTCGTTTTATTTTTTTAGTATTGTTATATTGGTACTTGTCAAGGTACTTGTTGTTTAATACAATTGATAGGTAATACACGTTTAATATAACAATCATTTAATTCCGAGGTATTTAAAATTATTTATATCTATATGATAATTAAAACAATTATTTCACTTGGTCTTATTTTTCGTTAAAAATCATAGATAATGTAACTAAGCCAACTAAATTCTATATTAGTACTTACTCTACTAGAATTGTCGGTAATAAATGCTGCTTAAAATTTTACTTTTATAATAAATAATTACATTGGCCAATTGTATTTTATTAGATTTTATATAAGTATATTTTTCCTAATGGCGACATCCGGCCGATACTTTATTGTTTTTATTTTTAGGTAGGTAACTTAAATATTTATTACTATTGAAACGGATTTATTTAAGTTATGTGTAACTAACACGGCATCTTATAATGTATTTTTAATACTATAATTTATTTTGATTAATATTTCTTCAATAGGACTAGGTACCGTTAAAGTCCAACTATTTCATTTATGATTAATGGTGGTTTCCCTTAATAGGTAAAGCAAATAAATGGGCAATGATAATGTTGATAAATACCATGTTCATTGAATTAGAATTAGAATTTCTTGTTGGTATTTACAGATCTGAAAATGTAAAAAATGTAACATTCCAAAATAAATTATCATTCAATAGAATAAAATAGAATAGATTCCGTCATTAAACTTGATGTCTTTATCAATGTTTTTGTTTTTTTGTAATTCTAAATATCGAGGTTATTTATTCTCTCGCTGACAATCGATGTATTTATTTATTTTTGATCAAAACTTTTTGGGGCAGTGCAGAAAGTAGGTACTCCGTCAGGTTTGCGAAGAGTATTAATAAATCGATTGGAAATTGTCTCGGGCGCACTTACTTCGTGCGTATTGAAATAAGTTTTAGAGCAATTTGGGAACAAATTGGAAAACACGTTAACCCTTTTTCTATATAATACGAACTCGTAATGTACTTGCTCCTCTGATGGCTGTTTTTACCGTACAATCGTTTACCCGTATTGTTGCGTTTAAATTAAAAATAATATTTCATTAGTATTTTGTACTGAGGTGAGCTGGATGACACGAGTGCCAGAAACAGATGGCTGGACAAATTAGTTACATTTTTTATTCTTCCGTTATACATTTTTATTAACGATTTTTCTTTTTTCAAAACATTTCCCGATAGATAGTCTTGGTTTTGCTTTGGTGTTTAATAACTGTAACCAGTATCATATTTTACATAAAACGGTAATTACCGTGTTAGAAACGTTGTATAGAAACTATCATGGATAACCTTAACCTAAAATAAAATATTTCACAAGTAGTTGAAAAGTATTTGTTTTTTTTTTTCTAAATATATATTATAAGCAATTAAACGTTCTTTTTTTGTCATTTAATAGGTATTCTCTATTAATTGACAAAAACCTACACGGGTTTTAAACGAAACTGGCAAACAATTTATCATAATAATCGAGTAGCGAGTGGAATTTTTGTCAGACTGATCATTTGTTAAGTAATTAGTAGTCATTAGTCTGAGATTTAAAACGGTATACACATCTATTGGCCCCACAAACGCATCAATATTGATGGCTACGACATGGATACACAATGGATATGCCGTATAAATATATATATATTGCGTTTCCGTTCGTCGTGTTATTATGTTTTTCGGCTCTTAACGAGTGAGCTCGGATATTTCGTTCATATCGAGTTTTTCCGTTGTTGTTTTAAGGTTATGTTTTCGGGTGTTTTTTTTTCTTTCGTTTGATGCGGGACCGCGGGTCGTGTTTTTGAAAGAAACGAATACGACCCACGTGCCTAATGTCATTCGATTTACTATCGTAAATGATTTTTTTAATCCACGCGTTTGGGTAAAAAATTTAAAATTATAATAACGCGCGACGTACGCTGGCTGGCTGGCGGCGTGCGCGCACTGTTGTGTACTATACGGCGCGGCTATTTATCAATCCGTTGTAGAGAGAGTAAATGATTTCCAAACACTGTCTCTATTAAAACGTTCGCATTTTCCGTGCGCAATGCCAATAATTTATTGTGATTATTATTTTATTTTTATTTATTTATTATTGTGTTATCTGGTCGGCGACCGACGTTGTCCCCGTTCGAAGCAATCGGTAGCTGTGTAGTGCGACTGGTGGTAAAAACTAAAAACGAAAAGAGGGAGGTGGTTGCTCTCGCACGCGCACGCGTGTACGCCGTTCGGCCCGGTACCGCACACCCGCGCACACTGCTGACGACACGCCACAACGCCGCACACTCGCACGTTCACAAACACCGACATGGTCGGCCGTTCATACGACCACAACTCTGTAAACCGAACGGTCTACTGTTTGGTAGTCGGCGGTCGGTCGCGCGCGCGTATTGTTTTTCGTCTCGTCACGACGAGTGTGTACGCCGCACACACGCCGGTAAACGATAAGGATCCGAAAAAAGATTTCAAAATAAATTTCAAAACGCGGCTCTTCACTTTTCTCCCGTACGTGTATATAGTCCTCGTTTGTTGCTAATTAACTTTGTCGATAAACAAACTCGATAAAGGAGTTTGTCGTCTTGAGTAACTTAAAATAACTCTCGTCGTACCCTCGTTTTCGAGGTTAATTAATTTATTAATTTGAATTCGCTCTCGCGATATCGATCGGACAAATAATAATAGCGGATATATTATTATATTTGGTGTATTATTATTTCAATTAGATTCTCATTACCTCTTGTGGTGGTGGTTCATGCGGGTTACAATATCGTAGGTAATCGTATTCGGTATTTTCTTTCAAACGAAAAAAGTAAAACTGTACTGAAACTTTCTAGGTATTTCGAGAGGATTTTCTGAGAATTACTCATTATTATACCCATTTGAAATACGATTGATCGCGGTAAAGTATATTTGACGAAAACGTTTTATTACTCTCGAAATACTTGGTAAAACTAAGTTGACTAAATGCTAACAGTTCCCCTAGATTTATAAATGTCATTTTATGTATTAATTTCATTAATCCCTTTGTTTGAACTTTATTTAGATAAGATAATTAGTCACGAACTATTTAAGAAGTTTTATTTTGTAATAGTTTTTTTATACAGTCTACTTTCCATAATTTATACGTGCTTTAAATATGATTTTATTAATGTATAGTTTCAATAATATAATATTATTTATCAATGTTTCAATATTGTTTTATAAAATTTAACTGTATGAAATTCACAGTGACATAAAAAAAAATGTAGTAATCGTATTATATTTATTTTTAATATTACATTAAAGTCGTATAGTATTATATGATAAATACATTATCATAATCCATAATTCCGTACCTCATACCATCACGTATACCGTATTAATTATTTACCTAATTATTATATTTATGATATATTTAGTGTTTTCTAATTTTTATTATTAGTAATGCACTTTTTTCATACTAATTAATATCCTGTATGAAAACCGCGCATTATATAGTAATGACTAATGAGCATATACGAGTATAATAAATATCTAACATTGTTACTACTCTATTTCAATAGAAACGAAACGATATCTTTATTAGTTTGCTCGTTTACTATCTTAAACGAGTTTTTATTTGAAATTAATTTGACGTAATAGAAAACGAATTTTCACGAGACTATTTTCAATTTGCAACATTAAATGACATAATATTGTTTTTATTTACACCTGTCAACTGAAAAAACTAACAAGTATAACAGTGAATAGTTTACTATAAAAATGTCCAATTGATAATAAAGTTGTATGCATTAAGTTATTTATCGGAATATACTTTTAAAGATTTGTATTTATTTTAAATCTATTGAATCTATAATGAAAGTTTTACGAGTCATAAAATGTTGACTACCCAATTGGTTATAAGTTTATAACATTGATTTCGAGATACCGTGTTATACGCTATGCCAGTTAAACAATAAAGACACTATTCTTTATTAGTATAAAATAGTGTTTTTTTTTATTTTGATTACCTATTCGATTCCATCTAATATAAATTAAACTACTGAAATGGAATAGTTTTTTTGTAATTTTCCCCTTAATTGTAATCTTTAAGAAATTTAATCATATTAAAAAAACATATTGAACTCTGGTGATAATGTTTACATACATAAACATTCATTATAATAATATTAAATAGGTGTAAATGGACTAAACTAGTGTTTTAGATTCTAAATGAAACGAGGGATTTATTGGTTTTACCATACTGTGTTTTTTTTGTGTTTTATCACGTTTTGGAGCAGAAATCTTGGTCTAATTATTCTTGATAATTATTATCAACTTTCAGGATGATTTTTGGTAGCAAATTTTGGCTCTCTGGTGGATTGTAGAGGTCATTTTTTAATTTTCTTCCAAAAAAAACTTGTTATTCAAGTTATTCACAACATCGAATAATAATTCTCTTTTTCATTGAGCTTTTCGAGTTTAATTTTTGTAAAATGTCAATAAAATAATTCAGGTAGAATAAAATAATCTTGAGAATGTATAACATTGTTCTTCATGGATTGTTTTTGTGTAGAAAAAAATCTTAAAAATCTAAAGTCACTACTTTTTTATAATTGAAATTTTGATTAAGCTCGAGAAAACCACGAAATCTACCAACTTTTTATTGTTGATCTTACTTTAATGTAAATATTTCGGAAATACATTTGCACATTTTTTTTCATTTCAGCGATAACATTTTGATGATATTTTATATAGAAACACAAAAATCTGCAAACTTTCTGTAGCTCATCCATTCCGCTTCTTTTACTTAAAATTGTTTTTATTTTCGATAGCAAATAGCAATGGTACATTAGTTTCAAAATTAAAAGACCAATTCACCAGTGTCAATCATCCGATTGTATCTCAACCTTTTTTTTTACTCAAGTTTATAAAATTATAATAATTTTGTTATTTGCTAATAATCGCATTTCGCTTTCGATATTTTGAAGACCACGGGCAAAAACATTTGACCTCGTCAATAATTGAAGTTTTTTTTTCAATAAAGCACAATTTGTAAATGGGGAAATAATAAATTGGGTACATCGTACAAAATTACCTTTCGATTTTTGACGACTAGTCTCTTCTAGTAGCTTTAAATTTAGAATTTAATAACATTTTTCAAACTATAGAATTATTTTAATTATATTAGTACCTACTGTTGTCTGACACGCGTTTACTTTGAAAAGTATCGTAGAGTTTGGCTGAAATATTTAACATATTGAAGAAATTAATACGCCGCGTTAGAAGTTTTTTATTTTGTGACCTTTTCTACGTTTTACAGGAGAGCAACTAACAAAATTTAATTTTACATAGGTATGTAAAATACCCATGTCTACGTTATTACATGTCTACGTAAGCTGCCCATACCATTGATTAAATTGAGTATGTACATGTGGTATTAAAATACTCTCTTAATGTTAAAAGTAAAAAATGATGATTTTTTTTCAATTTTATTACAAAATATATCATTTACAATCTGTACATTTTTTTGCACATTAATCAAAATTCCGGGAACAAATAAACATATTATAATATATGTATCAAATTAAATTTTCAAAAACATTTCACTCTTGGGGGTTTTTAATTGAACGCGAGTGAACAATGTGTGTTCATGTGTGGACAAAATATCTTTTTTTTTCTAATTGTTTTTATTTTAAATTACTAATTTTGGAAGTTCTTCTAAATCATTGGACGTTAAAACTAAATTAGGTTCGGATAAGACCTTCATTACACAACAATAAAAAAATATGTGTTATTGGCATCCCTTCCCCTCGTGTTCTTGTATTCAAGGCCTCGTTCACGAACACGGTTTCATATTATGTAGGTGGAGGTAATCTTATCCCGAATCATTTTTTATTTTTATTTTAGATTTTACCTTAGATTATAATATGTGATAAAATTCAATTCAATTCGGTCGATACTTATTTAGCATTTATTAAATTATTTTCGCAGTCATATTATGTTTTTACATTTGTATAGTTTTTTTAGACGTCTATTTTTTCGACAATATTATTGACGTTTTTAATTTTTTGCGCTAGTAAGTTTCTCGTTGGTTTTTATTATTATTAAAACTATTGGTTAAAAATAGTATTTTTTCTCACTAAAAACAATAATTATTCTAAATTATTATCAAAATGTTCAAGTATCTCGGGAATTATTTGTTTTTTTACCTAGAGTAAACCAATTCAACAGTTGTTTCGAATTTAATTGATAAATATTTAATCGTTCGTTTGATTCTATTAAGTTTCACTTTTTACTCATTATACGAGACACCGAATAATATGTAGTTTGAAATATTAACATCAATAACTTCTATCTGTTAGCTTATTTCCAAGGCATCGCCGTACAATACATATTTAATTATTTATTCAATTGAAACATTACAGCGCAGTTTATTTAAAGGCCGTTATAGGTAATTGAAAAATTGAATATCTCGTATCGATTGTGCTATAAGTAAAATAAGTGGCTTTTTCAATATCCTTGTACTTGTCGTTGTATAATTGTATTTAAACTCTATTAGCTTCAATAATATTTTATATGTTATGTGTGTGTGGTAGTGCTGTACGCTCAACATTGTTTATATTTTTAAAGTATTGATTATTTTACTATAGGTACCCAATTTTTCTTCTTTTTTTTTTTTTTTGTTCGATGGCATTTATTAAGTTAATAACATATTTTAAGTGCATTTGTAGGTATTATGTTATTATGTCACGTGTAAAATATTTAGCATTGGTTTGTAAAATATACTGCTTTTCAGCCACCCGTGTTTCGAACTGTTGGCAATTATGTCATGTATTATAATAACAGTTTCTCTTTATTGTATATACAGAGCGTGTCCTGTATTCTAACTGGTTTTTCCTATTTTATTAATGGGCATAACGTTTATTCTTATTGAAAAAAAAACAAACACCGAGTGTAACATCCTTTATATTAATTTGCTTTTTTTCATTATAATATATAATATTATTTATCATTATATCAACAAAGTTAATTAGCCAATACAAATGGATGTTTAAAAATAATCCAATATTGGTTAACAATTAACAATTTGTCAGCGTTTATTTTTAGAGAATCAATAAATTGTATTATAATATGTACAGTGCTCGATATTGTTTTAACTTAATTGAATTAAATATAATAAATTGAAAATCTATACTATTTTCAACTGCGACATTAATTGTTGATAGACTCACCACGTTCTGATAGTCTCAACCTTGAATTAAATTAGTTTAGGAAACACTTTATAATATAATAACATTTAAATGGAATATTTAAGAGATATTTGAATGGCATATGCGTTGAATTGCTTCATTATTCAGATTTTCAATTTAAAATGTTATAGGTACTTATGATGCGAATTTTAATTTATTATTCTTTTTTTACTGTCAAAAAAAAAAAAGCATTGGAAAAGTTTGGATAAGCAATTTAGTTTTGGGTAGTTTTGTTTTTAAATTATATATTTTTTCCACTGTAAACTCTAATATTAGTAATATGGTATTAGAGAAAATCTTAACATACAAAATATTTGTTTAGTTATGAATCCATATATCTACTAAGTTTTTAATTTCTGCTCCATTTTTGGTTTAGAGGTATAAAAGTGAACGAATCAATTGAAATTATTATGTTTTCAACAGCATAACTATACTATATAGTTATGTTTGTGATATTGTATTTTTTATATGTCATACTATTGCTATAATATTTTTTTAATGGCTTTATAGGTTTTGTTCATTTTTATCAACCCAGTCAACATAATACATTAAGATTAAGACATCAATTGAAATTTCTAAAAACTATTACTTTGAGTAATTTTAAACTTTTTTTAATTTTCAGATATCCATTCATGGTGGGAAGTTCCGAGTATTGCTCACTTCTGTTCTTTGTTTCGTGTGTCCTTTGATCTTCTGGACTTCGACATAGAAGTAAGTATTCATCTATATTTTTGGATTAATTTTTGTTTATAACAAAATATATTTTTTTCAGGACCTAGAAGCTGCTTTATTGACAGATGGAACTGAGGACAATGGCAATTCTCTGTTACAGGAGCTCATCGCCAGATTATTATCTGGCTGTTTGGGCAACAATAGCATATCTACTTTCAACTATCAAATGTTTTTACGCAGGCTATTTAGAGAAAAATGCAAGGTTGGTGTACCTATTATTTAGTTCAGACATTGAAAGCAATTCAAATATTGTTTGTATTAATTGTACTAATGTTTACTTAGGAATACAACTTCCAGAACCCCTTCAACTCCGATATTGACTTCCAGTTTTTGCCACTTCGAACCAAAGTGGAGATACTTCATGCACTGTGCGATTTCAGATTGGATGCTGATGATGTCATGGAATCCCTGAAGAACCTTGACTCGGATAGTTTAAGAGTGCATCCACTAGGTTATGATGAAAATAGATCAGCTTATTGGTACTTTTATGGTACTCGTTTGTACAGAGAAGATTATGAAAAAGTCGTCCAGAATAAAAAAGTAAGGAATTGTTATTGTACTTCATTTTCATTTCTCACTATTATCAAATTGGTTATTTCATGAATTTTTATTCGTTTTATGTACAGAAAAAGAAAAAACGGGGCCGAAAGAAGAAAGTTGAACCTCTTATCTGTTCAGATACAGAAGATGAATTAGATTTAGGTTCTGGAAAATGGCAAGTGGTGTGCTTTACAGAGAGCGACTGGGAAAGACTAGCATTAAAAACAGAGGATTCTGACAACAGAGATGTTCAAGCTTTACATCAAGTAATAACTGAAGACTTTTTACCTGAAATTCCTCGTTTGTTCGAAGAAAAAGAGAGATTGCAACGAAAGCGTTTGTTAGAAATGCAGCCACGTCGACAATCCACGAGACTTGAAAAACTTAAACAACAGAAAGAAGAGAGAAAAAAATATGAAGATTTATGTCGAGATAGTGAAGACAAGATTAAAAAAAAAGAAAATAGGAAAAAACGACAGGAAAAACAATCAAAAGTTAAAGAAGAAGGATTATCAGACAGTGAAACTGAAAGTCATGGATATTCTTCAAGTAGTTCTAAAAAGACAGGTCGTCAAACAAATAACTCATTAGCTTCTGCTACAGGCCAAATTGTAATTGAAGCCTCACAAGAAAAACCTGAGACTAAAAAAACGACTAAAGCTGGGTGAGTTATTATTAATAGATAAATAAAAATTAATAATTCAATGCATTGTTACCTTCATTAAAATAAAAATATCTTTTTAGATTTAAATCCACTGCTGAGGATTTACAAATTGGTATGTACAAAGTATTGAACAAATTAAAAGACCATGAAGACGCTTGGCCATTTCTCGAACCGGTCGATGAAGAAATTGCTCCAAGCTATTACAGGGTAGTGAAAACTCCAATGGATCTTCAACAAATGGAAGACAAACTTAATGGGGGTTTATACGAAACGTTTGGTCAATTCAAACATGATTTCCAACTAATTATCTCCAACTGTAAACAGTATAATGGCTCTACAAATGGTAAATTATTAAAAAATAATCCTATTATTTTTTAGATTTTATGTTGGTGTTTACATTTTAGAATATTCAGTTATGTGTGGAAGTCTACAACGGGTGTTCAACATTGGTGTTCACAAGTATTTAGATTGGGAGATGTCTGAAGGATCTGATGATGAAATGGCATATCTTAAGCGGTATGAAAATGGAACAATGAGGTCAAGGAAGGGTAGAAACCGACAAAGAAGCACTAGTAGCAAAGAATCGTGTAACAATACGGATAAAGAAAATGAAGAAAAATTACGAGAGTGTTTAGATTCTAGGTAAATTATTCATAAATGCTTAACCCTAAGTCATGTATTTTCAATTGTTTTGTTTTTTAATTTTAGTAAATTTGAAAATGGGATCAATCAAACTGATGATGACTCTTGCAGTTTAGATTCCAAATTGGAAACTAAAAAGAAACCAACAAAAGAATTATCTAAATTAAAGAAAAGTGTGATGATAAAAAATACTAGCGCAATAGAAGTACAAGCACTAGAAGAAGTTACAGAGCAGACATTAAGAGTAAATTAAAAATTTTTATTGGAAAAAGTCACGGAAAATTGTTGATTGATTAAATTTATTTTCAGGATATAAATAAATGGTTGGATGACACGCCGAGTTTTTCATCAGCTAGTAATTCACCGATGACTACATTAGCTGGTTCAGTGTTAGATGACGCTGAAGTCACATCTCGATTGGATGCGGAGTTTCGCCAGGCTCATAAGCTCGATAAGCCCCCGCGTTTGCCATTCAAAGTATGTTGTTTTTATTTGTTTGATATTATTGTTAAATACTTATTGTAATCTGTGTTTTCATTTCTACTTTTAATATAGGAAAAGAAACGTCCAGCAAAAGAATCTATAGTATTGCCTGTAAAAAGAAAGCGAGAGGTTCAACGAACAATTGACCGTCTACAGCCAGGTAAAAGTAAAGGCAACCTAATTTCAAACAAACCCGATGACAACCAAAATATTGCCAAACAAAAATTGATTAAAGCTGATTCTGAGACAGCGCCGACTTTAAGTTTGGGCACAGTATTGAATACCGATCTCATGGGTTTTTCTTCAAAGAGGCCAAGTGAAGACAAAGATTTAGAAAAGACTGAAGAAGAACATGAAAAATGTCCTAACGATAATTTGAATGTAGTTAAAAAAGAAGAGTTAAAAACAGAATTACCAGAAGAAAAGCCAGAGAAAGCCACTCCAAACCTAAGTGCATGGTTCAAAGCATTTGGAGCACCAAAAACACAACCAACTCCAAAGCGTAAACAAGAAGCTGTAGAAACATCACCCATGTATACTGCTTATGCTATGAATGATATGGTGCCTTATGATTATACTTTAAAAGACACGGATAAAAAAGAAAATGTATATCAAGTGGATAATAAGAAGACGATCACTCATGTTCCATTGGTTTCACCCGACAAACCAATTTCCAAACGACAGAGGAAGACGAGTACGGGGAGTAGTGTATCTGAACAGTCGTCTCAGAACGATTCATGGAACTCTCCTCGCCCTAGTCTAGATGAACCTTATCTATCACCACAGTCTGGAAACTCACCACAACAATTGAAGCCTTATCAAAACGTTTTAAACATTCCTCATGCTCCCATTAAAGTTGGTTTCTATCAAGATGCTTTTGCTAGGCCAAATTCTGAAAAAAGTAGCAGCTGTAGTCCAAGAAATCCTTCTAGCGTAATGACAGCAAGTCCTCATGGACAAAGTCCACATCAAACATTTACTAGTCCTTGTGACTTGCCTAATGATAGTCCTGGTAATTTTGTTGGAAGCCCTCATGATGCTAGTTGTAGTCCACATAATAACATTGTCAACAGTCCTAAAGAGAGTCCACATCATTTAATATTGAGCCCACAGGATTCAAGTAACAGTCCTTATTATAGTCCTCATAATATAGTCAACAGTCCCAAAGAGCCAGTTGCCAATATAGCGGATGATTATCAACAAAATCAAAATGTTTACTCTCAGTACATTGGATCACAACAAAATTCACCTCAAAATACTTATACCGAATTATATCCCCAGCAGCAGCAACAACAACAACAACAACAACAACAACAACAACAACAACAACAACAACAACAACAACAACAACAGCAGCAGCAGCAGCAGCAGCAGCAGCAGCAACAACAACAACA
Organism: Drepanosiphum platanoidis; assembly: GCA_948098885.1. NCBI lineage: Eukaryota > Metazoa > Arthropoda > Insecta > Hemiptera > Aphididae > Drepanosiphum > Drepanosiphum platanoidis. The sequence goes on from OX402529.1 coordinate 18,248,083, forward strand.
ACAGCAACAACAACAACCAGTACCTTCAGTACCTCCTAAAGCTCAAAATATATTCCCAGTAAAGAAACGTGTGTACAATGAAAATGAAAGACCTCAAGAGATGGCATTCACTCCGACTGTTGCTTGTAAAGAACAAGAAAGAGTATTTGTACCTACTCCTGGTCAAATGCCTAATTCTAATTTCAATTCTGAGCTTAACTATCCAATGGCTTATCCCCGCAATGATCAACCTCTTGCTCCTTATCAGCAAAACATGGAACACCAACATCCTCCAGTGCCAGTGACCTACCAAAATAGTCTTAACTATTTGCAAATGGCCCGTGACCGAACTGAAAATGAACAGAAAAACGTGCCAAATTCATTATTCAACTACACAGCTCCCAACCCAACTTTTGTATCGGCACCAGCGCCTCACTATACTTCAACTCCTTTGAATTATTCAAATCCTTCCAAAGACGCTGTTGGTTATACAACTGCTCCATTAAACTATGCAAGTCGGACGACGTCTGGACAGTTTATACCTCCCGATTTCAAGCAGTCTACGGCTCAACAAAGACTTAATTATAACAACCCTTATGAACAATATCCAGATCAAATGAATCTACGACCCTACAACTATCCCGTCCTACCTAGTAAAGCTTACCCACACCAAATACAAGATATGATACCTAATAAGTCACAAAATATTGATTTTACTACTGGTCGGCCATTGCCAAATATCATGCCTGGAAATATGAGTTATCGTTACAATCAGTCCACATATCCTGGACCATCCGTAGCAGAAATGATGAAAAATAAAATGGAAATGAGTCAACCTACTTATTCGAATTCGCCCATGGCCGAAATGATTAAAGTAAACCAACCAACATATGTAAATCCAGCTATGGCAGACATGATGAAAGCTAATCAACCACCAGCTTATCCTCCAAATTCGTCTGTGGCTGAAATGACAAAATCAAAAATGGAAATGAACAGGTCTTTAATGATGGAACCATTACCACCACCCGCTAAACCGGCTAAAAAGACTAGTAAAAAGAAAAAAGCTGCCGCCCAAAAGTCGTTGCCACCACCACAAACAGCAGTGGCGTCAGCAGCTCCGACAGTAGTGGAACCACCAAGAGGCGTGGACCCATCACGTGCAGACCCCGCTTATCCACATCATTATCCACCTCTTGTTAAACCACCCATTTCGACGGGACCGTTTAACTTCAATCCAGCTATCAAAGACGGATATCAGGATTATCTGAATGAAATGCGATCAACAGGCTATTTTGCAGATCAAGCCGCAGCTGCAGCAGCGGCGGCAGCGGCACAAACGGATGAGAGAAACCCAGCATTTGCTTTTACTAGACCGCCATCAGGGTATGCTCCTCCGTCATTGGAAGCGTATAACCCTCCAAATCCCTCAGAAATTTATTCACAATTGTTACAAAGACATCCGATGATGTTGCACCAAGGACTGACAGGCTTTCCACCTCCAGGGTATTTAAATATGCACGATCCCATGAATAGACATCCTCCTTGGATGTAATAAATGCTACTTAGATTTATTCTCGAGTTTTATTGGTATATTTGATTCTTTTGCCTTTCCCCTTTCATTTAATTTGGTTTATTATTATATTGATACGGGGAGAGGAGGTGAAATAGTTATAACGACTCATTTATGATTTGTTTTATTTATTAAATCCTTCCTTTTTTGTATAATTATTTAATTATGTTGGCTATCAAATCTTTTTGAAAGCCTTTTAAACAATTAGACAATTTTTTTTTACTTTCTACTCCAATGTTGTTTTTATTTTTCAACTCGAGGTTTTATTGAATTCGAATTCTTGATAATTTAATGTCATTATGATGTCAATTTCATATTATAATCATTAAAAAATAAAACGTGGTCTCTACCATGAAATGCGAAAAATCATTTTTCTAAACAATAATTTAGTTCTTATTAATACGCACGTTTCCATCGTGGAAAAACAATTACACTGCTTATTTCTCACAAAACAATCAAACTTCTTCCAACAAACCTAAGTGCAATTGTGAAATAATTTTATTATTATTTTTTCTTTGTTACATTTTTAATTTTTAACATTTCGTTGTGTTTAAACGTCTATTTTCAGATTTGTTTAATTAATTGGTTTTATTGTAATAATATAGATTAATAATATTTAATTATTATCTACAATACTGATCAGTATTGTGTTAATAATCCTTTTAGATTTTTTTGGGCCATTACTATTACAACTGTTATTTTTTTTGTTAGTCTGTCAATAATTCCTCGATTCTTAAATCCTAAAACATTTGTGTATTTATTTTATTTTTTCCGCCACTTGATTCATTCAGAATTTCAAATTGTTCCATGCTACATTTTAGTATTAATGTTATGTACATTCTCCCATACAAAATACAAACTAATTTCTCATACTAATAGACTGGTAACACTAGCAAGTTGTTTTTCGAATAATACTATAATATTACAAGAACACAATTACTATTCTAAATGCGTACTCTGTTAATTAAAGTGTACCGCAAGTTTTAATTTCAATTGACAGATAGTAACAAATAATTTATATTATTGACAAATGTATTATTATTTTATTATTTATTAATTAATTATTAATTTACTATTATTATTATTATATCATCTTTTACCTATATATATAAATAAATATATATATATATATTTCTTTTATAAAACTTATGACAAGATATTGTTCTCGCATTGATCTCATCTGTCATCTTATTGTAAGATTTCAAATTGAAGGAAAAAAAATTACATAAATGCTTAAAATTATAAGTGCAATCTAATAAGGAAAAATGTTGTAAAACAAATATATTATTATTTACTTTTTACTTGTTAGATTTTTTTTTTTTTTTTTTAATGTTATTTGTTGTGAAATAAAATAACGAATTGTTTATCATATTTAAACATATTGTCTTATAATTATATTAATCGAGTACAATGTAACGTTTAAACATGATATTATGATATAATGTGGGTATTGTATATTTTTGTAAATGTTGTCTATATATCATAAAAAAATCTCTTATTTTCATTATATAATATCAAAAAATATAGATAAACATTATGTAATTATATTTGTATATAAAAGATATATACCATTTAGTAGCACATGCTTTATATATTTAGTGATACATTTTTATTTCACAAAAGTTGAAGATTGTTTAGAGAAAATTTAAAAAGAAAAAAAAAGAAAATAAATAATGTTTTGCGTATAATAACATGTTTTTTTTTTTCTTTTTTCTATCTGTTGTTAAATATAAGATCGATGCGGGTGTCTGGTATTCTGTTCAAACGATAGACCATACCGACATTTTTAGCTTGTCCACTTGGCATACTGATGTTGAAATTTTTAACCAACTGAAAACATTAATATATATTATATTTTATCTAATAGCATCAAACCAATCATCAGCCGTACTTCAGATAAGAGTATTGTCATTTCTTGCATGGCTATATGTCTACCCGGACACATTCTGGGCCCGTGTCCAAAAGGCAATGAAGCATAAGGATCAAATTTTTCAGTATTCGAATCTCTCAACCATCGACCGGGCCGATACTCAAGTGGAGCTTTAAAGTATTGTTCTTTTATGGATGTTAAGGAGTTGAACGCCATCACGAATGTCTGTTAAGAAAATATGAAATTTAAACTGACCGTGGTTGAAGTAAGTAATCATTTATTACGTTTGCTGGGATTTCATAGCCTCCGATAATGGTAGTTTTGGGAAGATACCTTCCGTTTGCACCAGCAGTTGGCGACAATCTAAGCGTTTCTTTAATGCAAGCTCTTAAATATGCGCTCTGACCACGTTCGATATCCTCTCTACAAGATTGCAGTACACTTTGATCTTGAGAAATATAATACAAAGTCATTGCCAAAGTCGTAGCAGTCTAAACATATGAATGATGTCACATTAATTTTAATTCATAAACATGATGAGAGAAATCATTAAATAGACACTAACGGCATCGATTCCGCCAAAAAATATTTCCAGTACAATTAAATTGATGTCAGTTTTTGATAAATTTGAATTTGTGCATATAGCATTGACTAGAGGATTGTGTTCTTGGGTCTGTTTCAAGTATTCGTCGACAAAACTGAAATGATTACAAACAATGTAAATTACAACGGGAGATGATAAATAGTGTTAAATTACTTTTTACACATATTATGTGAGCTCTCGATGTTTCTGTACGCTTTAGTCTTGTAAAATCTCCATATGGGTGGTTCTCTAAGACTGTTGTACAATCCGTCCATGAATTTATTGCCTGCTTCAGCAAAACATTCTGACATGGACGTATTCGAGCTCTTTATTCTCAAGCCGGGTGAGACTATGGAAATGGCTGAAAATTTAAAAAAATCATAAAAGTCTGTACACACACATTACTGTACATTATTTACCTTCGACGGAAAATTTTGTCAGGTGAGAATAAATGTCTTTCAGACATCCGTTTTTATCGCGGTTCAATTTTATATATTCGATAAAATCCACTGCAGCTTCTCTGTGTTGTGGAATGTAACTCTCGTAAATATTCTTTACCATTAATGGGGCAGTAGCTTTTCTCAGTCTATACCATTCGGCTCCATTTCTGAAACCGGGTATTATTGTTGTCTGTCAGTATTATTGCGTTCAAAGACAATTCGAAACATTATAATAAACTCTCAAATACCAAATGTTATCAATTATATATCAACAATTATTTCTCCAAAGCAATTTAACTACAATATTATTTCTATCGGCAGGTACTTTCAATGTATGTTTACTATTTATTACAAACATGTAATCAAACACTACGTCAAACATAAAACAAATATCTACGATTAAGTCAACAAAAATTGTTTACTTTTATAATTCACCTTGTACCCTTGAACTTTCGAGCTCATCAAACCACGAAGAAATAACAATTCAGTACTTATCTACAAATTGTTATTTAACGGTTAGTAATGGGGAAAAACAAAAGAAAGTACAAACATATTGTTAAATTATAATACTTGATAATAATAATACTGTTAAATGCATCGTTCTAACTCTGACACTATTCCTCCGGTGCCAAATGGTTTCTTTCTGATCAGATTCAGAGCTGGGAATATGGGCCTAGCCGGGTGTTTGCCTTCATTGGCAAACATTGTTCTGGCGTCTTCCACTCTAGTGAGGATGACCATATTCTGTCCGCCTATAAGCAGACGGAAAACCGGGCCCAGCGAGCGTTCCATGTCCGCCATTGCTTCGGTAAGCCTGAGCGGATCGTAAGGACCTGCGAGAAGACGGAAATTTCAAAAAACGGAAAACAAACAAAATTAAATAAACCTCAGAGCGAGTCAGAGAAAGAAACCCACCGATTTTCGGGACGAACAAGTGCGTGTGGCCGAGCAGAGGCAATCGTGTGGGCTCGGGTACATGGTGAAACGGCTTGAACCGGCGGCACGCCATCATTTATCGTACGGTTACCCACGTACTACTGGGCGCTACGAAAAAGTCGACGAAGTTTATCGCTTAAATCCACCACTTTGGGTACAAGGTGCGCTTGTAGTTTCGAAATTCATGATTTGAAATGCAAATCGTTTACTTGACAACAACGTTTACACGGTGTGTTTCGCATCGTGACGAGCCGGATTCGGCGGAGGAATAATAATGAAACCGACCGACCAATGAGGCGGACGAGAGATGGAGAGATAAATATTAATGTATTGGTTTTTATTACGAATTTATGAATGACAAACGCCGATTCTGGATTACGCGAACGACGATCCGGGTCGTGCGCGCGCGCCCCGGACAACCGGAGATAAGAAGGAGATAAGAGAGCCGCGGCGTTGTTTACGTTTGGGAAATCGCGGTGCGACGTTGCCAAACGAGCGCACCGGCGTTTTCGTTTCCACCGTTGACCGAGCTTTGGCAACGTCGCGTTGTCGCGTCCGGGTCGTCATCCATTTTGTTTACACATGTCTCTGTGGCCGACCGCTACGAACGACGGCTACCAGCGACGACGACGACGTTCTTCTGTCCGAGCACGAACGCGGCCGCAAACGTTTCCTGTTTAACACCGTTTTATTATTATTATTATCTTTTATTTTATTTTTTATTTTTCCACACGTCCCCGCTAACCGCATTGCGTTGGTATCATTTTACACGGCTTCCGCGCGAGTTAATCGTTTCGTTTCCACGGTAGTCTCGTCATAGCCGCGCAGCGTTTTCCACACACACACACACACCAGAGGCTCGTCGAAATCTCCGAACGTGAGTATACTATGAAATAACCATGTTTTTAGTATAATACCATGTATTTAGTGTGTTTTACGGCACTACGTCGTCGGCGTCCGTCGACCGCGTAGTGTTATTATTATTGTATTAGCGATTTCAAAGAGCCGAGAGTTCGTTGTGAATTCTCGTCGCCGCGATTTTCCCGCACGTCGACAAACGTCTTGCGGCTACTTAATCCGCCGGCGCGATTATCCGAGCAGGTTTATTTCCTTTTGTTTTCGCTCTCTTTTCACCCGCAGTTTTCCCCGTCGAACCGATGCGGCTGACTGTGCGACCGACGGAAAACGCGTGCGCGTCCGATTTGTTATTCTAATTCCCCTCGGTCTTGGACGGCGGTGACGTGACGCTGTTTTTCCGTGTTCTCCATCCACGAGTACACAACACCGTGTCGTGTATGCACGAGGTTTTAAAGAATTTCCCTTCTCGTCCCCTTCCTCCCGACAATGGCCGCCGTGTCTCTAATGGATTTTTTTTGGCGCCCGCGTTGGAAATTTTTGTGACGCTATTCGGGGTCCCAATACTCGCCGACGTGCGCTCTCGTATTTATGTCTTTTTTTTTCATTTTAATTTTGTATCGGTGCGGACCACCGTTCTTGTCTTTAGCTTATACTTTTTAATTTGGACGATCTTTTGTAATTCGACGATCTTTTAATTGATATCTGTTCTACCTCCCCGTCCGCAGAACCCCACTAGGCTAGTGGAAAATTATTATAACATCAAAAAAATGTGTCCAACACCTGCTATTAATCGTTATTTACTCCAGTGTGGTATATTATCGGTACAAAATATAAACAAAAAATTTTCTATTTTTTCTGTCTACTTTCTGTACATTTGAGAATTTATTATACTGTGTTAAGGGGGAAAAACTACTACTCTGTGACTAATTACGTATTAGGAATGTCTAAACAAAATGAATGCACATTCCTTGAGACTTGACGTCACGCGCCAAGTCTTATAAGAAATGCATAGATATTTTTATCACATGCAATTACTTACCAGAGAAAATTCAACAATTTTTCTATTTACCTCTTAGTTTTTACGTTTATTTTTTATCTTATAAATAATTTTTGTATGGTTAGTGTGAACAACTGGTATTGATGTAATCCTTAATAGCATTACTTTGATACCAGTATTAAGTATATTATGTAATAGGTACTGTTGTAGTAGTTTATTTTGTCAGTTTGCATAATTTTACCTTTATATTATGAATGTCAAATTTATTGGTATTCCCATTATGATAAAAACATAATATTATAATAATTATTTGCATTTAAATTTGGTTTTCTGATAATATTTCAATAACAAATTAACTCTAAATGTGTTGTATTTTAATAAGCTATAATATTACACAAACAATTTCATAGTTTAATTTATAAGGTACCTAATCATAAAAATATATATATAGGTCTTATAAAATGTTTTGTTACATAACTATCAAATTTAAAATTATTCACTATTTTTTTAATTCTTAATTTTGGTTGTATGTTTCATTGTTATTTGCAAGGTTCGGATTTTATAGCACTGAAAAGTACTGAAATATGCGCTATAATATGACCAAAAAAACCTTAAAATATGTGCATTTAAAATATATATATACAATTTTATTTAAGTTTGATAAATAAAAAATAATTTTTTTAAATCAAATCATGAAAATATCCAGTATAGCATTATTTTACAATAATTTCTTATCAAAGGATATATTATTGTGTTACCATGTAATCAATAATTGTTGATAAAATTATATGTTATATTAGTTCGGTAAATTATAAATTCAAACAGTTAGCAGCTTACAGAATATAAACTTAAAATTAAAGCTTAATTATTAAAATGAATAAACTAAATACAAACATATTATTTAACAAATCGCACTAAAGTTGTATTAATTTTTTATTTATTTTGCTATTAAAAATATTTACCATGATAAAATATTAATACATGACATTCTTAAACATGTAGAGTTTCTGTTTTTTGCCAACCACTTGGTATAAACCTGGTTAATTTTACCAGAAATATATTAATCAAAACAAAAAATGTAGGTACCTATTAACTAAGAAAAATGTATTTGTATTTAAAATTTCGAATGATTTTTTTTATCCAATTTAAATATTTATGCTAAAATGAAATAATTTTAATCATACTTACCTGAACTGTAGATTATTTAGTAACTATTTTAAAGTGAATTTGCAAATTGTAGAATTAAAATTACTACACACAAACCTTAATTTGAAATGTGCTGGATTTGACCATATGAAAACTTAAGAGAACGTTTTCCCCCGACATATGTTGTCACCATTTTATAAATGTACAAGATAGAAAATCCGTGTTCCGTAGGAACAATTTTGTATTAGTTTAAATATTAAAGTAAACTGACTTATTATAAAACTTAAAGGGAAGTAAATTATCTATGTTTGTTTGTTAGTTTTTTTTACAACATTTTAATTTTGAAGCAAATTATGAATATGTAAAATATTATAATTTAAAAACTCATAACTCACTTAAAAATTAAAATTTTTGTAAAAATCTAATGTACAAACATGAATAATTTTCTTTCATTAAGTTTAATAGAAGATTAGTTTACTCTAATATTAAAGCTAACAACATAAAATTGGTTCTACTGAACGCAAATTTGCTATTTTGTATATTTGTAAGACAGTGACAATTTGTGTGAGTGTTAGGTCCTTTTAACAAAATAATATTAAGCTGAATCAGTTTAAATAAATGCATTATTCAATAAAATTAAACTATCTATTAAGTTTCTAAAATCTGTGGCATTAAAATTTGTGTTATAAATTCTTTTTACAATTTTAATTTTTTTTAATCTACAGTTTCTAAATTATACTAAATTTTGGTTGTCTACTAAAATTGGCCACAGATTATAGTTGGGAGATCTATATTTTAAACCATTCATTGTGTGACAGATAAGATTTTAAATTGTGTATACCATTAAAATGTATAGTAATGTTTTATATTTTATTCTTATACTTTCAGATTCTTGGATGAGAGTAATAAAAATGTATTGTAAGGTTAATGTTTTAACTTTTATTTTATCTGATGTATTATTTATTGCATTTGAAGTATAAAGTATCATGAAATTAATAGTTATTAGGAAACAATTATTTTTCAGGTGGTCTTAAGTTTTTAAACAGTTTGGTATTACCATCAATTTGGTAATCTTCTTGTATTATTAATTTTATTTTTATCAATTTAGTCATTAAATTAAACCTTGGTTAAAAAAAATGTTATTTAAAACCTTTAAAAAAAGCTAATTTTTGTTATTGGTTTATGTTATATTTGATTGTGGTTCATAACCTCCTAATTAAAGTTATTGTGTATGTATAGGTTTGTCATTTCAAGTATTTGAATTTAAGACATTTTGTAGTAGGTACTTATTAAGTTTGAATTTGTGATCTCCTAATTATAATTAAGAAGTCATTAATTTGTATATTGACTATTCTATATTAATCATTATTTATCATTTTTATTATTTTTACAACTGTGTTTTAATATTTTTTTTTAGTCCTCAAAACTTAAGAAATATGTCTCATCGTGACTGGGACCAGTCGTGCAAAGTCTATATTGGTAATTTGGGACAAAATGGTACTAAACATGAAATTGAAGCATCATTCACAAAGTATGGACCTCTAAAAAACACATGGATTGCTAGAAACCCGCCTGGTTTTGCTTTTGTTGAATTTGAAGATCCAAGAGATGCTGAAGATGCAGTTAGGGGTCTAGATGGAACGTAAGTTGAACACTAAATAGTAATATCAGAATGCAAAATTGATGTTTAGACCCTAAAAACTTTTTTGTCTAATGTTTAGCCGTATCTGCGGAGTCCGTGTACGTGTTGAAATGTCAAGCAACCGTCCTCGTGGTGGACGAGATGGCCGTAGTGGCGGAGATCGTCGTGGAGGAGGCGGTGGTGGCGGTGGCGGCGGCGGTGGATACAACAGAGGTCCTCCACGTTATAATGATAGGTATAATGACAGGTAACTTTTAAATAATTAATCTTGATCTTTGAATAGATGTTTTAATTTGAAGTTTTGTTGGAATTGTGGATTAAGTCTACTTAATATTCAAATTGTATTTTAATTACAAAATTTAATTTGCAAAAAATTGTAAATTAAATTTCTTGTATCAATTTATAAAATGAAATATTCCCAGTGGACTTAAACTTTTATTCTATCAAATCTTTCAATAGATTCTGTATTCCTGTGGATCAATTATTAAGACTTTTCTGAATGTGTTTGCCTTCCTTGTTTTTATTTTATTTTTTAAATTTGTAATTAATTTCCTTATCCTACCTTGTTCTGGTAAGTTTTTCTTATATTAAGAAATTATGAGGTTCAACTTCTTACTTTGGAAAATAATTTTTATTTTTGTTTATTTTTATTTTTTCTAATTGGGCTTTAATTAGATCTTTTTTATTTTTGGGATAATTTACAGGAAAAGGATCATTGGTTATCGCCCATACTAAAAAAATTAATCATCCCATCTTAAAAAATACCTCACACTGAAAATATGACTTGACCAACAATTTTCGTACTTCGCTCCATCAATTCTACCGAATTGAATTACCGTAACGTGTTATTTAACATCATGTGGGCGGATACAGCCTCTGCTACACTATTCTACAATATTCTTCCAACGCCTCTACCCTACGATCAACTCTTCGCAAGCACTTGTATGCTTTATTGGCTGTTTTAACGTCTCCACTCACACTCTCCATCTAAACGACATGTGGTATTATTTATTCTTTCATTGAAAATTAAGAGTTGTAAGTTAAAAGGTATTTAGTTTTTTTGTTTTGTTTTTTAAACAATTACCTATGAAATGTTTTTAAGTTTTTTTATTAGGAGCAGTTACAAGTAAGTATGACAAATGTTCCAAGTGAGGAATAGAAATGGTTATAATAATGTTTTTATATTGTGATACATAATTATTTTAATTATATTTTAGATCTCGATCACGATCACCTAAACGTCGTGCACCGCCTTCACGGTCACGTTCCAGGAGCTACTCACCAAGACAACGCCGCACATCACATTCCTAAGATAAAAATTTAAACGATGATACAAGTTCTATTTAATGAACTTTAGAGTATGCTCCAATTTTATTATTGTTCCCTATGATTAAACTTCAATTTCTGTTAGAATTTTACAGAAATCTTAATAATTTTTTTTTTTTTTTTTTTTTAACAACCTAATATAATTTTTTTACTGAAGATTGCTTGGTATTCCCAAAAGATCACATAAATGAATAGCTTTATATAATAAGTTGACTTTTGTAAGTTATTTTTATTTATTGTACCTACCATTTATTTGGTTTACTTAAAATATACAATACACTTAGATTAAACAATTGGCTTATTTTATATTTCTCTAATAGAATGTTTCCTACTTTCTTTCTTTTTATTGTTTAGTGATATATCTAGCTAGAAATAATTAAAATAATTTTGAATTCATAATTTTAAATCCTTTTCGTGTACTTAATGCTAAGTTGATATTTGTACTTCTGTAAAATTAAATACAACTCAATCTGGTTTGGACAAGTTACATAGAGTAATGTATTGGATTACATAAAATCATTTTACCTTATAATTATTATTATGATTTTCTTCGAATATAATAATAATGTAAATTGACACATTTTTCAGAATGAACTGAAAGATTGCTTCTAGTTTTAGATCATGTATCAAATGCTAACATTAATGTTGAAAAAGGAAGACTAGTATTAAAATGCGTGAGTTGTAGTTTTTTACATAAGAAAAAACATTATATGCATTGATTTATTTTATCATAAAATTGAATTAAATATTAATATTATTTTGGCCGTTATAGATATAGAATTAGTTAAAACTTGTCTTAAATTTAAATAATTTAATAATAATAAATTATGGTCTAATATAAAAAATACTAGATACAAGTTTATAACTGCCAAGTTCAAAAATCAAAGAAATAAAATATAGCATTGTCATTTTATTGTAATATTTTATAATTCAATTCAACACATTAATTTTGTATACTATACAATACTTATAGATAAATGTATGACAAATACTTAAAATACTGAATAATAATAGCAACTGTAAATGCTAATGTTTTTGGCGTGAGCGCAATTGTTTTCTTAAAAGCTATTCTTATTGTACTATTTACAAAGAAAATATATTACATTATAATGATAAAGGTAAATATTTTTAAAAATAGTTAACTACAATTAATTGTACAATGAAAAGTCAATAAATTATAATTATCTTTTATATTAAATATTTTTACAGAAAATGTTGGCAACAGTATAAATAGAAAACTAAAAAATCCATTTGAAAATAAAAATAAGTACATGAATATCATTTGTGGCAAGTCAACCACTGGTAACTACTCGTATATAAATTATGGAATGCCATTATTTATCTGTCGAAATTTTTCTGGCTTTGGATTTAAGTCGCTTGTCTTGGTTGTTATGTTCTTCTCGTAACAAGATTTATTTTCTGAAAAATCAAAACCAAGTCCCCGCCAAATCGTCATTTTTAGTAATATTCCATCTAGTTATACATAATATTATTTAAACCATTGCATTTTTATAAAAACCTCTGTTGAAGAAAATTTTTTCCAATCCGATTATGGGTGATTCGTACAGTAATGTCAAACAGAATGCTGTAAGAAACGAGAGAGTGATGTCTCCAAGTGGTAGCCATACCTGAAATCCAATAAATGAAAATTTTTCAAAGAGGTATATATTACAAATTAAAAATTATATTATAATATGAATAATATGACAAATGGTGTTATGCCGCCGCACATTCAAATTTTAAAAGGGTTATATGTTGACAACTTAAATGACATTTATAACAAAAAGTTACCTATCCAGTATTGATTTTATAATACATAGTTTATTATAAAATCAATGCTATCAGTTATGAAGCGTTTCATATTGAGACTATATAATGACTAATTTTTACATGTTAACTTTTTGAAAACATAGGTATTTGAAAAAATCAAATCATTGTGTTAGGTACTGATACAAAGCATTCTGCTTCTGAAAATATTTAATCGTTACATAATATGATATTACTCAAATAAATTATAATGTTTATAGTGTGTACATTGAATGTCGAGTGGTTTAAGGAGTTGGATTTTAATATTCTTTCAAAGTCAAAACGGGTGTCTTACCAGATTGTAGTAAGATGCATGGAATGGTGTCCTTATGGAGCCGGCGGTGTACAGTTGTAGTCCTCCATGACACAAAAAAGCGCAATACGTTAATCGACTCAACGTGATCACTGGTTTCCAGCATAAGATTGGTTCAATGAAACCTAATTAATTGTATATTCAATTATTAATCTTAAGGTATTATGAACCTGTAATCTAATTTACCGAATACAACAAAGTATTCATTTTAATCTAATAATAATAAGTATATCCTTGCATTATTTGACAATCACAGATCTGAGACTCGACCAAGGGAGAGAATATATAAAAGCTGCTGCTTTTGAAATTCAAGATGTTTTCAAAGAGTACCTAATTTTTGATTCCCTTAGTCTTCCTCCTTCATATTTTTTTTTGCTCGTCCAAAATATACAACTATTTTTGATTTTTTTTTTTGGGAGAGTGGACAAACTGATTCATACATATTATACAATAAACATCTCATCAACTTCAAACTCTTTTTTAAAAAATTCGACTAATAAATGTATCAATGAATAAAGTGATATTATGAAATAATAATGACAAAAACTTTGCTCGTCTGATGAAATAGATTTAGTCGCGTTCGAAATTTAATTTGACAAACATAATGAACCTCGTTGCTAATGTCAATTGTAACATAGCCTAATGGTAGACCCGGAAATTGAGGTAATGAGGTGAAATCGATTCGGACGAAATTCAGCTTTCTCTTTTCAACCTTTATCGCTTCAATATTATTCGAATCGTGCTAAATATTTTCCTCATTTGTTCGCTTGTTGCTTGTGTGCGCCGTAGGTTTTTTTTTGCAAGTTTCATAGATTAATTTTGTTTATTTTAAGAATATTAAATATCTAAATTGTCATTAGTATATGAATCTAATTATGATGTGCGCCACAGTTAAATTATTGCAAAAAACGTTTCTGTATAAGAAGTTTATTGATTGAAATTAATTACTTCTTAAAGCTGGTAAACCTATTTCTATTTCTTAATTTTATCATATTGAAATTGTGCAATTATTCTACCTTAAATTCACTAGGAACAGACGTTATTCGCATTGTAAATGATTTTTTTTTTTTTACTATTTTTTTGACATGTAATTTTTACTAAAATGAGTTGTTTAAATCATCCAAAAAAATATAGCCGGTATAATTAAAATAATTACATTGTAAATTAAATAATCAATTTTTTTTTTATTTTATACTAATCAACGTGAAATTTGTGTGTAATCGAAATTTTCAAATATTTTATCGTATAGACATGAACATTATTACTATAGGTAGTGGATTGAAATGCAAATTGAATTCCTTTGCAAGCTCTCTATAACAATGATTTTCAAGTACGAAATTCGTTTCATACATCATAGGGTTTAAAATATTTTAATTTAATTTTGCATTTTACAAATTTCGGTTTTCATGATATATATTATTTTTTTTTTAAATAAAGTAATTTTTGAATGAATTAAAATCTGCAATATAGTTATATTATATTAAATAAATTAAATTCATCTACTCCGACAAAATACAAATGTTTATGTTTACAAAAAATATCAACAAAAAAAAATCGCCCTCTTAAATTTGGATGAAACACGTTTCTACTAAAAATAGGCTCTTTTCTATAAATACCCGTTTTAAAAAATTAGATAGATACTAAACGATTTTCATGGATCCTCTCAATAATGGTAAAGCCAACGACACGTCTTATGATCACATATTTGTAAATATTATCTAACTTACTATTGACTTCATATACCACCTACACATTGTTAAACTTGTATCTCACAAATAATTTAAAATTTGTTAGTGTAGAAGTGTTGTAGAAATTATTTCGATGGTAATAATAATCATTCATTATTTAATTTGATGGGAAAAAGTACACTTTTAACGATAAAACTTGTACCATTCTTAAATTTTCACAGGGAGGCAGTCTCTCGTCCCTTCCCCAATTTAAGCATATGTCTCGTGATATGCTATAATAAAGTCTACAATAACGTCCAAATCACCTCGTCACTTATATCAATTCGTTATTTTCTTCCCTTTCCTAACAAACCCTGAAATAAGCTCTGATGACGATTATGTGTCTCTGCGTGTCAACAGTATTATAGGTATATTAGTAATCATATGTATCGCTGTATATTGTATTAATGTTTTCTTCTTTCTTTTTTTCATTACCTCCGTTGCCCGTTGACACAGCGATGATGGTCCAACTCACACCCGCTGCCCACGTTGTGCGATACAGAGCGCCGTACAGCGCAGCAACGATGGCGTCGTACTCGTAGTTTGGCTTGTAGAACCACCAGGCTGAGAACATCGTTCCCGGCATGAGCATCGTCGACACTATCCAGCCCAGCCACACCGTATGCTACGGAAAAACGAACAAAAACGTAACGATTCGCGTCACAAGTATAATATTGTGAGGTATTACAATTCAGGAACCGAAAGCCTTTTTGATGTTTTCGGTTTCGGTTCGGTTCTTAGAAAATAAAAATGTCGGTTCACGTTTTGCAATGGTTTTTTACGCAGAAAAACTAAAGTTTCAAGCAATTCAAGCTTTGGTACGGTTTTCGTAAAAAAATCTGGGTCCATTTCGATGTAAAATATTATTTTTTTGTCAGATTTTTTAGAAACTTAGCATACATATTCTGGAAATCAAATAATGAAAAATCTATTAACTTATTTTTGAAAATTCAACCCCTATGGCGGTTAAAGGGGTTGAAAATGAAGAACGTTATTTCTCCCTCTTACCGGGAAAAACTTTTCACGGGCTAGATTTTGAGATGCAACGATCAGCAGCGAGTGCGTGGTAATTTGCATTTTATATAAATAAATTTGATTATGTCATCAAAAAACCCGACGATCTTTACCAAAAGGTATTGATTTTGCAATATTATATTATTACATAACTTTTATCGTGCGTGCGCGCTCCATTCCTCTTTCAGTCGTAGTCGTCGCGCCGTCCGTCCCCACATACTTACAATAAGTTAGTTATTTTTTATACTACAAAATTCACTGGAAATATATGGCAAAACATCGTTTGCCGGGTCAGCTATAGTAGTATATAATTGCGCGAGATCATTTGTACGAAAAAAATCACTTTCGTACGTCGCTTCCGGGAACTATCATAAGTAGGTACTATGTATTTATATTTAGGCTTCCTTAAGGATTTCGTTAAAATCGCTAATGTTACGCGCAGAATAACTCCCCGTCGTCGCTGTCGCGTTCTCTCGACGAGTCGTCGTCCCGGTTCCCGTTATACCGAGCCATAATACGTGTCTTATATTATCTAATACTTGTATTATTGTATTGCACACGCACTTTGTTGATTTTGTACGATGAGTTTTTCATTTTGTGCCTCATCAAGCCCGTTATCATGCCGATGTAGTACGGCGTGGCCCTGGTGTGTGTCGGTATGTAGAGATTGCGGAATGTCTTGTTCGCGATCGGGTCTCGCAGTATTTTGATGTGCACCAACAGGAACGCGTCCAGTTTGCCCGAGTACGTGACCACGAAGGTCGTGACGATGGAGGCGACCAGCGCCAGCGCGAGCACGGAGCGGCCGATTTTCGGTCGGTGATACAGCAAGCTGACGATGACTGGGGCCGTCAGGAACAGATGCGTGTCGCATGCGATGTACCAAGACTGTATCATGCACTAGAATGGGACGGAGGTAGTTTTAAGACACGTATTATTATTATTATTATTATTACGCAGTGCTCGATAAGCGTTCTTCGAGATTTAAATCTCTCATAGTGGTTCAAGTAACTCACGCTCCTCAAAAACCTCCCGACTTGATGACACAAATATTTACAACTATAAGCAATCGCTCTTTTTATATTTGTAATCAGGCGCGAACGTAATACAGAATTGCCTACACAAACCTCTTCAACAGCCGCTCCCAAATTCCAATCAATCATAATATTATACAGTTAGCGGTTCGCCGGTTCCCAATTAGTATTGAGCCGCGGGGGCCCCTACCCAGTGGTTGAATTGGAAAAAAAAAATAAAGATGGATTCGAAATGTAGTTTAACAATTAGCGTTCCAAAGCACATAAATCTAAAAGTAACCTATGGGGAACATCATCCCCACACCCCCCGGGGGCTGGTCGTATCTACAATGTAAACCGTAAATATCAAATGACCAACACGGATATCCATTAAAAATTTAATAAAGAATAACAATAATTATTGTTTATTTTTATTAACCACATTGACAGCAACCCGTCTGACAAATTGAAATACAAAACTATACACCTAAGGCTGTAAATATAGTCACATGATAAAATAAATCGTTCGATTAACTTTCAAATGAAAATAATTCAAGTATTTTCTGTTGCTGAAACACATGGCTAGTGGTCATTGCTCTGTTTTTCAAACACTGTCCAAGACGAATGAAATCGTTCTTTTTCACAATTCGTAATTTAATCCTGATGTTTTTTTTTTCGTTTATTTTATAGGCCCTTACCCGCGGACTACTTTTAGGAAGACATTGGTTTTAGACTTACTAACTAGGAGCTAATTATATTTTGGTCGCATACAATTGTCTCGTGTACAAGTACTTGTATCGTAAATTTTATTTTTATTATCACACTTACCAATTTTTCCGGTTTGACGTAGTTGTTTATGTACAGCAAGTTGGCCCACCAGCTCTCGTGACACCTCTCTACTTCCAAGCCGACTTTGTCGTTCCACAGCGGTCCGGTTCCGATCTTAATGAATATCGTACAGTAAAACGCGATCACTATAGCATAAACCGGCGTCAATCTGTCGAGACAAGTCAGTTTAACGGATATATAATATAATATATATAAAACATTGTACTCGCAGTTTGTTTTTGCGTTAATATTTCTTAATGTATAATCTTCTTTTAAAATTACGATAATTATTGCGTGGTATACCTCACGTAACGATGTATGTAAAATAATGGTATTTGGAATGCCTTTGGGTTCTTTTGGATGTGTTCCAGTAACAAATAACAAGCGAGGAAGCCACTTATTATGAAAAATGTATCCACTAGTATGGGTCCGTTGAGTATGATCATGGCTTCGAGTTTGCTATAAAACTAACACCAAAAACAATCGTATTTTACATATTCGTTCGATATTTCGCATGCTGAAGGGAGTTGTTGTCCGATTTCCGGACGAGTAAATAATAATTTTATGACCGTATGAAATTTAGTTTTGTTGTTTTACTGAAGAGTTCAAAAATCATTATTTAGAAACAACCAACATAAAATATCGTAGCAAATAACATGAAATTACGGGAAAGAGTTAGAATTGTCGTGATCGATTATGAGAGTAGATGGGAAATTTCTGCAGAGACTATTCTATTATTATTGTATTATTTATAAGGTCATTATGTAGTTTTTCTATAGTAAAATAGTCAATCAGTTTCTTTACAGCACGATCTGATGGCTTTTACTGATGATAAACGGTCTGCGGTTGTTCGTTTGTTTGCAGCGATTCACGTTTGCCAACATTTCAATTTGAAGCACGATTTTGGATTGCTTATTATGTCTTTTAACTACACACTTTTGAGATCTCGGTAAGGGCGTAACTTGGAATTTCAATACTGTTTTCGTACACCTCTTACCTAACTTAAATAATTTATGTCTTATTACCATATAGGTCGAACGAGTGAAGAAAAAAAAAATGTTCCAATTTTTTTCTCCTTTTATTGAGTAAACGGTATGGAAATTTCAAACTCATTAAAAAAATTATACGTTATATCGAATAAATAGATATTAAGTATGATTTGTATTGTTTATAATATTTTACTTACATTTTCGATAAAATTGGTGTTCATTATTGGCGAGCCCAGCGTGAACATGAATCGATGGCCCACGATGATGAAACACGTCGATATGAATTTCAATCCGTGAATGCATTCGAGGTTGTCCGAGTTCTTCGGGAAGGTAAGCAATTTGCGTACGTTTTTCGACAGAGAAAATGACTGAAGGATTTGATGTTTTTTTGATTTTTCTACAGGTAATAATCAATAATTGTTGTAGCTGGCAGTGTTGAAAATGGCCAATGTACTTGAATCAAATTGGAACACTTACCGGAGAACCGAAAATGTTCAAACGAAGACATTGACGTGAACAAATCGTAGTAGGTACTCATGCCGATAAAAATTAGAGAAAAGCCAATTATCGACCTGAACAAATAAATCTTGGTTAGTACAAAAATATTACCGGATTCATATTATATTTTATTTACTTAAGTATATTACTAAAGTATTTTTAACGCTATATTTAAATCGAACGCAAAATAATAATCATTTTAAAACGAGGAATAATTTTTTTGTTCTTGCACTTAAGTCTTGGCCGCAGCGGTCTTAATTTTTGAGACAATGTTTTTTTTTTTTTGTTTCTTCTCTTTAGCAGATTGTACGATTTTAAATAATGATTTAACTAAGCTAGTGAATATTTCGTAGTTATATCAATATATTTTTAAACACGATCAAGTCCGGAAATTAGCGATTTTGCATATTATATGAGACACTTTTGAAGACATAGTTACGAACTGCAAAAGCACCTCAGGTATAACGTACATGATATTATCAAAAATTCATTTTTTCCCCTTGTTAACACGATGGCGTACAGATACTCGTAGACGAACCGCAGCGAGGATATGTAGCGAACAAGTGAACCGCGCGGACGTCCGGTTACAACGTGTTTAAAAACCAGATCAATTATTTATACCTGCCTCGAGTTTATAGTTTCATACATAAGAAATACATTTACTATACGAATATCAAGAAAACGAAGATTACTCCGAAGGTTTTGAAAAGTGTGCGACCGATTTTTTTCCCCGCGTTGTGCGATTTTCCCATTCGTTCGACGATCGCGTCAGCTGTATGATTACACCACTATATATATATATAACTATATTACCAGCGTAATATTTTAACGGTACGTACATAAAAAAAAAATCTCCCCAGGTCCACGGTAGTGCTGCTTTCGTTTGACATTTGACGGTCCCGACGTTGGTCGTTATTTTTTTTTGCGAGATGTCTCTGAGAACGCTCGTCGTGTGTTTCGACACGTCTCCGCTATTACACGTGTGCGGTATACACTGCGCTATGTAAATTCTGTTGCGCATACTTTTATTCGGGTCGAATGAATATTCCTGGAAAACGTCGTTTGAACGTTAATTTATTCGGCAGATTAAAAACTGTAGCTGTCTTGAGAGAAAAAAGAATAACTCGTATAGTTTGAAACTATAAGTTTCATTCGGATAGAGTATGACGAGTAACAAAAATCTTAAATTCGTCAAGAAAATCTCAAATTATTTAACGCGTGTTTGTCGTATGCGCGCGTCTATCCTTTTTTCCGAAAAAAAAAAAATAAAAAAAAAATACTAGATCTCGACTCGCCTGGAGTGTGTCCCACGAGGATTCATTAAAAACGTGTTTACGTGATTTGAATTTGGAATCAGCTATGGGATTTATTTCTATTTCAACCAAACAATATTGTCCTTGAATATAATCATCGTCCACAATCACTTCGATGTCGACGCATTCGTCAAAGTTTCCCAGATTGTACGTGGAACCGTCAAACCAACCGGCCGATATGAATTTGGCAGACGCGTCAAACACTGAAAACGAATAACAGACACTAAGTAGGTAAATATAATTATGAATTTTACAAATATGTCATTTATTTTAAACGCTCGAGACGCTGCACGCACAACACATATTATATTCTATACTGGCCCGGGGTGCTTAAGTGGGGGTCACACCCCGGGCCCCGATTTACAATTACAATTAGATTTATTTCCCGTGTTAACATTAACAAAGTATAATGTCCATCATAACAAAAACACAATCCATGTGTTTACAAATAACTACTTTTAGTACTTACTATACTAACTCTGAGCCTTCAATGTCTAAAGTACTAAATAATAATCGAATAATTAAAATAAAAAAACGTTCGAGTCTTAATGGCATTTTTGAAAATTACACATATCATACATTTTAGCATCTATTTTAAATGTAAATAGGTATATAATATTTGTTCATTTTATACCAACAATTTTTCAGTAATTATTTCAAGTTTTTACAAATCTAGTTTTCATCGAAAATATTAATTGTTACTGAAGGTATAATTTTATACTTATAACAGTTTTATGTGATACTATTATGATTTTATTTTTGTTTTCTTGTCACACCGATGAGTTTATATGGTATAATGAGATAAAGAGATGAGTTTTCGATAGGTTTCCTAAAAAGTTAATTGGGCTTTCAATATGTTTCTACACTTGATCCGTCATTGTATATTATACATATATGTTCTATTTGATCATTTACCTTTTTCTATACAATTAGTGACCATTAGTAAGGAGTAAAAATTATTAAGTAGCAAATTAAAAGCGATGAATTTTTTTGTTTTTTTATTGGTTTTCATGACTTAATTTTTTATTAATTATTCATACACACCGGGGGACATTTTTTTCTCGTCGATATTCACCGCGTATTTCATCATTTGCTTTCGCAAATGAATAAAAGTTGGTCGTGACATTGGTTTGTATCGTGTGACTGTGTGCAGTGCGTATACGACATTATTAAACGTTTTTATATACTATTGTGTCATCGTACTTATGATATGCGCCACGCTTACGTATTAATCGTTCATCTGTGTATGGTTTATTTATGAGACGAGTTGGTTATTTGAGTAATTCGTTACGTCGGAATAATCGCGAGAAATAACAATTGCAATTGTGTACAGAAAACGCGCGTACCGCTGCGGCTGCAGCTGTCGCTTAATAATAATATAAGTTGTTTTAGCTTTAATATCGCCGTTTAATCTGTTTACAGCATGTCTATAAGGGCGTCAATCGTTTCCGCCAAATCTATTTCTACCTATTTGCATAATAGTTTGAGAACCATTTACCCAGACAGCCAATATAGGATTAGTCCAAGGCCAAATAGAAAGTATAGCATTACGAATACTGATTTCACAGTTACGTTTTTTGGATCAAAAGTCAATTTTTTTTTCGAACACATTTATTTTGATTATATTTAAAAGTATAAGTCTCGGAGTTTTAATTCTTCAATCAACAAAAAACAAGAGGTACGTACAAATTTTTCCTTAAGCCGTTCACGGTAAATAATATTGTGTAAAATATTTTAGGCGATACTCTGAACGTTCCGTCGATATACAAATTGTATGTGATTCGCATAGAACAATTAAATTTGTTTCACAAGAAAATAAAGTTATATTTTTTTCCGGTCATTAATCAGTAAGAATTCTTCGCCATTTGTCGTAGATATGTCAGTGTTAATGACAAAGGATTAATTGGAAATTAATGTTTTCGTGCTCGATTGACGAATCGCTGAAACATTGTTAACTGTAAAATTTGAAACACTGTTATTCGACTGGATTTCATTCAAAATTATTATTTTCCTAGGTCTTTCACTTGTCTATCACTCACAAGGGGTACTCAAACTCCATTTCAATGACGACCTCCCCGTTACGGAGTTCGAGATAAATAGTGAACAATTTGCGCGCGCAGTCGTTACGACTTTTTCGATGCCCCGAGCTATTCGTTCATAATACCGTACTTCGAAAGTAATAATAACATTTAACTGGCGGGTTTTGAGCGCGAGACGCGGCCCGTGGTTTACGTTGTATTCATATACGACGGGTACGCTTTAATATTACCTGGAAAATATTGTTCCGATAGATTACCAGGATTACTTACCCCTAGCGGCAACCTAGCGTGCCGTGGACAATCGAATACAAAGAAGAACTACTATTATCTGCCGGTCCAAGGTCACTCAGATTGGAAAGTTTTCGTCAAGGACGCGGTGCACAATGAACGGACAATAATAACATTATGTATATCGATCACACGGACAGTCTTATAACAGTGAAATAGTTTCCGATTTTTATAATTTTTTTTTTTTGTTTACAGGCGTATCGGAAAATTCGTTTCAATGCGCCCGGAACTTTGTCTGAAAACGTTTTGGTCTAAACAACAATGCGCGATCAGCTGAAACTGAAACGGCGAATTGAACATTTGTCACGGGTTGAATCGAAAACGGTAAAACTCGGTACGTTAAGATCTATATTATATAATCGGCGTGGCGTTTCTCCGAAGCCTAAGGATATTTTTTCTACTGGAGTTTTGACGTCATTTTTAAAAGTAGACTTATTCTCTAGATCAGCGTTTCCCAAAGTTGGTTCCGCGAAAACCCATAAGGTTCAATCTCAAGGGTTCCGCCAGATGTATGCGATTATTTGGAAAATTCTTTTATTTTATACTTGGATTATTTATATTTCTTAAAAAAAATCACCTAAATAATAGTCACTCGTTTAATATCGTTATAAAGTATTTGTCGGACTTGAAATCGAACGAAATAAAATTATAACACTCATAATATTATAGTACCTATAGACGTTAAAGACGTAAAAATTAGCTAAGACACGAGGGAAAAGTTTGGCCGCTCTAGATCTATGCGCTATTCTAGTATTATTATTAACGATAACGCGTGCTCACTTTTCACAGCCCACAGCTTGAAGTCGTTCAACTGCTCCAGATGCGCGGTGGTGTGTTTGAAGCACTGCGAGTGCGGTTCGGCCGAAGTGATGAACGGCAGGAGTCTGGACACGGCGTCCGAAGTGCGGAGCAACAGTCTCTGCGTGCGGTTGTCGGCGGCGGAAGCGGCGGCGGCGGGACACGTCCAGAAGCCGCGGGACGCGAAATCGTCGTCTGCCGCCGCCCGCTTGTCCCTGCCGTCGTCGGTCTGCTTCACTCGGGCTGTGGGCGACGGGCAGTCCACTTCGCAGTACTTCGAGGTGGTCGCGTTCGAGCCGCCGCCGACGACGACGACGACGACGACGGTGAGCGCGACGACGACAATCGCCGCGGTCCGATCAACACGGCGCTGCTCGCGGTGCATCGCCATCTCGGTGGTTGTGTGTCGTCGGTGTCGCGCGCGCACGCTACGGTAATATTTTTCAATATAGCGAGAGAAACTGCCGTTTCAATAATGTAACCAGCAACAAGGAACCGATTCGGGGCCGATGTTGTTGTTGTTGTGATTGTTTGGCGACGAAAACAAACACCGGACGAAAACGAGCGAGCGAAAAAAAATCACGTACCTGTGCGCGAATTCGTACACACCACGGCCGGCCGCCGTTGGTCCGGCGGAGCGCGGCTCGTTGCGAAAAGAAAACATTTCGCGCATACCTGTGTGCGCACCGCCCGCCCGTGCCGCGCGCGGGCCAGGGATCTCGGAGGTGATTGAACCGTCCGCGACCAGGCCGAGCTCTCTCCGGTCACGAGCCGCGAACGTCGTCGTTTCCGCGGTGCTCCGAGTGATTTTACAGGTAATTTCGGGCCAAACGGTCGGGTGAGAATATCGTTTTATTCGCGCGACACGATGTTTTGGTCTCTTCGTCGTCGTCGCGATCCGCAGGTATCGAATCCGTACGGCAGAGTACGTAGACGTTCGCGCGTCATAAATTTAATTGTTTTCACAAAATGAAGAAAAAACGACGACCTAACTTTTCTGTCGAGTGAATTTCTTTTATGATTAAATAATCGGTCTGTTTGATTATAGGCAATGCAATTATTTGAACAACAACTGTACAAAGCAATGCGAAGTAAAAAAACAACGCCTATAGAACAACAATGAAAACCGATAGAAGCCCCGGCACTTTATTCCAACCCAAAGTGGATAACTAGTAAGGCTCGACTGGTTTAAAAAATACCACGTTTGTTGTTATTCGAAACAATGATCGATTAAATGATTGAATTATATAAAAAAAAAAGAACGCTCGTTTAAACGTGTATTTTCGGATTTATATTTTCAGAATTTAAGTCGCTATGTTATCGGCCCGTCGTCGTCAGGCCCGTACAGTTGTTGGCCTTTATCATATCCGAGCGAGTGTGGCGCGAGCAGGGATCGCGGAGGTGATTGAACTGTCCGACCCGGAGCGTACGTTACGATATTTATAGCTATTATTATTGTTGCGTATATAAACATCCGCGTGTACCTACTTATTGTATTTATATGAATTTCGTTTACGTGACACATACGAAGCGCTTCGTAATATCGAAAATTTCGAGCGTCATTCCGCGAAAACGATACATATATAATTATTGTTTCATCAATTGTTTCGTCATGTTATATATTTTTAACGCGTCGTAAAATTTCTATCGATCGGCGGTGCGCCGTCGACGTCATGATAGATTATGTATTATATATTTATATTATATTATAGGTATCGTGAGTATGTGGATTTGGCGGAAAGTTTCAAAAGCAGCAACATATATAATGTCGTCGTCTAACTCTTTACATCGCATGACAACAGGTATGTACGTATATACGTATAAGATTATAATATAATATATCGGAGTAATTTTATTTCCAACTTGTTTACAACAATGTCGACTGTCGTTGAAATTATAAATGTAACAATGTTATATTATATCGCCGGTCGGCAACTTTGAATTTACATCGTTTTATGAATTCAAAAGAATTCGGCGGTTTTCGACGGGAGAAAAACCGCTTTGATTTTCGGTGCTTATAGTTTGTGATATTTTATACGCGCGCAGGATGTAATATTCGTATTTATATATTATATTACGTGGTGTATCGATCCCGCATTCCCGAGGCTGCGGCAGAATTACGTAGAACACGATTCCGAGGTGGTCTTTTTTGTTTTTGAATCGTGGTTTAAAACAATAAGTATTTTTTAGACCAACGAAGCGCGTTTATAACGTAAAATACTCGTTTATAATGTTAAATAATATCATAAAAGTAGGTACATACCGAGTCTGGAAAACGTTATTGATTTCGCTTCATCTGCCAGTCAGTCCGCTACTCGTATTTGTACGAACAGCGATGTGTACACGTACGCTTGTATGTTTTTCAGTCGAGTATTTGGAACTATCGAAACTGTTTGGAAACCCGAGTAATATTGTAATAGAATAATATGTGTCGAGTACGAACGGCGAGCGATTAACGGTAACGCGTAAATACGTATGTTTACCACTCGTGTGTCGATTATGCTGACCGTCACCGCGAATTTCGGCTTATAAAACGCGCGATTTTAAAAGATCCGTGTCCACGTGAGTAGACAGGCACTACGACGTCTACAACGTGAATCGCGTGGTTCCGTCATTTCCAGATATATATATACGAAAACAAACACATTATAAAGTCGTTTGGTCGTCACACGAGTGATCAGTTTGAAAAACCCGGTAAAACACAGAGATTTCATCATTTACAGGCCGTGGCATTATTTCGTATTTTACCGTGCTCGGCGAGTGTTTATCACGCGGGAAATTATGTTCTACGCGACACACAACGCAATGTGTGTTGTGCGTTTCGTCGCGCGTTCGATAGATTTATTTTCGAACTCTATCTGAAAATCTGGGCCTAGATAATTAAACAATAATAGATAATATCATAACAATACATTTCCTTCGTCTTTTCTCCCGTAAATTTGCGACCACACCGTCGACTTTCCCGGGATTCGATCGCTCGCGTTCTCTACACAAACGCCAGTAATTTTCATGTTGTTCTCCAACGCCTCGCACTACATTTTTTTCGACCTTCCTCTTTCCCCCTTGTTCTAATGATATAATATAACATAGGCGTTCGATGTGCACAGCTAATGTCTATTGATCGCATTACGTAGTGCTGTGTCGGGTTTTCATAAATATATTTGTATTTCCTTTAGTTAAATTAGTTATTGGTAGCTTTCAAAAATATGACTTGTTCAAATAGATGCGCAATTATACATTTTCTACATTTGACTGCTTCGGGGTATCATCTTAAAATATTTTCCCACGAATCGCTCATTATAACCGCATTATTTTTATACGTATGATGGTATTGTTAAAAATATTATCGAGAACAATATTGATGAGTTAAAAGTGAGAGCGCGTCTGATGAAACAGGTATGAAAACATCACGATCTATATTCTATACACTATGGGTCTTACTAAATGTCTGTCTTTGGCGTGGCGTCGATTCAAATCTTAAAATACCTTCCTCGTCCACGTCAATCTCCGAGTTTTTTATTCGATATAAATCGTAATGTTTATCATAGTCGTTATAGTTAGTCGGTTATACATTTTATTGATTTTGATCCGTGTCGCGCGGTATACGAGTGCGCATTTCGAGTTTTTCAAATTAGTCCGTACCTAAAAAAATAGAAAATAAATAAATTAAGTAATTATATTAATATTTAATGGTTAATACTCATAAATATAAAATCAAATAAAGGTCTTGCCTCGAGTATTAAAATTAAGAGTGCAAAAAAGTCCGTATCATTATTATACGCAGTCAATCTATCGTGAACTTTTCATTCGAATCTAAGCCAAACGCTAGTATAACATATTATATTTAATTCGTTCGCTGTTTTACACGAAATGGTTTTTTTTTTTTTTTAGTCCGTCCTATGCTTTATATACCGTTATAAAAGTGTATATACACTCGTACGATATTACCTATAGATTTTTCATATTTTTGTTTGATCACTATTATGCGAGCAAAATGAGCGGTTCAAAAGTTTCGTGTAGCTAGCCCGATTTGTCGCCGATCGGAAATTGGACTCGGATGACGGTACGCCGTTTTAGAATTTTCCAGCAGGTAGTTTTCTTGCAAATTGCGAAACCCAATGCCGCGTGCGGGATTGGATTATCCATAATATATATTATAAACTTTATTATGGCGTGTTATATTCTTTCATTATTTATATTTCCTCTATATTATACAACTTATATCTTTATTCATATTGTAGCACCACTATAACATGCATTATGCGGTGTGCTGCTTAAGCGGGGTAAACAGTATCTTACTTCCGAGTGTGCGTAAAATAATAAATAAGAAAAATCGTACAATTTACGGCATGACTGTTTGCAGTTATTCTGTTTTTGTTTATAAAATAATAATAATCTCAAAGACTCGAACGTTTGTTGTTCGATACTAATAATATTATACGTACGGCATTTACATGTACGGCGAAAATATAATTATTATTTAACATTAGTTACTTTGGAAAAGAGGTTTATTAATTGTATTGGTTTTTGAATTTCAATAACAAAATTTATAATTTAATTTATTATTGCTGTTAACGTTCTTTCTATATTAAATTGTACGTGTTCGTCTATTGATCACGGATACTCTACAATTTCATTATGGATAGAAATAATTTAATCAAAAACATTCTGAAAATATTATTATTCGTAATAACAATTCGACAGACATTTTTAATTGAAAACGCGTACCTGCGGATCATAGGATAACAATATGCCACAGTAGGTTCCTAATTTAAGTGATTCTAAGAATTTTTTTCCGTAACGCTAAAACGTATCGTTATTTTCAAATTTAAATAATTAAAATTCACCGGCGTGCACTCAATCAAAATCCTCAACGTCATCGGCTCCGCCGCGTTATTCTGTCAAAATATGTCCGTCGTCCTTAGTTCTATATTAATACTTTGCCGTGTCTATATTGAATTCATCGCAACAGCGTCGAAACCGTTATAGGTTTATTGTATTCGCAAACTATTCGTACGAGTATGACTAAATAACATAATATATTTGCATGCCGTCACACAGGTATCTACAGTATATTTTAATGGACGATTGAAATATTTGATTCGGAAACGATTTGCGCGTTAATAAGGAAATTCGTGTGTTTAAATAATCTACAATAGACTATATTTCGATATTGGTATTATTATTATGCGATGGTGTTTCACATTGTGTCCATAATTCTATGGCGTGTGACAATTATTTCGTCGACTCGGCTAGAAATTTCGAACGGTTTTTTTTCTTCTGCAACTATGTTGTGTTGGTCGATATTTGTGATTTATTCTCGTATCTCTAACCTAATCAATTTTAACATCTTAGCTCTTGAAATCCAATTTTCCATACTGCCTAGAGCTAAATCGATTTTCAGAGAATATCTTGTCTCATTCGAGATGATAATATATCAGTTATATTTTTATGCATAGTTTGATAACTTGGGAAGTTTGCGAGTTTGTTTTTTTATTAAGTTTTCTGCATTTTAGCAAAGTTTCTATTGGATAAAAAAAAAAAATAATATATATATATATATACAAAATACAAAATGTTCCTAACAAAAATTATAGATGGTTGTCACTTAAAATATTGTTAATATTAAAAGTGTCCAATGCGGTTTAATTTAATAGAGTTGAACGTGAAAATATACAACTATTGTCAACAACAATATTAATTTACGCTTGGTAGTAAATTGCTTCATTGCTTTATTATTTTTTTTTCTCAGAATGACGCAACTCTTAAATTAAAAATATTAGTGAATTCGAAAAACGCCGTTTAAAAATTGTTTTCAAAACAACTATAATATTTTAACATTTTTCGAAACGTATCATTAAGATAATTGTAATTGTTATTTTGTCTACAAAGAAAAAGTCTCTTTAAATATCGAATTAAATTATTCGTTTTCTTTTTCACTTTAAATATATACGTTTTTTTTGTTGTTGCGATTTTAATATTTACTTTACAATTTATAGATTTATAGTACCAATTTGTGTTGGCTATATTTGTATACGTTTTTATGACGTAACGTCATAATGATTAGTAATAATATTTTACTTAGCGTGTAAATTTTATCCAGTAATCATCTATTATTTTTTGGATATTAAATTGTTTTTTTAAAATTCTAAGCTTGTACGATTTATGTCCAATGTCGATTTAACCGACTTGACTTTTGCTGTTTTGAGATAGTTCGTTAAAAATCACTTTCTTTATAAATAACTTATTACCCATAAAATCTCATACTGATTTTGTACCTAGGTACATAAAACATCATGTAAACGTGGTATGTAAACACATTGTAGTGAAAAAAAGGGTACGTTTATGTGTAGTGTTTTGAAATATTACCGTGTAAAATGTAAAACATGGAATTAAACACAAAACTGTCTGATCTTATCAGGTATTACGCATTTTAATGAAATAGGATACAGACACCACACACGATCGTATCAATAACCGATATCCGAATAACCAAAAACAGCGTTCCGTTTTGTAGTATGCGACAAAATCGATTCGTTTAATAGAAACGTATTATAATCGTAAATAATATGCTAGCGAATGTAGACTGTATAATTTTGCGTATTCTATCGGTTGAACCAAACCTATCCTTACGACTATACCCACCACTTACCGGTATACTCGCAGTTTAGCTATTAGATTACCTATTTTATAAGTATTGTAATTGTATGTAATTTGCATTAGCCGTATGTATGTAGTACGTCAAGTACATGTAATATGTATAATTATAATATATAGGTAATGAAATAAGGAGTATAGCGCCTTAGGATTTTACCGCAGCCAGCGTAGGTAGACCGACAATCATTTCTCTACTGTTTTTTTTTTTTTTGATTGAATTGTTATATTTACTAAAAACGTTATAAAAATCATAAAAAACGTAATATTCTCGTTTTTCGCTAGTTAGGATATCGTCATCAGATACTTATCTTTTTTCAGTATTACAATAACATAATATATTAATTTATTATATTCAACGTCGCTTGTTTTGTAGTTCAGCGCAAACAATAGTATGTTTTCACGTTCCTTCAATAAAAAAAAAATTACTTTTATACACGCGAATTTGCAATCGTAATCGATTCGATAATTAATTATTGAATTAAAATTAAAATTTCAGTCGGGGTTTTTAAAACTTTTGATTTAAGTTTATTATTTAAATTACACTACTATTCGACACGGTAAATTTACTTGGGTACAAATATTGTAGGTATATATCGATAGTTTGATGGTTACCGAGAATTCGTTTTTGGTATTGATTTTTATTGTAAACACCGACGTACCTCCTGGTAGGTCGTACTCCTTAATAAAGTGTAAAAATCGGTTTTAATTTTCAAAAAAAAGAGAGAAAAAAGTAGTTTTATAAAAACCGAGTGTGGATCACAAGTACACAAATGATAAGTATAGACGTTTTAGGTGATTATTTTAATTACAGTCATTCTTTTTGAACATAAGATATTTTTGTTTCTTTTTTTCTAAATAATTTTTACGAACGAACCTTTACATTTTCCGAAACAATGTCACCTCGCTCTTTATAATATGCTAATAATCGTGCTAACGTTTTCAAAAGGTAATCTATAATTATTGTTATATGTATTGCAGAGTTAACCAGTCTTTATTTCTCTCCGAGTCATTTGCATATCGCAGCTATTTGAAAACGTAATTACATTTAATACGATTGATAACATGTATTTTTAACTCGAGTGAATGTTTTCAATCGATATGTAAATCGAACATTTTCAAATGGCAATGATTTTAATTAGAAAAATGTATTATTTAAATGTCATCTTGATTTCGTGTTGCAAAATCACTTCGATAACGGACAGTATAGTCAGTATTTGAAAATCAAAAGTTTGACGGGTTTATAAAAACGCGAATTAAAAAAAATAAATAAAAATGCTCATAATAAAGTTAAACGGATGATTTAAGAATCACCCGGTATATTGTTTTGTCCGAGTCTTTGACTTTGCCCGTAACATATAACTATATAAATATATATAAAATAAACACACAGTACACTCGAAGGTTTGGTACTAGTGCAATTGTCAGCAAACGGATATTATTAATTCGGTCGACTGGGCCGTTGACTATGTGTTATAATTAGTTGTTTAAATATTGTGCATGCGTCTGATTTCACGTATACAGAAATATGATAATTTATTCATGATAATGTTAAAAAAAAAAAAAAAAATCCAAGCGTATATCCGCCGATCAGTCAACATAAAATATATTTGTTTGCTCGCATGCGTGCCGCGTGGCGCGTACGCTTAACATATTTAATTTTTTGCTTGCACATACGCATTGTAATTATCGATAGTAGTCCTTTTTTTTTTTTTATCCGATTTTCACCATGTCGTACACGGTTTTCATGTTATTTCATTTTTTAAATTCTTCCTTTATGTTAGTGAAAAATCACTCGTTAAACTCGCGTGCGTAATTTTCGCGATATCGTATTTGTCTCGTTTTCCCGACCGCGATAAACTTTCAAACATCGGTCCGCCGTACACGGCGTGTGTCTGTAACTTGCGCCAGTCTATGAAGTGTACGGCCGAATTCTCATTTCGCCTTATTATTAATATGATTAAGTGTATTGTACTTTCAGTGCTGTACAGGGTGATAAATTCGAAGCATTCCCGGCAATGTTTTTCAAAGTTTAAACAGTTTAAGTTTTTTCTCTGTAAAAACTTTTAATCGCATGCAATTCTATATTACGTAGGTATTTCAGAACTTTATCATATTGTCGTCACGTTTTGTCGCTATTTTATGGAAGTATATTTAGTATCAATTCACAATGTTATTGTACTTTCAACGATTTTAGCGAATCAGATCTGTAATTATAATTGTGCAGGACATTCACTTGTATCTATAATGCATCGAGATGCGGCGCCGGTGGACCGATATTTTTTAATCACTACAATTGAATCGCTAAAAACTATGTTGTATTTCAAATTCATTTTTCGGGCATATATAGTTTTAATTTTGGATTATGAAGCTTTGTGTGATTTGTCGTATCATAAATGTTACTCATTAAATTGATTGGAAACACTAGATTACATTTTTTTTTTTTTTTTGAACTAAGTTTGTTTTTACTATCGCATAATTACGCCATTTGAAATATTGTTTTTAAATATTCGTAAATTAGTCATATTTATCAACTATTACATAATATTTATAACATTTATACGAAGTATTCATGAGTTTATTTTTCGATTTGTAAAAAATGCACTGCTGAAACGTTAGTATTTCTCATGTTATAAATGTTAGTATTTATGAATGTAACGTAATCACCTTAGAATCTAAAATATTTTGTTGAATGTCGAAGGACTGTATAATCAATTTTAGAGGGGTTAAAAAACTCCCAAAGCAGTCCTTCTCCCTATTCCCATCGTTAGGGTAAACCTTAAATTTCGTTTAAATCTATTGTTGTAGCTTAAAGTCCCCTACCATTGACTGAACACGCCATTGGATGTGTGACATAATTTAATATGTATCTGAAGGGTCCAGCGTGATAGTTATTTTTTGAGTATGTAATGATGTGAGGGAATTATCTTGGACGGATTTAAAGACGTATTTTGCAAATGACGAATTGTTAAAACTATTCCAACGCAAATAGCTGCATTTACATGGGTGGGTTGATGTGCATAATATATCATATATGTATAATTAAAAAATATAATGTAATATCTTTAACCGACCAATGATTGCAATGACTAATAGCCGATGTGGTAAATTTATTCACGCCAATAATTACCTATGCTAAATTATTCAGATTAAAAAATTATGCAATAGTATCACTTTGTATACATTATTTCACCACAGTCGAGGCTTACTTAATTACTTAGACCAACTGATACATTTTTAATACCTGCCTCTGTGAGACTGTCGACTGTATAAAATATAATAGATAACAGATTCTAACAGTTACTTATCTGACATTTAATATTGAGACCATATATATTATATTTGCATAGGAAATAACTTAAGTATCTTTGTATACTCGTATATTTAATATTTATATTAATGGGCACACTTTTTCAGTTCTCAAAATGTTAAGGTACCCCCCCCCCCCCCCCCCCGAAGAAGTTTGGATTGTTCTCATTAATTAAAAATGTATTTTTATGCAACTATATAAGCTCTGTGCAATATGATCGCAGTATGATAATATTATAAGCATAAATAACTAACGTTATTGTAATCTCATATAGTCATATATATACGTATCATTATAATTAGTCATTTAGTTAGATTTTAAAATGTAAACTAGTTGAAATTATTAAAACACTTAAACGAAAATATTACATCAATGTTACCGTTTAATGTCCAAACACAAGAAATAATTAATATTGTCAACGCTTTAGTCATAATTCACGGAATATGTATCTGGTGTTCCGGGAACGTATCGGTGGAAATATTAAAAATTTCAGTTTATGAGCTAGACGATAAGGAATTATTAGAAAATTAATTTACTGTAATAATTCATGCGGAACAAAATAGAATTTTTTATTTTTTACTAAAAGCACCAAAATCAACCGAGTTCTGTAGAATTTTAAAGAACAGTGTACAAAATTCAGTCGAGTATACCTATAAATATTTGTTTAATAATATGTAAAAAACCAATTCTCAAGCTATGAGTTCAAAGGTACGAGGGATCTTCTTTTTTTCGTTCTTGAAAATACATCTTCATCTAAATCTATTTCAGCTGCAATTCCAATGCTGTCAACAGCAAGAAAAAGCAGCGAATCACACTCGGTCGCTCGTTTCCTATTAACAAAGCGTAGATGAGTTTAAGTTTTTTTTTTTTTTTCAGTGAAGATGAAAAAATGTTCATCGGAAGCAGTAGCCACGGACACAAAAGCCACGAGAGCATTTATATGAGTTTCGAGAAAAGCATTATAGAAAGTTAAATTTAAAATTTCGGAAAACCGAAAAAAACCACGTAATAGGTAGTCGTCTCGTTATTATCATCTCGTTTTTCTCGTTTCAACGATTATTGTTGATTTTTTTGCAGACGAGAATATTTCCGGCCGAACGACGACGCGCAGGGGCACACACAAATGTCCGCTTTCTCGTCCCGTACGAATGACGCCAACGCGTCAAACGTTTCGCGCGGAAAACGCCGGAGCCTCGGCAGGGAACCTAATAAATGATTACATTATTTCGCAGAAGACGATTGCAACGAGCAGTGTCGTATTTTATGCACATACATGTGCAGCGCACGGCGCGCGTTGTGTATTATAATATCGCATAATACGCGCCGCCGCCGTGCGTATTACTACAGTCGAAACACGGGGCAGGGCGAGACGGCGAAGGGCACGTATTATTATTGCGAACACAACTGCGGCTGTACCGAAACCGTACGGAAATTCGACGATATCATCGAGATAAGTGATAACCTATGTAATTTATTCAATTCCGAACCCGAGTGTTAATGCAATAATTGTATTCCTTAGTTTCAGGACGACGACGGGGGCGACGAATTAAAAGGGTTTAGCGATATATATGAAGCGAGCCGGGCGGGCGTGCGCTGCAGCTGCTGTGTTGCCGTTGCCGATACGTACAAGGAAACGTCTGTTGGGACAAACGTGTTTTGAAATCATAAACACGCGATATAATTGATTGTCGTAGAGGGGTTTTAACTCCGAAGAGACGCGGTCGGACACGTCGTCGTTGAAATTAACCATTTCGTTTTCACGGCAGTAATAATAATAGTAGGTATATTATAACAATAAAAATATCATATTACACTTACCGCGCGAATCATCCATATCGCGCGATATATATTTTATGTTAAATATTTTTTTTCGATAAATATCACGGCGTATTTTTCCACATCGTATTGTTTGTTGTTTTTTTACACTTTTATCAATGCCCCCTAGTGATAATTGATTGCTATCGAGTGAGTTTATCGTTTGTTTCGTCTATTTGCATAAATATTTTCTTATTACGGATTTTCAACGCAGTAGGTAATAACGATTTCGCCGACGAAAACGGTTTACCTTAATATTATATGTAAATAATAAACTGTTCATTTTATTTCTTTTCTTTTGAAATACTTGGCTGGTAATATTCGCCAAACGTTTTTTATCGAATCTTGAAAATAATATGGTTTATTGACTTTTACGTATTAACATAATGAAATACAAAATAACCAAACGAAATGTTTATAATAGAGTGCAATATTATTATAATTTAATCTTAAAGTAAAATATTGTACACTGGGTCCGTGAATCATTATCATTTTACTAAAATTATCATAAAACCAATAATGAACTAAACCTTTAACTTTCTTCTTTTTTTTTACCGTTACGAAAAAAAACAGCCAATGATTGATTATAAAATTTTGTTTTAATTTAAAAATGTATAGGTTTTATTTAATAAACGTGTGCGTCGTTTTTGCACGAAAAATCCGCATCCATTTTCAAAATATATTAGCATATATTTAGTTTTATAATGAATTTCTAATCTATTTGTTCAATCGAAAATCGTCACTATGTTCCATCATTACGTATTTTATTTTACGACAACGTTTCGTATTTTAGTTTAAATGACCAACGCATGATTTAACTCTTGATAACGATTTTTTTTTCCGTTCGTCGTTCTGCTTTGTCTTTGCCACTGTTCTTTTAAATAATATTATCATCGCATGGTTGGTACGATCGTAAATAACATTTAACGTGACGGACTTTATTTTAAACGATCAAATAGACCAGCACACGTATTATTATAATAATATTATAGACAATAGTATATGTAATGTCTTATTATTAGGTCTGGATTTAAATGATCTAAAAGCTATTTAAGTATAACGATATTCGAGTATTCATAATTCTAATATTAGAAATTACTGCTTAAAAATTTGAAATGACGTAACGGAGAGAGTTTTTACCAGTGAGCGGTCAACAACACCACCGCGTCTTTTCGGCTTGAATTATTCATTTTAAATATTCCTGGTGACGCACCACAACTAGTCGTTGTACTGTACAACATATAATGTTACATGATAAATGTACATAGATAAAAATATTGTCGAAATCGAGAATATAATGATTGATAATTAGCACGGTTCAAAAGTAACTAATTGAATAAATTACAATAGTACCTATTTCAAATTTTAAAATGACAAAATATATTAATTAAATTCAGACACTATTTTCAATCGTCTAGTTTTACATAAAAAACTTATGTAACGTTAAATTCACGCAAACATAAACGGAGCGATTAAAATTTAATTTTTAAAAGTATAAGTTACATAGATTAGTTCATGTACTTGGACTACTTACAGCGTAGAGCAAAAAATCACATTGTATTGAAATCCGGGCCCTGATTATTGGGTACATTTTTAATTATTCGTTGAAAAATTTGTAATTTCCAGACTTTTTTTTTACAAAATAAACTCGTATAATTTTACTTATTTATTGAGATGTTTATAATATGTTACTATATTATATTAAATGTATAACGATATGTTATAATTTTCTTCAAAACGTTTAATTTATTATAAAATTAAATACATTATGAAAGCATAGGTATTTTTAAATTAGGAATAAATTTATATACTTTTTTATCAATTTTAAATTACCTACTCTTGATATTTAAGTGTATCGCTGAATAAAGCAATATGAAATTTAAAAAAATTATAATCGTACAAACTCAATTAGGCGTTGGTGCTAATAAATTAGATAATACTCCTGTGTGGCTGCGTTCAAAGGTCAAATGAACAATAAAAAAAGAATTTGCTTTTATTGTCACATCGCCTACTACCTGACAAAACAATGGGGGTGAGGAGAAATCGTTAGCTTTCTCTGTAGTAATCTAATCAATGTTTATCGTTTTAGCCTCGTTCGAATCGTCGTCCAAATTATTTTTTTTAATTTGTTCACCGTTGCAATAATTAACACCATAGTAAACAATAGTCATTTACAAGACAACAAGATTGAGCATTTTCTATTAGTTTTTCAAAGTGATATTTGAAATTTTCAATAAAATTTCCTGTAATGATATTGATTTTTTTAAATCTAATATAATACTATAACAAAACCGGCTTTGTCACACAAAGATGTTTGTTACGATATGATATAATGCGAGATTTTAATTATTGGTAAACAATTTACTGATGTTTTTTTTTTTTTTTTTATCAAGTAATTATGTTGTGTTATTATAATATGAGAATTATAACACATGAGAATTTTTCTATTTTTTTTAATTTCATCGTATTCATTTGAAAACATATTAGTGTTTTCATTTGTGACGAGCAATATAGGCTGTTTATTGATTTTGAAATTAGAATAGCCGTGTACAAAACGCTTCAGTCGCATTGCTTCATTATTGTATATATGGAATTTTTTCATTAAAATCACATTGTTTTATTAAATATTACAATTATGATATTTCGCCGTTGTGTGATTTGCGTCTGACGGTTAATAATTATTTGCAGGCTTGATTAATGTTGTTTGAGAAGAACGAACGATTAAATATTAAGAGCACACGTATACCTAACAATTGATATCAAAATGCCACACGCCCATATATGTAATACAGTAATCAATGATGGGTATAATTTGTTTTTTACTTACTAGATATTAGTTATTTCTGTTTAATGAAATTCGAAAATGTTTTCAATTATTTAAAAGGAAACGTCTATATTATATTATCTAGTCTGCGATGTATATATATATATTTTATGTATCATAATATGACGTAGTTATTATGTCGTCCAATTCGATTTCGTTTTATAAACCAGAACACTCTATACATCGACGGTTGTTAACATTTGAGGAAAAAATAATAACAAATTTCTGAGTTACGAGTTTGACATCACGCGACTTCAAATATTAATGTGGTTGAAATAATCAATTCAAATACCGTATATACGTATATATAAATCAGTTTCGATTTCCATTGATACAGGTTTTGATTGAACACACATCATGGTTTGAAATTGAATTACTACGCGCGTTACGATAGAATTATTAATTTTCTAAATTATTTTTACTCGTCATATTGTATTGTAGGGCGAGGCGACGGAAAAAAGTCAAAACGAAAAGGATGAGACGCGAGTTTCAGACGAGTTATACAGTTGAGGGGAGATTGTAGAGTAGTCCTTAAAAATGGGTACATTGATCTAAAAAAAAAAATAAACAATTCTGAATAAAAGAAAGCCGGTGGATAAGTCTTTATTTTTATGGATACATAGCATCTTTAGTGATTTCTTAATTCAGTAGGTATGTTGAACGAACTTTTTACAAAATAACTAAATCGCGTATAATTGTTGTTTTTCGTTTAAATAACATATTTCGTAAAAAATTGATTTTCGAACAACATAGGTATTGAAGAAAATGATGAGAAATCTTAAAAAATGTGCAGGTCTTACATATTATTTAGTAGTTATCATTATGTAATAATTATTATTCTTGTTTTTAATGAAGTTTTTCAAAACTTGAACATTCAAATGCTCATAAAAAGTGCTTGATTATTGTCAATTTTCGTTGCGATGAAAAAATAAAAATAAAAATAGATTTTGTTAAAAACTGGTAGCCTGTAAATTGTACCGTTTTTATTTTTTTGTCGTTTTCACATTTATTTTGAAATCCGTAGGGGCAATTTAAAAAATGACCTGTGTAATGCTCCAACTTGACAACATTTGTAACCAGAAACTCTCCGTGATGTTGAAAATTGGACCGATTCTTCAAGTCAAAACCCTGATGACGAAAAAAAAATAAAAAATATACAAACTCACATCATATAAGGTAAAATCAATAGATTCCTAGTTTCACTAGGAATGTAAAAAAAATAAATACTTTAATTTATAGTTGTCATTATTTTTATACCGTTCATAAACGATTTTATGTGTGCAAAAAAATAAAATGATAAACATTACACACCTACTCTATTTATATATTTTCTGTTTTGTAATCGAAACGGTGTTCCAGGACAATATTTTATACCGTAGTATAACGGATACTATTTTTAGATAATAATTCGTATCGAGTAGATTGACCACGGACGATAGTATGATGTCTTTTTAATTATATTATTTAGCCAGCTCCTAACCACTTATACACGGAATATTACCGGACGTATTACTCGTCGATTGCTGTCGTATATCATCCCGAGCTAATATATATTATAAAGGTTCGGTGGTGCGGGGCCAGAGATTTAAAACGTCGCTGACCAAGACATAATCACAGCACGCCTTTCATCGTTAATTATATTTGTCATCGTTCTTACACTTAAAATTTGACACGCAGCTACGACGACGGGGGCTTTGCCATCCCGAGAGCTTAACGTGAGACCGGCGCGTTTACACGTTTCGCGTGTAGGGCAACGTTTTTCCAGCGCCTCTTCCTCCCGCCCACCGCGGCACTATCAAATAGCATTTTACACGAGTATAGTATTCGACGGTTTACTATCGTTTTATTTCACCGATGATTTTCCAATACTTTCATACACAACTAACTGATATCAACACCATGAGACCTTTGTGCGCTACGACGCTCACTTTTTCCCCTTTAAATGGGCCACCGGGCTCCCGTCGCTGATTAAATATTGCGGTAGTCGACCGGCGGGGCGTATCGAGTGTCGAGGGTTGGCCGCGGCAGAGGCCGATTGCTCCGGGGAGTTATGTCTCTTTCTTTCACCCCGCGACGCGGCGATAAAGTTCCCCGGGCCCAAAACAAAAGACGTAGACCGTAAATATTTCGTCTTAATTTTACATCTACCCCGTGCGCTGGGGATACGTAGACCTCGAAACGAAATGAAAATGTTTGCGAACATTTTCAATCGCGGCACCGCGCCGTCGTTCCGAATAAACCCGAGTCTGCTGCGGTCATTATTGCGAGTGCACACTCAAACATGTACGTTCGCGAGAACAACAATTATAATAATAATAATCGATCGAGTCGGATGATATTTTCACGATGTTTTTTTGAATTTTATTCTCATATCTCGCTAATAATAACAGCAATAGTAATTTTAATAACAAATAACAACAATAACAACCGATCGAAAGTGTAATAACAAAGCGTCCCCGTGCACCGTGCGTGCCGCGCCGCCGCCGCCGCCGCCGTAGTATGCGTATATAATACGTCTTTCGGAAATTCTCATCGGAAAAATAACAAAACGTACGCGTAACACTTAATGTCGTAATAATAGTAATAACAATAAAAAATATGTATATACGTATTAAAACGAATCGAAGGAATGTAATAATAATAATAATATAAACGCGCGTCGCGGTAGAACGGAGGGAAAAAAATCCGTCAAAATATCGTATCCTCGAGCCCGCGGCGGCCGACACGAGTTTTTATATTACCGTAATATCGTGAAATTATTACGCGTCGGAACGAAAAACCTTATATACGTATAGTAGTAATAACACCCGATAAATAATATTATTATAAATAATAATAATGTCGCGGCGGCCGAAAAGCGATTACGACGACGGAGCGGACACCGTCTAGCCCCGCCGACCCGTAGCGGTTTGAAATGCAATATTCGAATATTCGAATATTCGAATTCGAATAGTTCTTACGTAATGAAAATTATTCGTTTACCTTTTCGCGTAACACTCCATAAAACGTTTAATAATAATATTATATTATGCCTTATGATGCATAAAGGCCTGCGAGAAGTGGGTTCGTCGCCAGCGATATTGACAACTCGAGTATATCGGCTATTATACAGGGCAATTAAAATACAAAAAAAATTAAAATCAGGCAAAATACATGTATATCATAATTAAATTATTATTATATAATAATGTATTAGTTAATTTATTACTAAGTAATTACGGGTCTAGTTCACTTTTATTGTGGGATTTTTCGGTTTGAAATAATTTACTGACTTGAGAATTAAACGTATAGTATTAAAGGCTTGTCGTGGAAAAACGGATAAAACATATTAGGTATTGTAGCATCGAATTATTCGAATATTTGAATTAATTACGATAGAACCATTCGAATATTCGAATAATTCCCATCACTAGTTTGAACCCCCGCCGCGGATAGTAGCACTACCGCGGTATCGGTAACCGGTCGCATTCATTGTCGCCGCCGCCGCCGCCGTCCCCACCAACGGCCGAAAACCGGTACGCGCGAGACCAACGCACGAACACAACGACGGTTAGAAAGAGAGCGAAAAAAAAAAAAAAAAAACAACGTGAGCGCTCGCCTCGCAGACGCGCAGTTGCGCACTAGCAGTCGGTCGCGTTCGTTCGTCTCGTCTCGTCGTGTTGTCGCGTGCTCTCGATCCGGTTCTTTTTAAATTTTCGAATTTCTCTTTCGCGCATTTGCCATCCCGAGGGAGAAACGACCTGTGCGGAAAGAAAACCGGCGAAGTGTGCGCGCGCGCTTGGTTGGTGTGCAGCGACGCCGTTGATGCTCGCCCGTGTTGTCGTCGTCGAGTCCGAGGTAAGCCGTTTATATTTATTTTTATACGTTTTCTATCACCGGTGTCGATTACGACGACGTCGTCGTACCGGTCGCCCCCCGAATCCGCTCCAGATACGCCGCCGGGGGGTTTCCGGCGCTCGCGGTTTTCGTTTTTCGCTATCGTTTTCGGCGGATACGGTTCGATAGCGATACGATGCGCGCGAAAGGCGGCGGGGTTGGTAGGAGGAGGTCTGTTGCTCGGTATTAAATCGCGCGAACACGCCGTCGTGGTCACCACAAGTTACCCGCCCCCCCTCCCACCGTGGGTGTTACGATATTATTACGCGTTATTGCGACCGCTAAACCGAGACCGCGGTTATATGGAAACGCGCGGAGAAATAGCACCAAAAACTGACGCTCTGGACAACGCGATCTTTGGCTATATCTCACGGTCGTAGCCGTCTCCTTTTCGCAGTCGCTCCCGTTTTCCGCGCTCGCGCGTCTTTGCCCAGTAATCGTTGCAGCGCCGCCAGCCGATGTAAACCGGGCTTTTGTGGATTCGCGATAAATCGCGATCGTAATACGAACGATCATTGTGCTGTTTTTTTTTTTTTTTTCACCCGTTGCGATAACGTACTATATATACACTCGTATATATATATATATCGAATGAGCTGGTAAGTAGATAACCGCTCACGGTACCTATGTATATCACAAGTCACTGCGATGGTAATATCATTTTTTTCGAACTACGCGGTCTTCCGTGAAACGTCATTTCCGCTGACGAATCGCGCGTCATTCGTCATATAATGTAGAGTTCGGAGATTTTTTTGTGGGTAAAAAT
Organism: Drepanosiphum platanoidis; assembly: GCA_948098885.1. NCBI lineage: Eukaryota > Metazoa > Arthropoda > Insecta > Hemiptera > Aphididae > Drepanosiphum > Drepanosiphum platanoidis. Next base: position 18,291,301 of record OX402529.1, read on the forward strand.
ACCACGAGACGATGAAAGTAGTAGAGTCTGTGGACGGCGTGCGCGTACACCGGTTACCCGCCCGATAACAGTTTTAGACGCGTACGCGGTGTTATTATTGTTTTTTTTTTTTTAAGAGGTGAGAAAGAAGGAAGTCGCCCGCCGGGGCAAACGTAATACGTAGATGACGTCATCTGAGCGCGCGTCGTTCAAAGACTCCGTGCAAATTTATTAGCCCAGTAACCGGGAAAAGTGTACGACGACTTATCGTTTGCATTATTATACACATAATATTATTATTATGTAGACGGAATAAGGCGGCGCGGTGACGCGATGACCTCACACGATGGCGTTTCAATTATTGTCAATACTAAGCGATTTACAATATTGTGTTCTGATAAATCTATGATAAAATCCCGTACGGAACGGTTTATAAAATATTATAAATTCATTTTATTATTTTAATTTTATCATCGTGACGCGTGACGTTTGCGCATAGTCATAGATTCGTAGCCCGTAGAATGTGTGTCATCGAGTGTGTGTTTTGTACGTACATCCCACGGACTGGAATTTTAATTTTTATTCATTTTTTTTCCCATGACAATCTATATAGAGTGATCTTTAATTATTTCGTGGTTTTATCGATATTAAAGCCAAGTGCTCGTGTGTTTGTACGAAAAAAGAGCGTCTAACGTATCGATTTATTTCCGTAAAGCGAAAACAATTATTCTCTATTACCTTTATTCTGGCCATTGTCTATTGAAGGGCTTTAGAAAAATACGTTAAAAGCGGATATTATATTATGAAATCTAATGGAGCGTGTCCATTAATTAGTTGGTCGCCGCATGCCTTATATTAGGATATACCAAATTACAATGTTGTTTTCCACTGGTTTTTTAACCGTGATTCCTCCTTACATGCCTCGTTATTATCGCGCATGGTAATAGATGTGGTTTATAATTGAATGTAAATTAACGTTTACGAATGGAAATCATAACGGGAAAAAAAAAACTCCGGATAAAAAATTTTTCATTTGGAAACGTCGGATAAAGGGCTGCCTTGTCTGTTGCTGTTGTACTCGTATATACCTGCCTAAAATACCGATTGAATTTCATTTTCTGGTTCGAAGCTCTTTGTGGGGCTTCGGTGTATATGGTGAACCACGTTTGGGTTTTAATATACTCATGTGATTGGAGTGGGGGGGGGGGTTGAAACCTATGGTTTTACATCGACTGTTGAGTATAAAAAAATTAATTTAAACCATTAAAATCCCATGTAGGTACTATAATATGTTTCAATTATTTCCGAATTGGACATTTTAAAAATTATTGTCGTCTCGTGTGTATGTTATAAAATTTTTTTATACATTTCTAATGCTCTGTGCAGTGCTTGTAATAATAATATTATGGTCGTTGCGAGAACCGAGTGCGCTACAGGATTGCGTTTTAACGCCGTTCGCGTTAATGTTTATGGTTTGATATACCTCTATAATAGGTATATCGTATATATATATATAAACATAGGGTTTCCCGCGCCCTAACCGCGAAATCCATCAGTATGTTTTTGACATTAATTTAAGTTCTGTATTCACGACGAAACCCGCCCGGTGAAGTCTTAGTGTCGATTAAATAAATAACAAGTTTAAAACTTGTTTCGAAATTAAATCCTATTTCATTAACCGCTTCGGGTTTTGGAAATTCCAAAAATTGTTCATTCATTTTACATAATATGAAAACATACCTTTTCTATAATATAATATTATAACTTACATTTCGGTATTAAAAAGTTGTGTTTCGCCTAAATCTTTTAGTATTGTAATAGTATTCAAAATCACTATGAAGGTATGGTTAATATAAATTAAAATTCCATATAAAAACATTTCATTTCACGTAAATTTCAGTAAAGTTTAAAGTATAAAAATATTAGTTTCATACAATTATTACTAGTGCGCATTACATTACATAGAAGTGAATTCGATTTCTTTCAAAATTTTAAAGAGTGTTATTTTTTTTATTGTAATGTTTTAAACCTTTTTAACTTCATACAATAAGTGTTATTTTATTGTCTAATAATAAGCGATGGTTAGAATATTTTTCTCAGAACAACGATCTTAAGTTTGGTAGTATCTTTTATATTTATTCCTAAGTGCTTTCTCTTAACTTGTTGAAAAGTTATAAAAATATGTTGACAATTTTTAAATTATTTTTTTAATATTATTTTCGTAGTAATAATTTAGTAAGCTAACCAAAAAACTGACATTCTAATGTTCGATTAGGGATTATATCGTAAAGATGAAATATTTTTTGACTAAAATAAGTTACTATTAGAAACATGTGATATCACATCTATGATAAATAGTTATTGCTTATTGTAAAGACTTGATTATTTTCTGATACCTAATCATAAAATAAAACTAAAGATATATCACACAAGTGATGATGATTTGATTTGAATAAATGACTAGTTTTTAAACGCACCATTGTGAATTCGTAAACTCTGCACAGTCAAAATAATAATTTTCCAATTAATTAGTGACAAGCATTAATATGCAGTTTGATAATTAGATAGAATTAAATTAAATTATAGGTAGATATGTTATTTAAAAGTACTGTTTTGTAGACAAATTTTTTTTCATTTCATACAGATTCTATTTTAATACATTTTTTTGTCAAAATTAACTGTTAAAAAACTGAAAAAATAACGGTAATATGCAGCGTATTTATTATTCATTTTGCGATAAACACATATTATAAAAAAATCCCTTCGATTCCTTTGATATGCAAATAATTTGGTTAAGAAGTTTTCATATCGTTAATATTCGTGACACATTGATATTAAACAATTAATACAGTCGTAAAAGAATATTTACCATAGCAGTTTTAATGTCATAATTATTATTTATGCCGTGAAATAAATGAATTGTTGTTATCCATAAAATAATGACACAATGTATATTACTCATTAGTATTAATAATAACAATAATTTTTTAACTATTTGGTAATTTGTGAGACAATAAGATGTTTGAAGAAATTTAATTTTTAACGTAACGCTTATTCTAAAATGCCTTATGATAGTAAAATGTGAAAGAGGGAAGTTATGAACTTATGAATACTTAATTATATTTTTAGGAATTATTGTCTTTGAAAACTCTATTCATCGAATTTTCCATTCAATACATTTTTTTAACGGTTTCAAAGCTTATTTACATTCATGGTACCCATAGAAAATAGTTTTTATTTAGTAAAATTACAGTGTTCTAGACTCAAACTCAATCTTAATTTTCAATTATTTTTCCGAAAATATACAATAGTTTGAAAAAATTGCCATAGGGCATGTTTATTTATGAGTTATAACGCATCATGTATTTCAATTATAACATATAATATTTGATATTCAATCATTTGCATAGTAATATTAGGTTTTTCTTAAAAAAATAAATGAAATTTAAAATCGAAATTGTATTTATTTTAAACAGCTATAATCGGTAATCGATTATAATTTTTTTCCCAATGAAATAATTAAAAAAAAATAAATTTTTTTTATTCACATATATCTCGCGAAACTCTTAGGTTCCGTAGAACACACTTTGAGAACCGTTACAATAGGTAATAAGTATAATGTTATCTGCATTAATATTTAATAATAATCATTGATATTTGTTAACGTTAACGTTAATTAATGTACTGTTTGATAGTTAAAGAGACAGCAGTTTATTGTCTTTATAGTGATTTGTATAGAAATAATTTACCGCGTATGCAGTGACAATGGTTTTTACCACCGTGACTAAAATGATAGGCGAGTGTATATATCGCGAATATAATAGGTTTTGGTCACTCGGAAGTTCTTTTGAAAATACACAATTGCTTTTACCCCTCTACATAAGAATCGCATAGACAGTGTGGTACAGAAAATTTTTTTTTTTTCTATCTCGAGAACATAATATATTTGACTTCATTCAGCCATAATACAACACACCTATATTTTATAATAATTGTATGTACAAACATAATGTATACTTACATGGGATATGGAAACTTTTGAATTCAACGTGCATTATATAATATGTTTTCTTTTAGTTCCATTCGCTAACGCGGCTTCAATTAGTTAAATTTACCATTTCGTTCTGTTAATACTAAATAGGAACACCCAACAGAAAATCAAACAAATATTAGAGTTTTTTTCATGTTTTTTTCTATAGGTCCATTCACGTCAGACCAAAAACAAAGAATTATTTCCAAATTATTTATTTTAAATTATATTGCATAGCCTGTGTGGTAGCGGGGAATTTTTAATTTTTAAAAATAATTTTAATACTTTTCAAATTAAAATCTTAAATATTTCAAAATAAGTTTTGACTTTTAAAGTTTTCTTTGAAGTATAATTTTATACAGATAAAAATCAATGCGTCGTATGAGTACAGCGTTTAAATATACATAATATGTCGGTACATCTATTCATATAATATTTTAAAAGAAGTATAGAACATAATATATTGAATAAAAACGTACAGTAAAAAATATGTTAAGCTTTTACTGGATTTTTTTTTATAACAATTCTGTATAAAATATTCCGAGTTAACCTATAATGCATTTTCCATATTCATAAATTTATTTGTGGATGGAACTAAATACATAGATTCGAAGTAGTTTTTTTAAGTTTTATAGGTGGTGTCTATAATAAATTTAGCTTTCATAAATATATTTGAAAATAATAACCATTAAGAATGTAATAATAATCTAATAAATTGTATCATATTATTCTATTTCATTCTATTACTATAGCGTGGTTTCGATTTCAATTTTATATATATCTTTTTATGCTTATCATTTCGTTTAGTTAACATTTTTCACCAACAAATCTTTTATTTACTTTTATTTCACTGCTGTATTTTGATTTTTGCTCTTATAAAAGTATTAAATATTTAAGTGACGACTATAGAAACATTGCTTGGCACATATTTTTATTTCAGTAGTTTCACTTTCTCTTCATATTCATAATTTTAATCGTAAGTACAATACTCCAACATAGTTGGTGCGTAAATTTTTGATTACGATGTACTGGCAAGACAGGTTTTATTTTATAAAATATTTTTGATAGATAGAAATTGATGGGTATTTTATTTTAGATTCGTTCTCTTAATGAGTTTAATATTTTTTTGATATTCGTAATCGTTTACTTTTTATCGAAAAAATAATTTTTGAAAATAAAATATTTTATTTCGCTATAACGTAAAATTTGATTGAAAATCAATCGACTACATTAAAGAGATATCTATCTGAGATATTAATCACGTATGTATGAGTTAATTAATTATCGACGGCATTATTGTAAAAAATCGTAACAAATTCTTGAGATTTTCCTAATCAATGTGTGTTACATCAAAACACATCGAGATTCAAATAAAACAAGTGGTATGAAATTCTGTAGCGTATCCGACATATTTTTACCTTGATTTCAATAAATTTCAAAATAATCGAACGAAACAACACGGTCGTCTTTTAACTACCGCTTTCTTTTTGTTTACTTGTTGAAATATTCGATCGAAATAGGTTCGTTTCTAGAGACTTGTTTTATTCATTATTATATGAATAAAATACGATTTTCGCTTATAAAATTGCTTAATTTATCTATATACCTAGTTAACACGTGTTCGGTCAATTAGTCAATAATGATTACTCGTTAAGTTTCCACTACTCATACCAACTACATTCGAGTTAAACAACTCGAATTTATTTATATAATAAAAACATCATTATTATTTGTTGTTAAATTTGTTTCAAATGGAGCTTCTGAAATAAATGAATATTAAATTCATTTGATGACTCTTGTATGTGTGATTTGAAATGTAATTTGAATTATCGAAAATATCTAGTCATCAAATCTCATCAAGTTTTTACAACCATTCGGAGCACTTCACATTTCTTTATACTGCCGTCTCAAGTATGTTGATCAAATCCGTGTGTTCCACACTGCTCGGAAGGACGTTTAAACGCTTGCAGTAGTGAGTACTTTTGACATGCGTGTATTTACTCTGACGATATCATTGGCATCGGAACGGTGATTTTTATCGAGACCAAATCGGGTCTGACTGTGCCGAAAAGTTATTAAATATTAATTCTACCGAACAAAATGTGAAACGCGAGTTTGGCGTTCGTTTCATAATTTTGTGGACGTGATATCGATTATTTAAACCATTAATTAGTAATTACCGTTAAGTTTTTAGACCGGATATCCGGAGACAAACGACGCAGTGCCCGTATATTATTATTATTATGAAAGGACGGATAACAGACTTATATGACAGTCACCAGATGTTTGGTTGTGCAATCTCTTTATAATAACATTTTAAACGAATCCTTGTCGCATTATTATTGTAACTTGGTATACAAACGCACGGCGTATATAATATAAAAAGTTAATTATTGGTCGTGCACGTCGATGGTGGGTTACTTCGGCTTAAATAGGATACGTTTCGGATATAGGCATATGACGTACGTGCTTGTAGGTATAAACGCAAGATCTGAATTACACGAGTTTTATTCAAAATAATTTTTAATATACGTTTATTAAAACATATGGCATTTGTAATGCCATATTTAACTACTCTGTAACAAATGGCCTTTCGCAGCATCGTAATTCATACCGAATGACAGGACTTAAATCAAGTCGAAACAAAACGGAACGCGGTGTCGCGGAGAAGGATTTTTTGTAATGTCGGCCGTGTTTTTATAAATAGTACAGACGTATTGGACATCTTTTCCGTACTCATAATGTTGAGATCGCAATAGTAACAATTTCAAAATCATCAAGACAAATTTGTCCAGTTTAACAGATTCCTCGATTGTAGAACAATGTAGGGTAACCGTGCCGGTATCGGGTACAGAGCATTAAGAGTCAAGAGATACGCTTCATGCTTTCTAACCAATATTGTTTTGAGATGTTGTTTTTTAAAACAATTCGGAAAGACGGAATATTAATTGTAGATTCAGCGTGGAAAAATAAATAGCCAGACGTTCATGAACCATAGTGGTAAATTATATGATCCAGAGTTCGACCATTGACCAATTGTACAAATACATTTTTATCGAAACTATCTATACAGTTTATAGATTTGTTCGTTCGTGGTATTAATAAATCGAACATGTTATAGGTTGATTGCGTTTCATAACTTTCAAAAAGATTGGTTGAATAACGGTTAAAATATAAGCAAAAACGTTCAATGTTCAAACGAAATTATAATAAGGTACTATATTATAAACCATGTGCGTCAAATGTAATTGAATATCAAAATTGATACTTAAAATGAAAATAGTACTCGTAAGTTCACTTTGAATTTAGTCTGTGATAAACTAGTGAACGCCAGTAATAATATTTATGGTAGTCGACTTGTTAAATGTTTTATTTGACTGTTAATCTATATTTAGTTTTCCCACAATTATTGTGGCCAGAGCCTACTTCATGTTTTGTCTTATCATGTGCACCGAGTGGAATAATAGATCTTCTGTTCACGGGGTTTGAATCAAAATAGGTCGTTACTTCGTTGTTAACAATTGGTTGGTTTATTCTTTATTTTTTCGGATTTGAAGAAACATATTCATCTCGACTATTCAAGCAAAACTGGTCGTCGGCCTCGTTGTTTGTTAGAGATAAATAATTATCAATGTCCCATGCCTAATTATTTATTTTGTCATAGTATAAGTACTGATGTACCGATATGGCATAAGATAATGGTGGGGGTTAATGGGGGTAAATACCTCCCTCTTGAGCTTATTATATAATAGTTATACTCGTATATATATTATTGAGTAAAATATAGATAAATATAAATTACTTTTTTAAATTTGATTTAAAATTTTTCAAAATTAAATAAAATAATTGATACTTTTTACACTCACCTATTAGCTATTCTTCTACCTTTTATGTGTATGAGTATTCTCAGTTTATTTTTTCGTTCATTTTCATGATTTTCTTGCTAACGTCCGAGAAACGTTGTAATTTGAATATTATTTTGATAATCAGTGTCCCATTTAATCCCTATCGGAATAATGTTATCTTATTGTCCCAAAATTGGTTGAACAGGAAAAAATGTAAAAAATAAATTTCCTTTTCCATTTTATATTTAGTTCCCATGAAAAACAGTTAAGTTATTACGACATTTTAATAATTAAACTAATTTGATATAATTCTTCGTGAACATTTTTCGAATAAATATTTCAGTACCATTGTCATTTCTTGTATTTATTTTTTTTTCTGTCAGTTTCGTTTAAATTTAAAAACCTCTCGTTGAACAATGATTTCGTCGAGCTTTTAAAATGAAACATTAATTAGTCATCCGTAACGACTAATCACATTGCCCGTAAACAATTAATGTATCTTACACCTTCCTCTTATTTTATAACTATTGCCGCCGCTACCACGTGTGGGAAAATGTACAAATAATAACTAGTGGTTTATTTTATATCAGTTGTAATTTGTAACAATTTATTAACATATTATTATATCGTATATTCAAAACGGCCGGAAATTGCTTTCAATCATAACTCGCGTAGAGAGGGGAAACATTTAGAACACGTATTAAAAATGATTAAATTAAATACTATTTTACATTTATTATTTAATTTTTTTTTTAACATTGTTGTTTAGTAACACAGTGGTTGAATCGATTATTACACTTCATAATCTCCGACAATTATTACACATATAGCTCACTATTTATTTTTCGTTAGTAAAAATAAAATTCACGACGGTTTTTGAAGCTCAAAAGGAATACTAGGAGATGAAATATTTTGCAGATGGCGAACAGGTGTTGTCGTGTGGGCATTGGGCAGGTGTTGTTAGTTGCATCACACATCTGTAAACAGAATGTCATGAATCTTGCATTTCTAAAATAAAACATTACATTATATCAGAACGAAATAAAAACAATGTAAATCTTGTTTAAGGTATTGCCAGAGCAATAGTCGTCGAATAAAGGTTGAAATTGTATTTACGAATTGTTTCGAAATTCCGATACAATATAATAATATAAATGTTTAAGCACGTTTCGTGGTGTATAGGTTGATGATAGGTTTTTTTTTCATTTGGATGGTATATAGTTAATACATATTTTTTCAATTAAACTATAATGTATTGTGTTCATATAAGTGTATAGTTTATTTTATTTTTTTCAGATAAATAATGATCTCGAGACAATTGGTATTGAAAGAAAATTTAATTATATTAGCTATTTTGTTTTAAGCGTAACATGACACACATAGCTAAACAACTGCATTGTTCATAAACTAATTTTAATCTATAATATTAATAATTTATAATATACTGATAACCGATGAAATGAATTATCCTACAATTATCATTTTGTGTAGGTGTACTCGTATATTTTCAATATTTATTCACAAACTAATTTGTTTATTTTCATTCGATATCAACATAATATTGAAAATAATTAATTTATATTTATTAGTACGTATCGCATTTAAACATATTCAACGATTAGATAAACACATTAGTTCATTTCTATTACATTTTAGTGTGACCTTTTACGACTATTTATTATAACAAAACAGTCTTTTTTAACACTAGCTTTTTATTTAGTACAAAAAAGTATTTTAGTAACCGTAAAAAATCGACATTTTTTGTATCTTTGGCTTTAAACACAATCTTAACTTTGCTCTTAAATCTTTAAAGATCTGATGAAAACGGTATTATTCGCACTGACAATTTAGTTTATTTCGTAAACATTATTACACAACGATGTTTTATATTATCGATACTAATTAATAATTGTTTTTTTCCCATCAGTACGTAAAATACGCTTTCTATTTTGTAGAAAGAGTTAATAACAGAAATACCGAAAACATGAAACAATTGCAAATTGTAAATATAGAAATGTGTCGGTACAAGTTATAACAATAATAATAATATTTACTTTCGTGCAAAAATCGTGCAAAAAAAAAAATCCTTAAAAATAATTAGACCTATGTTTTTATACACGGTGGATATAAATTTGTAGAAAAAATTAAATCGTAAATATTACATATTCGTAATACAATGACTTCACTGTTTAAAAATCTAATTAAGTAAAAACAATATCGAACGTATTTAGTTAGACGACAATATTTTTATTTTATAACGATGTTTTTATACTTGATCGTTGTTTTTTTAACAGTCGATTAAATGTTATTATAATCATTTTTGCGTACGAAATACCAATGACGTTTTCGTTTTCTAAATAAAACGTAGGTTGACGATGAATTTTTAATTTTATTCGATTCTCGAACAATATTATACAATATACACACGCACACGTATACATCAATAACGACAATAACACTATTATTGTATCTTATTCGATTTGTTGATAAGGATTTTTAACTTGTCCGGATTGATTTACGAGAATAGTTTATTTCCAAAAAAAAAATCATCATTTGAACAATAATAACAATAGCTCTCATTTACATTTATATCACCGCGCAAGCTCCTGAGATAAAATTCGGTTTCAGCTCAAGCAAATACGTATGTATATTAATGCGCGCATTTTCTGTACGCGACCGTGTAAATCCTAGTCAAGGGTACATTAGTTCACTTTAAGTTATGGTAGTTTTTTAATTTAGAGCCGTCGCGAATAATTTCCATAGGTATACCGTAGAACGGCGCGTCCTGCCCGGGATTTGCCTACTCCGTTCGGATTGTGGTAGTTGTAGCATTTTACTTGACGAAAAGTTGTCTCCGTAATAATTGTTGGGCTTTGGGTGATAAAACTCGAAGACTTTAAAGCCCCGGGGTTTATTATTGCCGATATTGTAGTACGATACTCGGAATGTATTAATGTTTTATACGTTCATGTAAACAAATATTGTGTACAGAGATTTTCCGCCTTACGTTTCGTCTGTCATAATAAAACTTTAATTCCGACCGGGCGGCTGCGAATTTTGATCGGAATTTATCGTGTGCCGTATCTTCTTTCCCTATATTAAGTTGAAAATGAAAAAGACAATTATTATTGTTTTGAATAACTAATTTACACGGACATTATTAAAAACGGTGGTGTCGCATTTAAAATGGTTTTGTGCAGAAAATAGAAACAAAGAAAAATGTTCGGGTCTTTATCTTTTTTTTTCTTCATCTTGAATCGCTTTCTAAAGCATAATTTACAGCTCATTATTATCTAACAGTTTTACTGTGTATACATTTTAATGCGTGTCAAATCGATGTCGAAATGTGTACTAAAAAGTAGTATTTTACACTATTAAATTGATTCGAATTAGAAAAAAAAAAAAAAAATTACTCATTCCATTTAACCGTTATTGTGTGTTAATGTCTTTGTCAACGAGACTTAGACATACGGGTAAAAATACTTTTGATTATATAATATGTACTTTATAAAAAGAATAATATAGTGGAACGTTGTCTCGTTTAAAATAATCTATTCTGGCCATGATTTACGATAACTTTTGTTCGCTAACAGTTTCTTCTACTCTGTTTCCCAAAAACTCCGGTTTCCTTTTAACAAGATGTTTATCGGTTCGCCGATTTCCGAATAAGAGTTTTTTTTTTTTTTTCTGTACAGAATAGTTTAGCACTAAACTTTCTAACAGTATTATATACATTTTTTCGCAGAGTATTTGACAAGAGCTTGAACTGTTGATGAGCATAACCTGCTGCTGTGTCCATCTACAATGGGTAAACTGCTGAGTCTGTTATCTCGAGACGACAGTAGTTGCTGTTCTGCTCAACATAAGTACGATATATTTTTAGATTTTGAAAGTAAGTATCAATTTCGCACATTTATCAGTTGTTAAAATAGTTTTATCATTATTCGTTACATATATAATTCTAGTAGTTGTTCTTTTACGATTAATATCGCATAGTATTTTTCATTTTCATTTTTATATCGAAACGTTAGTAAAAATCTGATTGTAACTATATTTAGATCTCGTTTCAGTGATTTTTCAGTGCGTTTTAAAATTTCTATCCCCCAGATTATTGTAATATATACCGAAATTTATAATACAGTATAAAGTTATTATTACAAAAAAAATTAATTATTGCAATAATTGCAATTGTATTGTTGTATACAATAGGTACCTACTATAACATTTCTAGAAAAAAATATTTATCTAATGTTTCTTCTACGTTTTTTTTTTTTTTGATAGAGTAATGATTGCAAATTTTTTTTTTTTTAATTCTTTAGAACGTGTAATTAGTTAACTAATGTTTCATTATTATTAAAAATCAACTTAAAAGTAGTTTTAACTGTTGAAGTGCTTAAATAATTTAAACTTTTAAATACTGTGAAATGTAAAGTTTTGACATCAAATAAAATGTTCAAAATGGACTTTCATTACCTTTTAAAACAGTTGTTATAAACTTTATTTAAATTCTCTGCATACATTATAAAATATTTTTTTGTTTTATTCACTTGGTTGTAAAATTGAGTGTTGGGGGTTTCATTACAGTGTATTTTGATTTTTAAGTCAAAACATGGAAACATTCCGAATTTAATAAAACATCATTGTTTCACTACAATTTACTGCAAGTTTTGCCATTATTTTCTTTGCTATTAAGTCAACGTTCTTTCACTAAAAAGTCATACTGAGAATAGTATTTTTTCCGCAAATAGAATACAAATTTTATAGCCATTAAAGTGGATAGATTTCTATTAATTGCATTAAAACTTCAATTATGTTTTATTAATTTTCACAACGCGTGAAAACAAAATGTATTTAATACGTAGTAACATTTTTTTAAATTTGATATTTTACTTAAAGTATTTTTATCTTAGGATATCGTGTCTAAAATAATATTATTACCAAAACAACATTTATATGATACAGTAAAACTTCAGAATGTTTATTTTTGAGCTTCATTAATTAAAAATAAGTAAACAATGTACAGTTCTAAAGTACAAAATTATTTCACTAAAACTATTTATGAACTCATATAATAATTGTTAAACTTTCTTTATTGCGATGTGACTCATTTGTGTGATAGACGAGTTATTAGTTTTTAATCATCTTAAATAATACTATTGTGTGTTTCGTATGGCGGTTGTTAATAAACACAACCTAGGTACAAATTAATTTTATAGTCTCATAACGTTATAGGTTATGACTTCATTAAATTTCATTAACGACGCAAGTGTTTTTTTTTTTTTTAAATTATCGCACCAATTATATGATCAACTCTGACCGATGACATTTTTTAATTAGTATAAGAGAACGTTTTTACTTTTCAGATGCCGAACCTACTGAAAGTGAAATGCAACTATTTGATGAGGTTCAAATTGTGCTTACGGAAGCTTACGATGTGCTTTATGAGCTCAAACATTATTCGGGTGCTGATAAATACATAAAAGCGGCGATTAATAACCCGTGCGCCGAACAAAATGCATTGACTTTGGAAGAGTTAATGCCCCGCGTTCGAACATTGAGACGGTTTTATTTTTTCTCTGAAAAACTAGGTAAATCATTTTATTAATTCAAGTATTTATGACGTGTTTACGAATGTTGTAAACTGTATCGATGGTCAAGTTTATCGGTAAATGTTAATTAATTACAATTAATAATATATATTATATATAGGTATATACCTATGTATTTGTTAATTATCATTTCCAGGTAATTAAATTTAACTAATTCATTTAAATAAACGTCTATGCCGTTTCTTTTATTCGAGTTTAAAAAATAAATTCCCAACTATTATGTATGCAATATTAATATTATGGTTTTAAGAAAAAAAAATGGCTACGTTTTTCTTTATATATATATTATGTATGATTATGATGAGTTAAAATGGGCATATTAACTTTTTAAATTATTAATTAGCATATTTGAATTGATACAATACAAGTTTACCCTTTAATCTGATATAAAACTCTTTGATAATTTCCACATGTATATGTTATTTTTCAGCATTGGTTATACCTCAAATTTTAACTGAAATATGTTCAGATGATATAACTCCCTCGGTACATCTAGAAAGTCAACAAGCTCTAGTCAAACAGTTCTCCGAGATTATTGAGTTTGTGTTGAAGTTCGACGAATACAAGGTAATATTGTCTTACCGGAATTCGTTGGAAAACTTTGTCTAAAAAATACTTTTATCGTAGTTGTTTGACTAATTTGTATTTGCTTTTAAATTTCAGATGCGAACTCCAGCGATTCAAAATGATTTTAGTTATTACAGGCGAATGTTGATGCGCGGGGACAAGTCAGTGGATTCGCTTACCGACGAAGACAGAGACTCCTACTCTGATAATTTAAAAGTTGCTAACAACGTGTCATTGTTTTACGCAGAAGCAACACCAATGTTGAGGATACTATCAAACGTCACTTCAAATTTCCTGAATAAAGTAACTGCAGTATATACTAAATATTTTATATATTATATACACAGAATTTTAGATGTTTGCCGAGTTTAAATATTTTATCGTATATCACAAAGTTTCTTCGGGAGTAGAATAATACCTTCTTAGAAAAAATTATTTTATTACTATTCATAGCGCACGCTTTTTCTTTTTTTTTTAAATATCCAAAGTATTTCTTTCCTAAAATAATTTTTATTTTTTATTCTTTCTCGCAATGTAGAGTATTCTCAGATGATGATATTTACAGTCGCTCGTTAATGAAATGCTAACATAATTTTTCGTTTCCAGGACAAACGGCTCACAGATTACGCTATTGACATGTTTAGTACCATGGTAAAGGTGTGCATACGCATGTTGGAAACGCCGTAAGTAAAGACTTGGCCGACACCATACCCCTAATCCGTTGTATAAAGAAAACGTATTTACGTGGGTGTTATGTTCTACAGGACCGTTCAGTTCAAAAAACAAGAAACACACCTTTTTATGCTCCGCGTTTTGGTCGGCCTCATCATTCTGTACGACCACGTGAATCCCAACGGCGCGTTCTCCAAGACTTCCAACATAGACATTAAAGGTTGTGTACGACTGCTCAAAGATCAGCCGGAAGAGTTTCAGACTGAAAACCTGTTGAACGCACTGAGGTAATATAACAAATATATACATACGAGTATAATACCATGTATAATAATAATCATTATTAAAATCGAGTTGACCGTTTATTTTTATTTTTTGTTTCTCGCAGGTATACGACTGCCCATTTAAACGACCCGTCTACGTCGAAAACACTTAAAGCCCTGGTGATGGAGGCGTAATAGTTTTTTTTTTACCATTTGATGCTCAATCCAAGATCTGATTTTTATTTTATTCGTAATCGTAGCATATTATATATATTATATTTGCGTGTGCGTGTACCGATATGTGTTAATATAGAATTATTTTGTAAGCTCTAACGATAGGTACGATGTAACGCGTTTTAAGATTATTTTTATTTTCACTTCTATACTGTTTTTACGTCTGTGAACGAGTAAAGGAAAAAAAAAAGAAAGAAAGTATTTTTATATTAAAATTCCGCCTCCGCGATTTTAATTATTCACGCTCGGTCGGGGGTTCCGCCTAACCCTTGTGCCCCCTGTTGTATTTATATTTTATACATATATTAACTTTTAACCGTTTCGAGAACTGTACGCGCGAGATCAAAGCAAAAAGTTACGTGCAGAACAATTATCTACGTTATCGCATATTAAACACGAAAGGGGTCTTCTAGCACCTTTTAATTATCATCAACTACACTGTACACCGTGGCGCGCGCATTGCCGTAATGTATAGTATACGTGTATCGCCCCGCGCACAGATGGTATGCGAGCAAAACGAGAAGAATAATGTAAAAAGGTGGTGTTGTGCGTCGTTACGCATCTGTAATATTAAATATTTCGACAAAGACGTATTATTATTTCGAGACGAGACGGGGAGAAATCGATCACGGACGTTTTTCTTTTCGCCCTCCCCCCGGTCCACCGCGGAGCGCGAAACGGACGAGCGATATTATTCAATCCTCGACAACAGCAGTGCCTCGGAGCGGATTTCGACGCGCATAAGTCATTTAAATATTTTATAAGTCTATTGCGGAGGAGAGACGACGCGACGGCGCGAGAGATCTCGGAGAGTTTTGAAAAGCGTCGTGTCGATTAAGTATTAAAATATCGAGTAAACATATCGTACCGATCCGTTTTTAAACATGCCGATTTTTTGACGCGACGCGACTGTTTATTCCGATCTTCTGGCGCCCGGCCGAAATACATGTTATATTAATATACGGACGACGGGGCCGGCAGCCGACTCGCGTCCGAACGAACGTTGCTCGTATAATATGTAAGGGGGGGGGGAGGGGGCTTTTTTTTCACCGCGTACAGACGAGAACGCGCTCGCGTTTTCCGTATTCCGATCGCATTTCCGTTACAACGCTCGTGTCTTATTTGTACGCGAATATTATCATAGCATCGTATTCGTTTGCCTGTGAAATAACAGCCGTTGCGGTTCAAAAATGAAACTTAAAGGACGCGTTTACTTAAGGAAAAAATTAATTTCTGTTTTATATCCATTGTACGTATATAAAATACAAAGTTTTAAATTGAAATTTATTATCACGTGGCCGCGTGAGTGGTCTATTATAAAATCAAAGTAAATCAATGATTATATTTATAGAAAATAGATACCGACGTTGTACGCGTAGAATTGACAAGAGAAAGAGGGTTAATAAATGCATGAATAATTTGGTTGGCCCGACAGTTAAGAAACTAAAATAGAAGTAATGTAAAATGATCGTGATCATACGACAAATAATGGAGTAGTATAGAACTTGGAAGTCGTGACTTTCGAAATAAATTAAAGGTAAATATATTAATCATGTTTGTGAAATATTAATTGAAATCTTCGTTATTGATATTATTTTCATATTCAAAGAGGCCAAAAACCTCCCTGAACATAATATTTAACGGGAATCGGATTTTGGAGAATCGGGATGTAGGCGAATGGGAGGTTCGGCCACGTGGGAAGACACGGCCTTCGACATTTATTTACTCCGAAAAAGAACGCGGGGGCACACCCCCACATCATAACTATGACTCGGTGAAAAACGAATTACTTCGATTATAACTTTTATAACTAAATTATCGTGTTTTAAGGTTTAATCGATTTGAGAGGTTTTCCACGCGTGCACTTAGACTTTGCATTGAAAAGAGATGAAAAAACACGATATTAATTGATCATTTTATTTATAACATTCAAATAGGAATAGAAAGTATTCATAAATTTACGTCCAAAAAAAGCTAATTATAACGTTAAATTTACGATTTAAATGTATTTATTTTTTCAAGGTATAATGAATATTACAAATTGAAAGTTGAAAACGATATGCGTTCCACTCGTAAAAATTAGTATTGGCATGCAACAATTTCTGAGAAAATAGTTTGAGCCCAATGTAAGTACTGTTCACTTCTATATATTATAATGTTCGTATACGTCGTAAACAGTTACTCGCAATTCGTATTCAGGAGAGAATAATTCGACTCTCATTGCGTAAGACCTAAGACGGTGTTTTAGACCGTTACACAACATTGCGAAATGATATTGTTCGTTTTTATAATTTTCGAAATATAACGCGACGGCAGTTAAAACTAAGTTATTATAGGTCGTAAGACATTGAATTTATCACATTAGGTTAAGGCGACTAAAAAGTATTTCGGGCCAACACTTATTGGTCGATTTGCTTGACCCGTTCGTTTTCAGTAAGTAGTCCATCTCGAATAATGTTGCTATTAGATTGCGTTGCGTTGAACACGGTGAGGAATTTATCGAACTATACGTTGTTTTTTTTTTCACACTAAAAGTGTTACTTTAAAAGTTTCATACGTCGGTCGTATGCGAAATATTGTCAAGTTATTTAGGGCGCTCGTTTTCAACGCGTAATCGATTTAAAATCGTATAAAAAAAGGTAATAATATATATTACAATAAAGGGGATGTTAAAAATGACGAAAGACCGTCTAATAAACGTGTAAACACTGTAAACAAACGATTTTCGCGTCAGTTTTTTCGGTCTGGCGTGAGTTCTTCTTTCGATCGGATTTTCTCAGACTTTGCGGTCAACCGCGACTGCATAATTATACAACGGCGACTTGTTTCGTAATCTCGAGGCCTACCTCCGACAGCCCAACCCGACGATTCGATTGGCATCCCTGGCTCGTTTTCGATACGCACGATTATTTTTCGGCATTTTTTTCCCCTTCACCGTTCACTTAAAATCGCTATAATATCTCTGATATTGCATTCCATTGCGCCGTTTAATGTCTCTAATCCGCAAGTCACGCGTTATTTTCGTCGGACGACAAAAACCGACGTTTCGCGCTGCCCCACACACGCGCCACGGGTCTGCGCGACGTTTCCAAACACGAGTGGGTCGGCGGCGGCGTGGTAATATCTCTCTGCCTACGGCGCACACTGGGAGGAATAAGAGTTCTAGCTGGCCAAAAGTCTTTGCATGTATCAAACCACACATAATTTATTTATTATACGAGTAGTTATGATAATAAGTTATTTATATAATTATTTCATTATAACGATATATGATTACAATATTTATAGATAGATTTTTAGATATTATATAATTATTATGATAATTATTATAATCTATCTTCTATCTATATTTATAAAAGAGACCGCTCCGATTCACTCATCAACGCCCAGCCCAAACCATCGGGTCTAGAGACTTGAAAATTTCTACAGTGGTTCCTCGAGCGACGTAGGCGTGCTTTAAGAAGCTATTTTTCGAAATTCCACCCCTAAGGGGGTTAAAAGCGGTAAAAAGGGTGAAACTAGAAAAATTCGCCTGGCCGGAACCGCAGGAGCTTTGAGTATGAAACTCGGTCGGCGGTTTCGTTTTATATAACGGAAACTCCTGGAGAATGGATTTTCCGAAATTCGACCCCTAACGGGGTAGAAAGGGGTGAAACGTGTAAAAATGAAAAAAAATCACCTAGCCGGAACCACTGAAGCTATGGATGTGAAATTTGGTCAGTAGTTTTGTTTTACATAGTAGAGTCCCCTTGAGAAAGGATTTTCCGAAATTCTACCCCTAAGGGAGTTAAAAGCGGTAAAAAGGGTGAAACTAGAAAAATTCTCCTGGCTGGAACCGTTGTAGCTATGGGTGTGAAATTTGGTCAGTAGTTTCGTTTTACATAGTAGAGTCCCCTTGAGAAAGGATTTTCCGAAATTCGACCCTTAAGGGGGTTAAAACGGGTAAAAGGGGTGAAACTAGAAAAATTCGAAAAATTCTTTATTTAGAAAAATATAAATATTTCAATTTCGGGTAAATTGGGGTAACTTCTGAATAAAATATTTTGAAGAATATATGTTTCTGCTTATAAAAAAAAAATCATTTACCCTCCAAGAGCCCCCAAGAAATATTGCCCCTCTAATACATGTACAAAACCCATTTTTTATGAATTTATTACACATATACACGTATTATATAAGTATAAAAAATAAATTTTAAATAAAACATACCTTGGAAATTCATTGTAGGAGTATCCATTTAATATTTTTAAAAATCAAATTATAAAAATTTTATTTTAACAGATGGAAAAAAAATATTATTCAACTTGACTGTATAACGTGCTGTTTCATACAATTCAGCATTAGAAATAACTTAAACGGTGATAATCTACCATATTGGCATAAATATTATTATCTTTATTGTTATATTCATTATCACCAAGTAGTATTAAACAGATATCTGTAAATTAATAACCATTATTCGATACTGAAATTTTCTATTTTTGGCCAGCTAGAAATCGTATTCCTCCCAGTGTGCGGCGTGATTAATTTAACGCGCGAAATACTTATACGGTATATATATTTACCCAGGTTAGTGTGTCGCGTTAAATGAATCTCGCCTCGCGTCTGTACGAAGTCTCGCGCGCAGAGTCGTATATAAATAAATCGCATCTCGATAGAATAATCGTATTACCCGCGCCGCCGCCGCCGAGCATTATAGACCGTGGCGGAGGCGGATTAGGTTGCTCGGTATTTTGCATTTTAACGATTTTCTACTTTTCTAGCACGTTTCCCCTCCCATTGTTTCGCGAAAAATTAGCCCCTCTCTTCCCACATCGGGCGGGCCGAGTGGCGCGCGCGTATATATATACAATATTATAATATTATATACTTACCTATAATGGGTAATATAATATTCGTATCGCGTGCACGACGCGGCATTCGGAAATCTGTGTAAATCTCTTTCGAATGCTCTACGTGATTTACGAGTTTTAATCGTTAACGAAAAAAAAAAGAAAATAATAATAATAATAATAAATAACAATACAATAATAATACGGTAGTGTGGAGGAGAACGGTCGTTTTGTCGGTGAAAATTCGCGCCGCGATTCCGTATTGTTGTCGTGCGACGACGCGACGGGTTAAGCGATCGATCGAATACCGTACTTATTAAACTGTCCATTACGGCGCTCTCGATTGTATGCAGATTCGTATGACCGGCGGGACACACACATTATCATAATCAACGTCAAAACGAACAGGTATGAATAATAATAATAATAATGATATTACGACGTATTGCTCGCGCGAGCGAGTGAAATCGGTCGACCGGTCGGGAAAAACATTGTGAAAAAAACAACAGTCGGCCGTCATTTTCCCCGCACTGTCGTTGACTAAAGATATATAATAATATTGTGTACACGAACAATATCGCCCTGTTGTCGTCTCTTCGACAATACGAAATATCTATTTCCTTACGAACAAAAATCAACCGTCCCCCCCGCCGTTAAATATTCACGGGGGGGGAAGATTAGCGGGCGTACCCTCTCATTATTTCCTAGTTTTCGCCTACGCGCGTCACACGCGCGTACGGAGGCGTTATACGTATTATTATTGCGCGTTGCCTACGGGATTTTCATAAAAGTTTAACTGTGGGAAATATACACCGCGGAGACGCGCGAGTCGCGGGTCTCTCTTTCTGTGGAAAAAAATAAAAAAAAAATAATGGCGAGCT
Source organism: Drepanosiphum platanoidis (assembly GCA_948098885.1). NCBI lineage: Eukaryota > Metazoa > Arthropoda > Insecta > Hemiptera > Aphididae > Drepanosiphum > Drepanosiphum platanoidis. The sequence goes on from OX402529.1 coordinate 18,312,213, forward strand.
CTATAGGCGACTGCACCTGCGTTACGCGTCTACATGCACATCGTTCCGCGAATACGTATAATATATGCACACACTCGGCGCATTATAATAATAACGTCTCACGCGCGCGTGTGTCGCAGCCGGTTGAATGGTATACGTTTTTTTTTTTTCATTTTTTTTTTGTCCGCCCTACTTTTTCGTCTCGTATACGCAAATAATAATATATTATATTATATTATTATTAACCGTATACAAAATATCGCACGCCGTTTCGCCCTGCCCCTCCCACGCGTCCCGTCACCTCGTCGGCGCGTGCCCAGACGTATTATTATTTCATCACAACGCGTTTATTATAATAATATAGTCTTGCGGTTAAAAATCGCGCGTTTCGTTCGGTCTGATAATAATATTATTATAATCGTCCGAAACGTATTCACACGCGCGCGGCATACGCGTATAGGCCGCATTGTGGCCGAACACCGAGTGCGTACCGCCTCATTACGCCAAGGACGGATTTCTTCGCGTTTTTTTATCCTTTTTTCCCCTCTTTCTCTCTCTCTCTATAGCTCGCGTAGGCGACTCTTCTCGGCGAGACGGCGATAAAACGAGTGAGAGAGAGCATATTATTATTACGAAACGCACGCCGCGGTGTATTATTATTATCGCGCTTATTTATACACCAAAGACGGTTCCCCCGGCATCCAGCTGCGCGTAAATATTACGAGTACACACTCCTCTAATCATATTATGAGTTTTAGCCTTTTGATTTCATCTTTTCGTCTCGTTTTCAACGCTTTTTCACGTGTCAGTCTAGTAGTACGAGATTAATAATAATAAATCATCGTCGTCGCCGTTGCTGTGTGTGTTTATAACTAACTAAAAAATAAAAAGTTGAGAAATAATAACAACATTTTACTGAAGTACGTATTTAGCGCAATTCAGAAGTAGACAAATGTGATATCCCCCGAAAAGTGTGCTTGCCCCGTAAAAAAATCAACGATAGGATATAATACAAGGACCCTCGATAGGGAGGTAGTCACACCTTTTCGATTTTCCAGTTCACGCTATCGTTTATAAACACCGTTATCGCGGGTTTCGCCGGCGTGTTTTCTTCGTCGCATCCCGTATGAATAGACGACAATAAAAATACAGAAAAAGGACTCCCTTACCGTGTGATGAATCCTAGTGGGTACCGTCGTCAGTATTTTCGTACGCAGTGTATGAAGCGGGCAAACTTTCCGCGAAAACGACGTCTGGCAGTTCGACGTTCGATGACTATATAGATACGGCGACACAGTCGAATTTAATAATATTGGTAATAATAGTAATAATAATTACTATAACTATACGTTATATTATACTCGTGTTGAATTCGCGCAATACAATATTGCATTGTAAATAGGTGCACGTCGCGTACGGTAAACACGCGTCCTTTGAACTATATATTGCGCGGAATCTCTTGCTCGCGACGACGACAAACAACAGTCGCGCACGGCCGCGCGATCTTTCTAAGAATATAGGTCGATCGGGATAAAAATCAATTTTACCGTTGTCGGTCGACCGCGTGATATGAATAATCGGATAATGCGGATTGCCACGTTCACGGTATTGTTCAGATTTTAGGATGACAATTTGTTTCCGCGAGAAAAACAGAAAACAAAAGGTCATCAATCCATAGTATTAGACAACACGGAATACGATAAATAATATATACATTTACCATATTTAATGAATCGTGACGACCTTCTTTTGGCTCATCGAAACAACAAATTTTTCTCCTCATAAGAAATTTCAAATTTCAAACGTACAACACTTTTTCGAAAACGTTGGCGACCGTTGATAAACGGGATGACTCGCCGACGACGGTATCCCGTTGGAAATGTCTCCGAAGATGTTATACATTTTTCCCGAAATCTTTTTTTGTTTCGGTACGATAATAATATTATCAGGTTCGCACGATCGAATTTGTATTTTACCGCGATTCGTCTCGCGATCGTAGCAGACGTACGAAGACGGAGATGGCAAATTTTTTCAATTAATTTTACAAATTGGATGGCGCTTTTGAGATATTTGACTATTTCGCGGACTCTATCCGCACGCGCTATCGCGATCGGTAACCAACGACGACTGTAAATTAGTCATCGCCGTCGAAAAAGTTCATATCTAATTCAAATTGATTCATTATGAGAACCGTCCGCGCCACAAGTTTACGTTACGGTAATTGTAACAATATTGCGTAATCGATTATTCGATTCTCGCTCACGGCGATGCTTTGAAATGTCCACAACGAATCGTACCGAAGAACCCTATATACTTGCCATTTCGCAGTATTTTATTGGAATGGGAAATTAGAACGTTATTTTTCCCGCCCGGACGAGGGACGAACGTGCGCGAGTTTGACCGTAATCTACCGCGGGCCGGCCGTACATAATATTATAACGATGACGCCTCTACGCTCGCGATAACGACGCGTCTGCGCGTTTTTATACAATAAAATCGTATAGGTGCCACCACCTCGTCGTTATGATTGTACACTTGAAACTCGTACCTACGACCGCGTAGTAATTTTTTTTTCAAAACCGAGTATTGAGCGAAGTTTCCAACACGTTGTGAGTCATTACCGGGGCTCGACGGATGGTGTGGCGATCTACGACTACAGAGCGGACAAATGAATATTTCCCGAGATCGCGGCCGGGGTCACCCTGTACACACAAACACACGTATATGCACGCGCATAATACGTCTTCTCGGCAGCGATTCTAAAGAGGGGGTCCCGTGGGGTAAGGCGTAGGCGAGAAAGACGAGAAAACCGCGAGGCGGAGTCGAAATAACGGTCGCGCGGCGGCGAACATATACGTCTCAATTAAAACTTATTTCATGAATAAAATTATGAACTCTCCGGGCCGCGGCCCGTCTCCTGCTCGCCGTAATATAATAGTTTCGGGCGGGCGGACGACGGGCGCGGATTTATAAAGCCGGTCTAAAAAGTTCGGCGCGCATTATGTACGAAACGCGCGGGCCGGCCCCTGCAGCTGCCAGGAGGAGGCGCGCGCGCGCGTGATAGATGAACCGCGCGTTATATTATTATTATCATCATCATCATATCCTGGCACGGGGATATCGTCGTCGCGCGCCCGATCAATTCTACTTAACGTCTCCTTCGCGACGGGCGTTTTACACGTTCTTCAAGAAAACCCCAACCGTACGCGTATAAATTCAGTGGCGTATTCGCCTTATCGTCGCCCCTCGACGTCGAAGGACCTCGCATTTAGTGTTTTCAGGAGAAAATCCCGCGTAGAACTTGTACAGAAATCGGTTGTGATACGCCGGTGACAGGTGATTGATATATATTGGTGAATTATCGTTCTGTTCGCTGGTCTTTTCGAGGAATGTCCTATTTCCATCGTTATCCCTCGCGCTTACGCATTCCGCGCGATGACGTCCTGCCGTCCATTCTGCAGGTTTTTCCATCGTTTTCTTCGACTTTCACAACTCATCGAATATCGTGTGTTCGCATGTACAAGCGTTTACGTTTGAGAAAAAAAATAAAAAATAAAAACATGCGTATAGTAGTAGTTGTATGGATACTGGTGGTTTGTTTTTTTCGTTCGTTTTCAAAGGCATACCGACTAACTTTCCTAGGTTGGTAGAGGCAAACGCCTGCCGCCGCCGTATCCCCGTCACACGCGTGGCCTATACGAAATATTTTTATACCGACCCGCGCGTCTTTTGAATCTTTTGAAACCCGAGCGTTCAATATTTTAATAAAATTTAAGTATTAACTTATACTATAATATATTATATACGTACGGTATATACGATGTGCGACGTAACGGAAGACGCGCTCTCGACGGACGGATGTTTTAAAAGTTTTCGAATTAAATTTCACGTAATAATTGCGTGTCTCGTCGTTATATTTTATTACACGCATGCCGCGTTCACAATAATATTTAAATCGTTACACACGTCGTCGTACAACAATACGCGTGTGCACGCGTGTTTATCGCACACTCGGTGACCGAAACGAAACGCGTTATTCGCGCGCCAACGCTTTTGCAGCGGGCGCAGTTTTCGCGTGTTTTTTTTTTCAACTTTTCATTTTTATTGTTATTTTTTTCTTTCTCGTACGCAATATTATATAGTGTTATTATTATTATCGCGCGCGATAAATTGTATGACACGTAAAATCGACTCTAAACGTAGCGTGAGTTTCAAAATTAACAGTTTACAATTTTTCGTAGGACCTATGCACCTGTTGTTTTTACCTTGGGAACTACCGGTAATACGATATGGTTTGATTTTTTTTTTAACTTGAAATGAATTAACGCGCTTAAAGTTTTGTCGGGACTGGTTACGAATTCATATCAATTGACTCTAAAATAAGTTCCTGGCTACATGTAGCGTGAGTGTTCAACGTGCTCAGTATCACTTTTTCGGATTAATATACTTTCTCCTAGTTTCTAATCGGCCGTCGCGACACGCGTTATCACGCTGTACGTCCAACAAGCGAGACTTGATGAAACGCTCGGGTTTCAAAAGATTTCCGCGCGCGTCAGTGGTAATACCGATGTGAAACATTATAGTAGTACACAATGGAACACGCGTTATCGAAATGTGCAAAACATCTGCTGCCGACTCTGCGAGCGCGTCACGCTATTGTTGTTAACCGCGGCGAACTGCAGACGCCATGATAATTATTACGATAAATAAACAGCCGCGGTCGCGACGTCGTCGTCGGCGACAACGGCCACTGCCAATTCGGTCTTGCGCTCGCGCACGGTGCAGTGCCCCCGTGTTGAGGGGATGGATGGTGGTGGGGGAAGCGAAGGGGACTGCAAACGGATGCCAGGTTTTCGGGGGCGTCAGTTTTCCGAAGGCGAAACGAACGCTTTCGAGTATTTTCAATAAACGTTTCGAAGGCATTAAATTAGAATTATTATTGAAAAACACTCGTACATTATAATATCGCATGAATCGATAGAAACCTGTAAAATTTTCAGAATACACTATGGCGGCGCTTCTCAACCCGTGGTGCGGGGAAAGCTCTTGGATGGTACGCGAAGAAAATCTCCGGGAAAATTCGTAGTTCCTAATGAAATTTAAATTCCATGATAAATAACGTGTAAACATTTTCGACGAGCAAAAAATAAAGGTTATTAAGTGGTACGCGGAAATTGTTAAACTGTGTAGGTGATACGCGGATATAAAAAGGTTGAGAACCGCCGCCGCGCTATAGGTTTTCGACGAAATCCGATTTTCATCGCCTCTCGCTCGAGACTCGTTTCCCTGAGGTACTTTGTCGGTCTGAAATCCGAAAAAATCGATTCGACGATCGTCCGCAGAGCAGCAGCTCGTGTGTCCGACTCGGCGATCTCCCGGGGTTTTTTTCTCCATCCATCCGATTCCCGACGGACGGGGTGTATATTGACGATAATTTAAATGTCATATCGATCTTCGCGCAAACGCGGTATAGAACCGCGTCTCGGTCACCGGTTAAGCCGGGCGCTTCGGGTTCGCTTTCTCGGAGGCGCTTTAATCCCGCGTAATACACGTGTACGCGATTTCACCGGTCGGTCGAACGAAAACACCGCGCCGTCTCCGTATTCGAAATAAGCTCATCCGGGGGGGGGGGGCAGGCTAATTCCAGGACACTTTGACTCCACGCGCGCCGGACTGCTGTTGAACATAACGCTATATACTTATTGTCATACAACAGTGGCGACCATAACACGATGAACATAACAATTGTTGTAAAATCAATATTAAAAAGATCGTTGTGAAAATAAAAATGGAAAAAAAAATACAATTTTTATGAAAAACACGAATCTTTGCGTGTATTGTGTAAAAGGGGATGTGTATTTGTTCGGGACGAAAAAAATTGGAGAAATGCCCCAACCCCATTCGGACCGCTGTAAATATTTATAATACGTCATTACGGCGCGCGCGTCGTCCACATAATATTATTACGTAATTAATACCGTGGTCAGACCGACACGAGTGTGTGCCGTTTAAACAACGAGACCGATAAGCCGGGTAGGATTTTGGTCTGCAATAGCGGACGCCCCCGCGGCCGACTCTATATATTATATTATTATGCCCTCGCGCGGAGTCCTGCGGCGCGCGGGCGACGCGTCGATTCGAAACGGTTCTTCGATAATAACAGTGATAATAAACGCGTTCGCGTCGACGAAACTATGAGATAATCGATCGCGCGGGCCACGCGGCCTAATGCTTCCAGTCGTTATCCGACTGGGAAGCGCGACATTATTATTGTCATTATCGTTTCCTCGCTCGCGACGTCGCCGCCGCGCCGTCGTCCTCCTCTCCGGCCGCGTAACAACCTGCCGTGATATTTGGCATTCGGTCCGGGAGATTTTCCTCCGCGTTATCTCTTTGTATGCGGCGATTGCGCGACGCCGCCGTGCCGTGTATATAATACGCGAATAGACAAAACTGGAAATCGATTTACCCTGTCTCGCCACGTTCGCTCTACGAGCGTGTGTGTAGTCTTCGCCGTGCGAACTTGTCCGAACAAGTTCCGGACTATATTGTTTCCGACGCGACGAGTCTAATTATTGTACACGTCTTTTTAAACGTGTTTTTCGAACGGTGCGAAGACGAAGAACGACGTAATACGCGATCGCCGAGCGACCCGGTCTACTCGGTTCAAACGACTCTTACGATGACGACGAAAATCATAATAACACTAATGATTAGACAGGATGTAGAAGAACAAGAGAACAACAACATATCACATATTAATGTGTATTGTGGTTTATTTAATAGCGTTTTTTTCCAGTTAAAATCAATAGACATTTTCCAAGCATCGATTGAATTTTAAATACAATATTGTTCCAGTTTAAATTAATCAAATGTTCGACCAATCGATTGCAGTTTTCAAAAGTTTATCTCGAAATAAAAAAAAACAAAATTTATCGTGAAATATTTTTTATCTTTACTACACAATAGGGACTTTTCAGAACGAACGTCACGACCTTACAATAAGCGAATGAAAATCATATTTTGATGACAATGAAAACTAAAAATGAAATAATTGGGACAGTTGAAAAAATATCCGACAAAGTACCAAATAAGTTAAGAATATAGAGAATTAATATAAAAAAAAACCAATGCGTCAAGTTAAAAAGTTAAAATCGACTAAAGTTTTCGACTCAACGATAACTTAGTAACTCGTTAATGCTCAGCCTTGATGTAATGTGTTATGGGTATGTATTATATAATTTTATTAACAACAACTACCAGAGGTGTGTGGAATACAGCTCGCTGTGTCCCTGAGAATTCGGAGACTAGGTCTCGGTACCGATCTAAGTATGACAATTATATACTTTGTGTTATTATTTTATCAAAATATAAGAGTAACAGATTTGAACAGGTGAATTGACTTTTGTTAATTAATAAAATGATCTATTTATTGTTGATATATATCGATATATTTCTTTTTTAACTCAAACGTTATTCTGTTTTTTTTAGAAATCGCCTTCGCATCGTCTCCCGATCATCGGGTCCGTGTGCCGACTTTCGGCGTAGGACGTTAATTTTTAAAAACGAGACGTCTCCTCCTCCCTCGTGTGAAAACAAATAAGTCGTCGTTGCCGTATAGTCTACGAGAATAACACTACATGCGTTTAAAAACAATAAGAGAGGGGAAAAGAAAACCCCCGTCTGATTTTTCAAAATCCAAGAGGGATACGTTTTAAATAATATAAGTATGGTCGGACGGAGCGTGTCCGCCGCTCCACTCCTGCCGCTCCTCTTACCTGCGCGTATTATATATAATTTATACGTACATTGTACGCGCGATATATGTACGCTTACCGGTAAATACGCGATTTGATTAACCTGCATCTATGTTTGATTTATCGTCGGCACGTGATGGTAAAAGTGATATATATGTGTATAATATTTTCCGTCACTATATCGTAGGCGCGCGCGCGTACCTGGCGAGCGTACGCGCGGCGTGCAGAGTATACAATATGTATGCGTTACACGAGGGTTACGAGCTAGAGATCGATGCGTGATTTACGGGGCGAACGGCTCTCGTCTCGTCGTTTAAATATTTAACGCGAACGGCGCGGGCGCGCGCGAGCGAGGGCGCAGGAGAGCGCGCTGCCGGGGGGTAGGGCACTATAGTCGCGTCTGTAGCAAGACGATGATACTATTTCATATTATTATATAGTTTGTACATATAGACACGTGTCTATATACCGCGCGGTATAGAGGACATCACTGTTCCACAGCCAGTCCACAGGCAGACGACATAATACGTTACACTAACCACCCCAGAGATGAAATCGTCATGAAACGGGCAACTTTTCGACCGTGTTCCGTGAAACACAGAAGAGGGGCGACAAATTTCTAATAAATCGCCCGTTTTGCGAATCGAGCGAGACCAATAATACACGATAATGTGTCCAATATTGATAAAATGTGTTGAAACGATATTTTTAATAAACTATTAAATATCATAAATATCGTTTACGTACTGTGAAAAAGTACGTGTGTTTCTCAGTCTGCATTTACCGTATTTTATATTTGTATTATTTTCTTTAGTCGTTTTTGTGTACTCGAAAAACAACTATTAGTCGCACAGTTTCAAGATAAGATTTTGGGTTCGCGTTGTAAAACGCACATTATACAGTAGACGTTTTACAGCTCGAAACAACTATTACGCTCAATATATTATGTACGTATATTATTATCAAATCATTAATTTAATCTATTATAGCTAGTAGATAACTTATATCAATGCCGTAGATTGAGATATCGGAAAATGAAATCACGATATCTGTTTACATTATCAATATCGTTAATATTATGAAGTAATTATTACGGATGGCGCTTGGAATTTTTCCTGAACGGATGGTAATATTGATTATGTAATTATTACGTATCGGTACAGACGAGTATTCGGGGTGAGGGCACGGGGTTCAGAGGCCTTTCTAAAAATTTCCATTGCCCATTTCGCACAGAATAAAGTATGAAGTAAAGATTAAATTAAATTACTCTGTTATCGAATAGGTTCGCGCTTTTGGTTCCCAATCGGCTTTCGAGGAGTATAGGAACGGGAAAATTGTTTTCAAAACCTCCCCGAAATAAAGCCCCGGCTCAGTGTGAGTTTTCAGCAGAAAAAAAGAAAGAAAAGCCGACGTAATCGATCGTCGAGTGTTTCCCACGCGAACCGTGTCCTTCGCTATTGTCCTCGTCACTGCGAGCCAATGAACGGTCTGCGATGCGCGCGCATCGACCGCGGCCCACGCGAAAAACGACGACCGGGCTGGCGAGAGCCGACGAGCGTCAGTTCTCTCCCGGAACTTCTCAAGACCACAACTCTCGTCCTGTACATTTCGTTCGAGCAACAACGCTGCAGCCATTTCACGCTCGACACAATATGTTCTTCACAGGTCAGTCATATATTAATACATTATATTCGATAGGGTTTATGTGCGAATTCACATTTCCGCGCGTATTTAATAGATAATAATTCCGTTTATGTTTCGAAAATCGTTGTTTTGGTTGATGATTTTAAGACTTAAACGATTTGAAGGTCAGACATTATTCACTTTCGTATTTTCGGGAAAACACGCGTTTTAGAATGATTATATTTTTACACCCGAATAAAAATCACGCGTGTTCAGTAAAATATAATATAAAATGATGAGTTTTTTCCCGTTCGAACTCTAATCAATTTCAATCACGTGTAGTCGCGACCGTTTGAAAACATAATACCGTTTGACATTAAATAGATTCTAAATATAGATATGGCGCGCGTGTATACAAATATTTATTTTGTTATGACATTTTAATCGAGTAAATTCAAATATAAAGCAATCGAAATTAAATTTTTTAAAGCGTAAAAAATATGTGATTTCAATCGTTTGATTCGTATTTTTTATTCGTTTGTGGTTATGTAATTATTTTCAATCGCACAAAAATATTAATACATTTTACCTATTTTTTTTTTTTTTACATAATATGTATCTATCACAACGCATCGTGTTTTAAACGAATATTTATTGAATTATCCACGTAAATCCCGGTGCGATTATTATAATATACGTTTATCGTCGTCGTTAGACGCGCACGCGCAGGGCTCGAGTTTTAACAACTTGCAAGCCCCCCGGTAATGAATGCCCTAATGTTTTTCGTATAATTTGCCAGATCGAATTTCGTTCGTAATCATTTGCGCCGCCGTGTCTCTGGTTCGGCGCGACCTTTATCGGTTATCTCGCGGATTCGTAAGGTACAGGGTGAAAACATTCGTTACGATTTCCACGGTAAAACCTCGATTGTCCGTCACTTTTTCCGTCGTACGTCGCCCGCCGTCGTCGTCATCACCGTGTAACGTGGTTCTAATATTATTATCATAATAGATGAAGCCGATTTTTGAAATCTAACGATCTGAAAAAAAAAATAAAAAAACTAGCCTGTGAACAAGTCCGATATTCTAAAAAACCCTAAAATAACTCGTTGTTTCAAATTATTTCATTCCGTCACACTAACTAATAAACACAATATTAAAATCAACGTACAATAACGATTATACGTAAATGTAAGCGTTAGTTTTTCATTTTATCAGTCCTACTGCTCGGTCCCGTCGTCGCGGACGGTTTAATCGAGGTTTTACCGTGTTTACGACGATCGTCGCACGATAAATCACGCGCCGTTTCGTTCGCATTACAATAACTAATGAAAATAATAATTGTTTTGGCGCGAGGTGCCGAAAAAACGCGCGCGAGGCTGAATCGTAATAATTATTATCCTTTCTCGCGATTTTTTCACATTCGACATAGAAACTCGCGGACGACACGGATCGCGTTAATATTCACGTCTGAAAGCGATACGATTACGAGATTTTTTTATTATTATTATTTTCAAAAGGTAGCTAGAATGGAAAAAAAAAAAACAGTCGTTTTTTTTCTCATTCGAATTTCGACCGGTTCTTTTTTTCAACTGGGCCTCGTGCACATGTCGCGCCGTCTGACCGGGTTGAAAATATCGCCCCGCGCCGCACGCCCTCGCGCGGACACGTCGCGTACGGCCTCCGGACAAATAGTACCGGAAACCCGAAGAGGTTCCTCGTTAGTTCGCGCGCGCACACACGCACAAGCGAGCGCGTTTTCCCCGGCCCATTTGTCCGCGCGCATTTCCATTTGCGACGGCCGACGGATATCGTTCCGCCGAGTCGACTATTCGGCCGTGTGATAGATGGCTCTTTGTTTTTTTTTCTCTTTTCTCTTTTCCGTTTTCTCTGCGAAAGACTTTCGTCTATTTATAAAACCAAAACACATACGCCTCGATCTTTTCCGGTACTCTTCTCCCTCTCGCCCTCTCTCCTTTTCTCATCTCTTTGTTGTGCTCCGTCGTCGTCGTCGTCGTCGTCATCGTTCGACCTTTTGTCCCCGTACAGAGCGCGCTTGTCCATAACACATGCCCTCGCGCGCGCTTCTCGATAACAACGGATTCGTCCTCGAATTATTTCGCGCGTATCAAACGGGGGCCTGCGATGTGATACCTCGGACGCGCGCTCTCTAAATGTTACGGTTTCTTTGACAGAAACGATCTCTAAAATGAAATTTCATCCAAGTCGTTAAAAATCGTACGGCACCTGTTGCGCGCGTGTATTTCGTCAATTTTACTACTTCGAGTAACTGTGTTTTTACCACGGCTTGTGCCAGCCTCCATCCGTGTCAATCCATTTGCTTCTAATCGTTATTTTATCATAGAAAAACATCGAATGAAACGTAACGCACGCATTAAAAAGTGCTAACCTAACGTATATTTCCACCCACTATAATGCTTTTTCATCGTCATCACGCGCCGTTCACGCGCGTAATAATTATTTGTATTTTCGCGGCCTTAAACAGAAAAAGAAAAAATAATTATTGTCATTTGAACTTAAAAACACCATAATCGGCGGTCGCGTCGGATATGGTCGGATTATAGTGGCGGGGTGACTCGTGACAGTCATATATTACGTCGTCCAGTAAAAAGTTTTTCATTATTTTTTCATACGCCGGATATGATTATTATTATTATCGTTTCGCCGTTTTCCTTTCTTTTCCGTGCTTACTATGATTTTTCAACGACGGGGGTTTTTTTTTTTTTTTTTTTCATACTTCCGCGTGTGATTTTTTCGAATAATTAACATTATTGCTGACAATTTAATTAAATTCCGAAATGTTTCAGATTCCATAAAAAAAAAAAAAAAAATAAAAAACAAAGAGTCTACCTATTGTATTATTACCATTATTATTTTTTTGTACGTGTTCGGGATTCGTTTTCGAGTTGAGAGGGGATTTGCAGTGGCGTTTTTTTTTTATCCCGCTGTTGCGGTGATGTCCTTTCAACGCTTTCATACAGTTTTTCTCTCTCCGGGACTTATAATTTTTCAAAAAATGCTAATTTTATTCATTATTACATCCGATTAAAAATGTAGCCGCTCTACGACAACGTCTGCAGCGATTTATCGTCTCCGAAAAGGAAAAAAAAAAAACTATACGTACGCATACTACCCGTGTACATATTATACGCCACTACCGCGGATCGCATGTGTCTATTATCGTTACGTATTTATTTTAAATAATCGCGTATGAATTATTTCGCGCACGCCGATTAATAATTGGCGAAGATTGGGCGATAAAGTCGTGTCTAAACGAATAGTAAATTATAACGGCGCGAGCGGCAACTCGACCGCGCGATGTGACGCGCGTTATCATAATACACTGTGTGTAGGCCGCGACAGTCCGGCGATTTATCGACATAACTTTGTCGCGTGTGCGCGCCACGCGCCTAGCCCGAAACAGTTTGACGAGAATTTTTTAGTTTTTTCTTATCCAAACGCAAGTAGTTTCCTCGGAGCTTTGTCTTGTTATCATATCACATCAATCGTATCGAACGACCGACTCGCTCGAGCGACCGGCGATCTGTGTCAATGTGTTAAAAAACAAAATAAATCGATTTAGAAATCTATTTGCATCCGTTTGAGGTGGCCATGTCACCTGCGTAACCACACGCCGTAAGTCCTCCCAATAATCAACCCCTACGGTCGTGTTCCTTAAATATCCTATGTTTTTTCGTGTGAATCTCGAGTGTCGGTTTCGTCATAATTAAAAATTAGATTAGTGAATAATTAGATGTGCGCGCAGAAACGTTCGATCGTTATAGGATCCTCTGTACACACCTTGTGTAATCGTCGCGATGATTGAGACATATTGTTTGATAGTGTTTTCAGCGACCCGTTAAGTTCAGTCGAACGCGGGTTTTGAAGCTTTAACGGGATACTCGAGTGTTGAAGTTTTTATTGAAATTTCGAGCGACAAAAACAATACTTAAGCTATCGCGACGTATCATAATAACTATTATCAGATTTCAAAAAGAATATACAGAGTGTTTGCGCGTGAGCGATACCGTACACATTTGTTAAATAAATATAGGAAGTTTATTTTTTTCAGGGACACAATCGAAAAATAAAAATAATCTCACATTACAAAATCGATTTTGATTGATTCCTCTAATTGAAAACAACATAAATATAATATATGAATTACGTCATACTTAAAGTATAGCAAAAAAAATTACGGCTGCCGTGACAGTACCAACACATTTTAAATATTTACTGGTTTTTGTGTGCGGTATTCGTTTCAATCTACTCGATTTCGGTATGTAAATTGTATTCGAATTTTTTTTTTTAGTACTGTTCGCGTAACACGAGGACGAAATAATATAGTCTAACATTCGCCTACTTATTTTTTTCTACGTCGCCATTTGTTTGTCGCACTCGTATACGACCACAGTGTTTTATGGATCTAGAAGTCAAATACACGTATATACATACATGTAAGTATAGCAGGTACCTTACCGAGTTGTTATTTAATATCCTATTTGTATAATATAATATATTCTTTGAAGTTTCGACGGTTGCATTTTTTCGCTGGCTCAGATCTTTTACGTCATTATAATATGGACTTATAAATTATGTACCTATATATATTATATATTATACGTTATAATCTTATTTAAACTAACTCGGCCTCACAACGCGAAACTATAAAAAAAAAAAACCATCATATATATATATATATATATATATATATTAACTGTATAATATACTATAACCTACCCGTTCATAATCATCGTGATTGCATTCGTGCGACCGTTTTTCATCTTGATCTCATATCCAATATCTCATAATGCGTTATACGTTGTAATACGCGACTGCGGGACCTTTTTTAGTAATTCAAATTATCAGATTTCAAGTTATTATCTCGATGATGTTCCGACGGAATAAACGAACCCGACGTAATATCTATGGGGGGGGGGGGGAGAGAGAGAATTAGTGTACGCATAATAGACTTGAAAATCGAGTGTCCTGCGGCGCACGGAAGACACTTGGTCGGTCGTATAAATATGCGTGTCGGCTAGTCACTACAACGATTTAAATCCAGGGACGACGCGGAGAAGCTTAACCGCAGGAAAGACAAAAGTCTGCGGTCGTAGCGCGACGGACGCGTCCTCCGACGGGTTCGAATCCTTCCGGTCAAGACCGGTTACGATCGCGATCTTTTGGCACGCAGAGCTCTCGGGTCGTCTCGAACGTGTTATACGTTCGGGTTTTAATGAAATTCATACGTTTGATTAGTTATAATTGACAAAGGCTTTTTATTTTTAATGAATAACTAATCGTATTATGAATTTCGTGTAGTCAAACGGAATGTCCTTTTGAAAACGACCACGAATATCAAATATAGATTGCGAGTATGAGTCGTAATGCGGATTGGAGCGACGGATGATGATGGCACGCCACTGCGTTCGTTAAAATTGTAAACAAGTAAGTACTATTATAAACGATCAACTAGTAATGCGTGTTTTATATACTTATAGTAGTTATAGAGGAGAAAAAATAAATTATTTTTCAGATTTTGCGATTCGAAAATATACGCGTGGCCGTTTACAAAAATTATAAGCGATTTCCTGTACGAAAAAAAAAAAAGGAAAATTTAAAACTAGAAAGTTTAATTTTTTTGTTTGAGAAAAAAAATCACGCGGCACCACGTACACGTCGAGGACGCAACACGACGTCACCGCCGGACTCGTTTGATTTCGCGGTAATTATTAACAATATTATTACGTACGACGACGTGTATATTACACGATTATATCCTGATCGCGCGTACGTTTCGCACTTTTCGCCGTCGCGTTTTGACTTTTGCCCGACCACCGACGATATTTCTCCTCTGCGACGATTCTCGCGCTAAAATATCCGTCGGCTGTATCACGCACGCGATTACACGTCTCCGTACGTGATATAATATAGCGAATATAATAACTACCTACACGACAATACCCCGTGAAAATAAAACACAGACCGGGCGAACGTTGGCGATAAACGAGCGTTTTTTTTTTTTTCACACTTTGCCGTGGCAATACATCATTACTATCAAAATCGTTGATACCTGCCGATCGTATGAAATGTACCCACACGCGTACGATGCGTATTATCATTGATTATCAAATACTATTTAATAATCGACGGTGTTTTATGTAAAATATGTTTAAATGCAATAGAATATTTATTCGGTTACACGTGAATGAAAGCGATTTGAAAACGTACGACTCTGTTGCACTATGGTTACGGTATATAACGCGCGTTAGGTAATATTGGCCGTAAGAATTCGGACGTGTTGTGATTTCGATCCGTCGTCGTCTACGCGCGCATAGACGGCACCGGATCTGACGGGGAGGAGGTGCAGATTACACCCCGGGCGTAAAATTATCATAATTATCGAGGGCGTAAATTGTGTTTAGGTGCCGTTGACAAATCGATATTGTAAAATCATAACCGTATTTACGTTTCATTTCATTCAACCACTATACTCGTGATATTAAATTATTCGTGTTTATGATTAGTGAAACGAAGAAACTTTTGATCATACCGCGACAAATAAACATTCGTATAATAAAACTGGTCCGATTATTTTATTTTATTATTTTACAGATTACGTGGGTAAACTTTTACTCTTCGTTTTCACTACTATATAATATCTGATTCCATTTCTATTGTTTCTATGGTTATCCACTAGATATTGTTAGTAACACTATTTCAAATCGCCTAGCCGTGTTTCCGCCATTCGAACTTCCGTTTATACACATTTAGGAATATCGACCAGCAGTCCTAATTTAGTCCTGAAATCTGCTGACGATAGGTTAAACGATAACGGTTCTGCAATAGGTACCTAGTCCGAGAGACGAAGCGCGTGCGAAAAAAACTTTTCAACGACGCGTCGTTGTGGCGGGCGACCGTTTGATTAGCGTCTCGCTGCCGGCGCGATATCTAAATAATACATCGTCGTGTCCTTGTCCCGGGGGCGAGGCGAATTCACGCGCGCGCGGTCGCCGTCTCGTTTTCGTCTGGCCGGTATCGGCGAACCGTTCGTGTCGCGTAAAAAAAAAAAACGACCAAAAAAAAAAAAAAAACCCGTATTCCGCCGTTAATAATATGATATTATTTCGATTAGTCGCGTGCGTTTTCGAGGCAGGGAAAAACGGCTTCGCGACGGTCGAGCCCCGTGCGCCGCACTGTTATTATAACGACGTGTCGTCGTGCACATTTTTTTTTTCCACTAGGTTTTTCTTTTCTTTTTTTTTCGTTGCCCGTCCCCGCCCGTCACGCGAACGATAAAAACATTACTGCCGCCGCCGCCGCACGTTTAGCGACCGAATTACTAAGAGCGATATTATACCGTCGTCGTCGTCGTATCGACAAACAATATAAAAATGAATTCATATAAATACAATATACTCTGCAATATTGTTGTACCGATTGTCGTAAAAGCCGCAAAGATCGATGGGTTTTTTGGCGCGCTGAAACAGGGCTGATAGATCACATCGAAAGCGATCATTATATTATAGCGAATTCCGGACGGGAAAAACAATGTAAATCATTTCGAAACATTATCGGCATTAATTTTTTATATCAACTGTTCATCAAAACGACGTTCGCATCTAAATTTTAGTAAATATTATAATGAGATACAATATAGTTATATACGTACTGACCGGTATATTCGCCGTCTCACCTTAAACGTTTTATCAATGATAACGATTACCGATGGTCTTTTTTTTTCGAAAAAGTAACACGACAATATTTAAACGCCGTGCCGATTCGGTACTTATATATTTCAAGTTCAAACGAACCGGAGGAAAAAAAATGCCAAAGGAAGTGCTGCGAGAGCACGTTCAAAACGTAGTCATAATTCTTTCGAATACATTATAGAACGGTCGCTTTAGCGTAAAACGGGCCGGCAAAACGCACATAGACTCGGTAATTTCCCGGGCTCCGATCTGCTCTTTCCGCGAACGCGTTTACGAGAGATGCGCCGGTCGTTTGACAATCATAATATGTATTCGTGTATGATGTATTCGCGATTACATTTATATTCCCCCCCCCACTCCTGTATATATGTTATATACATCGTAGTGCACACGTGTACCGCGCCGACTAAATTAAATTACACTGGAATTTATTTTTTATATCGAACGGCACATAAAGCTCGTACGGCTATAAACATTTCGTACCTTTCGGACGACGACGCCGTAAAGTGTACGAAACTAGCGGCGGCGGCGCACGAGAACAGGAAATCGAAGACAAATCGAAAGGTACGCGCGGTTTTCTCCGTTTTTTTTTCTCTCCCCGTCGG
Source organism: Drepanosiphum platanoidis (assembly GCA_948098885.1). Classification (NCBI taxonomy): domain Eukaryota; kingdom Metazoa; phylum Arthropoda; class Insecta; order Hemiptera; family Aphididae; genus Drepanosiphum; species Drepanosiphum platanoidis. The sequence goes on from OX402529.1 coordinate 18,329,909, forward strand.
TTTTACTGCAAATCTCCGTCACGTCCGCGCCGCCGTCGTCTAGAGCGATATGTGTGGCAAAAACGCACGTGCGGCACCTGCGATACGACGACGCACACGATTGTGTTACGGTCGCTCGGAACGCTCTTCAAAAATCTTTTCCGTACGTTTCGTCTGGTTAATAATTGGTCACAATAGATAATATTGTGATAGCTATTTTATAATCTATTCCGTGTCAACGGGCCAATCGCGCGACTCTTTTTTCTCGAACTATTCCCGGTAATAATAAAACATTTTTTTTTCCTTTTAATTTACTTGATTTTAAATTATATCGTAATATTAAAAGTAAATAATTCGTAACGAAATATTGTAAAATCTTTGTCGTACGTAAAGCGTCATTTAAGTTTTAAGCAAAACAAGCGTAACGCGCATATCATATACCTACGATATAATTATATATTATCTAACATAATAATATTGTAATTTGGTAATTTTTTTTCTTTTTTTCGGTCGATCGCGATGACAACTTGGAAAAACTCGAGTGGCCTGTCGAAGTCGGCCACCGCCGATCTATTCGGGTAAGCAGGAATGGATTTCTCTAACTAATTCCTATAAAACTAGCGTAAGCAGAGATTCTTTTCGAACTGGTAAAATAATTGTATTTTTTACAACCACACCATGATTGTCACGTATATCGATGAAATTATTTTGTTTTTTAAACACCAAAGCCGTTCAATGTTTAATTTCACGAAAAGTTTTCAATCAATGACGCGTCATTGTTTTACGCAGCGAATAATGAGACCGTTTGATTATACGCGAACAGTGTGACAATTTTTTTGTACTGCGTTCGCTATCCGTACTCGCGATAACTTTTCAATATCAACCTTTAATTAACGTTGAAAAAGATCGCGGAGCCTTCGAGTCGTCATATACCGCGACCGTGGTTATATTTATAATTTTTTTTAAATTTTTCGTGCCAATGTTCTCAACACAAACATTTATCGTTTTCGACGAGTACATAATGCGTTCGCTTACGAAATCCATTGAAATCTCTTACTCAGCGTAAAAAATATATGTATACGAATCTGTAGACTACGACGGTAGTAGTATACTGCATGCGATACGAATAATTAAAGATTATCAAACTTTACAATCAGCTGCGCGCGGATTATGTATACACACCGGCGGCGCGGCGGCGGCCGTATACGGTCTTCGAAAGTAGCTCCGCGTGTGTATATAAAAGCACTCATCCTAATTGAACTTATAATAACGTATAACGAAATTATTAAGTATAATCCTTTTTTTTTTTCGACGCGATTTTGCCGTTTGCCTTGGCCGTGCGTCGTCGACGGTAATTACAACGAAACGACGAGTGCCCTCCCGTCCGTCCGCGTCCGCAGTCGTCCCAGCGCGGGGACTATACGGTCACATCGGGCCGCGAAAGCGAGAACGCGCGGTCTCCCGCGTGAATTCAATTCGAGCTCGTGTACTACAATCTACGGGTGCCGCAATCGAATGGAAAAAAAAAACGATCGAACGAACGTACGAAAGTCGCTAAGTCGAACGTCGTTGGGGCGGTCGATCGTGACACGATTTAGAATCGATCGTGTTTTCCTCGAATTCGTTATATAACAATCGTAAACGTTTAAATCTCTCCGTTGAGTATTTGTGTGTGTTTTTTTACAACTCTGTTCGATCCACGGTTATGAAAATTCATTACTAACCCGCGATTAGGTATTTCGTCGCGAATGTGAATGTCCATATCGTGGCAATAAATATTCGAGAAAACTGATGAAGAAAAAAAAAGAAGGCGAACACAGAATCGGCGCGGCGCGATGACGGTCGTATTTCTCTGTAACTCTAAACTTGTCGTCGTCAATCCGATGGACATTTTTAATAATTCGAGAGGAAAAAAGTCTACCGACGACGTTACGGTGCGCGGCGGCGGCGGGACTCCACGATCTGCGCATAATAAATCCTATGATGAAATAATATATACAACTTGTTTCCAGGATGAACGTGGCGCGGGTAATGCACTTCATATAGTTCCTTATTTTTTTTGTCTCGTCGCGATGACGCGATAGATCGTCCGCCGTTTATTCGGAAAAAAACAAGATGCGCGCGTACGAGCGCCGTTCGTTCGACTGCTGCTCGTGACGAATTATATTACACATCGATTTCCGCCGTTATTGGCCGGCAAGTATGCCGTAAACTGCGCAGCGCTCGCCGCCGCGCCGTGCTGCTATTATTATTATATTCCGTATTTTGTGTAGTATACGCGATATTCGTATTATTATCTGATATGTCGAGTGCAGCGATTTGGCTCGCGAGTGCAGTTGCACGTGCGTTATCTACACACGAGTGCACTGCCGCGCCGAACACTCTGTTCGGAGGAGATCCCGGATTCCCGGAAGTTTTCAATACTAATCGGAAACGAAATTCGCAAACCGCGCTTTTTGACCTTTTGCAGCACGCGGGCTCGGTCGAACATAAATAATTCGAAAATACAACATGATCGCGTCGTCGTCATCATCTGTGCGCGAGTGCATTGTGTTCCGTCTCGTCATCGGATGTTATCATATAGATCGAAACACGGTCGTTCACACCGTTACACCCTTGAGAGGGGAAGGGGTAAAACACGTTTTGTGAACATTTTGTGCGCGCACAGGTGTACTCGCGATACGAGTCGAGTTTTGTTTTTCTTTCAAACAACACAGTCGTTTTTTCGTCACTAAATGCGGACATGCCATTGGGTAACCACCGCGTTATTAAACGCGAAATCGGACGTTTTACTACCGAGTATTTCGAATCCGAAAACGAATCGATTTTTATCCGAACCACGTCACGTGACGTGCACGGTTTTTGGTATTTTTAAATCATACGACAATAAATCACGCGGACAAAAAAAAAATAAAATAAAATAAATATACGAATAAATAAATATACGTGCAAATATAATAATCGTGTACTTTGAATTTATGTTTGGAAATAAATCGTACGATTTCGGACGACGGGGCGAGGAAAGGAGAGACGCTTTAAGACACTTTAAGAACAAACGTGTACCTATAGACACTTTAAACGGACCTTGCCGCGGCAAAACCGCCGCCCCGCCGCCGCAACATTGTTCGGCCGTCCGCGAGCGAAATAATCCGACGAAATAAACAATCCGAGGGCGGAAAAATCACTCCACCCACCCCTACGCCGCGGCGGTGTGACCCCCGGCATTGTAATACGACTTAAAGACATCTCTCGGGTAAACTGTCGCCGCAGCCGTCCCGCAGGAACGAACGCGCGCGCCACGACGATGCAGGTGTTGCCCGCGCGCGGCAAACCGAAAATCTTTTTGTATACTTTTTCCATTTATTACGTTTTCGCTATTTTCATCTGGGAATGTTTTTGCATTGTATTAATTTCCTTGGGGATTTTGTCCGAGTTGAAAAAATTTTTTTCACGTTTTACCCCTCGCGCGCACACGAATACGCTGCTGTCGCCGCCGCCGCCGCCGCCGCCCCGCCAGCGCCGCCGTATGCAAACGTCCGGGATCGAGAGGGGCGGTGGTTAAACGACGTGAGCGGATAAAAAAAATAAATAATAATAATAATAATAACCTATAGATTTATGCCTTTTGACGTACGTTGCACGCGTACGCGTAATATTTCAAAAAAAAAAAAAAAAAATCCGTAAACTCCAATACAGATCGGACGGACTACTTTTTTTCTTTTTTTTTATCATTAAAAAAACAAACAAAAAAATATACACATCGACCGATGTGGCACTAGCGACTACAAAACTTTCAGCGCACATTATTATATACGTTCGCGTATTATATGATACGAGTGTAGGTACCTATATACGCGTACATTATTGTAACATGTAAAACTCGTACCGCCCGCTAGCACGTCGTTTTGTGAAAATCAATTCGTACGAAATGTAAAAAAATACGTTAAATATACTATATAATATTATATAGGTATGTGCGATTATTGTATGTTTGTGAAATACACAATACGAGTATTATTCGTGTGCGGTGTTTACTGTATAGACGTGTACATTCTATACGCGTTCGTTGTGAAAATCAGTGGTCAGCGGACAACGTGTTATAGATTAAATTATTTACATTTTTAATGACTGCGAATGTCTGGAATCGCACAATCATCAATCATCATCGAACGCGATACATTGCAACGAGACCAAGTACACACGTGCGCCGATAATAATATATCATCATATATACATACATACATATATATTTATAAACATATTATATATATATACACATATGTGTGCGTGTATATTTTCATTAAATAAATAAATAAAATAAATATGCACCTACGTACACGAAATCATTTAACGACGATTTTTTTAAAAGTCTAGCATTATCAATGAAGTTGGCCAACCGAATTTACAAAATCAATTGAAAATGTATGCTAAAATGTTGCGAGTAATTTGCTAGAATTCGCGTGCCGATTCCCGGAATTTGCTAGTCACTACTCCCACCCCTTCTTTTCGAGGGCGGGTAGAATTCGTGTAGCCCACCCACGATGCATCGGAAACGGTATTAAAATATTATACAGTATAATAATTGTCGTTGTTTCGAGATAAATTAAAAACGAATTCAATCGGAAGTAAAAAAAAATATAATTGATTTGAAAGAGGAAATATTATTTAATTGTTAAGCTTAATTTTAAATTGAATCGATACTCGGAAAATGTCTACTCAGTCAACTCGAATGGAAAAAAAAAAGTTACGAACTTAACATGGTTAAAAAATGGCATTTAACTTGTTCAGACTTGAGTATTATCGTACGAAAAATGTATACTCTACGCAAAAGGAAAACGGACGAAGATAGAAATAGTCGGAGAAGAGTTTGTTCATCGATATGGTCTTTTATATAAAGACCTTAGCTCGCTTGACGATATTAGGAATTAAAACGCCAAACACGTATAAAAAACTCAAAACTCTTATACTCATCACAAATCCAATCTGACGAAGTATGAATTACGTGACTTTAATCAGTGACGCAATTAGAATTTCGGGACTCCGACGGCGAAGTCAGTTTTGGGCCCTACGATTAAAATAGTGTTCGTAATAATCAATGCTAATTATTAAACGCGACACACGATTTTCATTGACTATCGTGGAGAATAATAAGTGTTTATTGTACACCGGAGTACACGATAAAATTAAAATGATTTTAATTATAAAACAATAACGACATTTCACAGTGAACTATTGATAAGCAGCTTTGAAAAAAAAAAAACAACGTTTATATATTTTAATATAAATAATTAACAACGTTATAAAGAATTAATAAAAACGTACAGCCAAGAGTATGATAAAATTAATTGGTAAGCATACTAGTTTTGGCTGCGAGCCATGAAACCTGCCTCGTAGCTGAAATTAGTAGTTATTATCAATTATTTTTATTTCACCTCTTGGCTGTGAACTTTCAATAGTTCCTCTATATTGTTAAACAGTGTAAAAACATGTGTATTTTCAATTTTGCCGCGGCCAAGAGAGAGTCCGGAGCTTCGCGGCCTCATCAATTCTCTCTCGGGAAGCGGCTGGCAGTACCTATCATAGTGCGGTGTCAAAACGGCTCCGGTTGTATTTTATACATTGGTTTCGACAAAAGCGCCTTCGGACAGAGATAACAATAAATTACATATCTCAGGTATTATAATTTCGTACGGGTCGTCGGCTAGTTGTTGATATACGGCGTTAACGCGTGTAATACTATAGCCGATGCCGTTTGAAGTTCCAAGTGGCGACGACGGCCGCCCGTCTGACCGGCGGCGGCATCAGATTTTCTTTCGCCTCTGACTGGGGACGAGTCGGGCGGTATTTTCGTTATTCGTTAGTCTTTCTCTATAGTTTTTATTAACTTTTTTCAAACACTGCGATTTATCAGAAGAAGAAAAAACATTTTATTTTAGTATAGACCGGTTTTATTAAAAACGAATAATTATCAGCTCTGAGTTTAAGAACAGCATTAGCATCGTAAACTTTCAGTAATCATAGTATAACGATTATCGTACAGTATGTCATCGATAGTCCGATACTGTTGCCGAAAAACTGAAAACAATCAAATCTGCACCGTCGTCGTCGGTTTTATGAATCGAATAACCCAAAAACAAACGTTCCGTCGATATTCATTTCAATACAGTCCGTACAAAAACACACGAGGTAAAAATAAAAAATAATTTTTTACGAATCGTTTGGTTATTTTATTTTCTTTGTTAGAAAACGATCGTTTATTATGATAGCATCGTGTTCGCGAGTCAAATGACTATTTCGATTTGTTCAGTTTTACGGACGTAAAGTCGCGGGTAGTCGCGTTTATATAAACACTGTGAAGGACACTCGCCTTCCCCCGGATGGACCCGGTTCGGCGCCGCCCCGGAGTCGACGGGTCGTCGGACGATATTATCAATAATAATATCGCATCGAACGTTAGTTCTTGGCGCGACCCGCCGCGCCGCCGTTTCCTCTACGGTCGAATGTTCGCGAATTATCCGCAGCCATGGAATCCGATAAGCATTAGTTTATTAACTCGCGTGTTCGATTGCACGTGATAAACGCGCGTCCGGGACCCGTGTTTATGCATACATTTATAATGATAATAACAATAGCGTATTGAATACTTTCGTCGTTCGATCGTCGTCGGCGCGTGCACGTGTGTTATTACATACAAATTACACGCAAATACAATACATAATATATTATAATGTACGCGTCGTAATGGTGTACGCAATTGTTTACCGTGCCAAAGGTCCGAGTGGTATACAGTGTGTACACGGTGTAATATACCGAGTGATGGGCGAATTTTACTTTTCAAACTGCTGCGCGTCATCGTTCAAATCCGACGTCGTTCAAGTCGCCGCGCCGTCGCGCGTCGGTCCTTCCGCGAAACGCGAAATAACTTAATTGATTATTTTATGCCGACGACGCGCGACGGACGTGTACGTACGGTCTACTCGCGATCGCCAGATCGCCCCCGTCTTTGCTAACGTGACGGGAACTTTATGCGTATTTAACGTATTTACTCGGGCCAAAGTATCACGTTTAACGAACCGCCCCCCCCCCCCCCCCCGGCTCTCTCGCTCGCCGCGCTTCGGCTTCGGTGGCTTGTTCGCGAATTTTACGCGCGGGTAAACTTTATACCGGAATAAGACTAGAAAGAAAAGAAAAAGAGCGCTTATCTCGTACTAAATCTGTTCGAAATCGAATACTCGTGATAGGTACGAGTAAAACGAATCGAGTAACGAGTGCGATTAGTATGAGCGTCGTTTGTGTGTGCGCGCGGGGGAGGAGGGGTCTGGGTGTGCGATTGCAGCCCTTAGTTTTAGTAAATAGTTCCGATTGGCCTGCCGAAATATAATAAAGTTCAAGTTTGTCGTGCATCGATTAGTGGTTTTCACCGGTAAGGTGAATAATCTATTGTGTATTATACATATTTTAGTTTTTTAATTGATTTTTACTATTCATGTCGATGCGACGACGCGCCCCACGCCTCGCTCGTCCGAAAAAAACCCGAAATGACTCCCTTGTTTACCCGTCGGCAACCGAATTACCGTAATTATTATTACGTGATTATCAAATTTTACAATCGGAAGATAAGTTTGAACGCATTGCATTCACATAATACGTATATATATATATACGCTATACACGCGCGCGCTTCGTTCGGGCCGCAGAATTCGAAGCGTTCCATGGGCACTTGGAAAGTCATTTGTCGGTCGTCGGCCATATTTGGGAGATTTGAAATTTTTTCGCCGCAATCACTGTACCTACTCGTATGCACATATACTGTGCACGTATGACGCGTGTATGCATACGAAACACTCACCTCGCCGTTGAAAACGTAACATGTGTAATGATTGTAAAGCGTATGCATTGTATTGCAACGAGTATAGTGCGCTCTGACGCTGCAGCAGCGATAGATTTATACGTAACTCTGCAGGCTCGAGTGCCTATAAATTATTCGCGACCCTTCAGAAAATATGAATTCGTCGATTCTACCAGCATAACCGTTTGTACCCCACTCGACGATTAAAACGCGGAATAAAATCAATAAACGTCGTTAGAAAAATAATACCGAATAATAGCGCCCACTCGGAGGGATGATGTTATTATGTTTATGGGAGGAAATTGTTGTTGAAAAACTTTTATTGAAAATTTCTCGAAAATGCGATAAAAAGTAAGTAAATAATATCAGAGCGGATAGAAATCTATAGCGATATCAAGCGTTATTGTCCGACAGCGTGCGCGACTACCGCTAAGTAATATATACGAGTTACGTGTATTATTTTTTTTTTTCTGCAGAAAATCGAAGAAATTTCGAGAACACGTTTTTTCTCGGGTAAACGAGGAAAAAACACGACGAGATTTATTGTCACTTCTAAAAATCTCGTCGTCTCTCGCACGAGCGCACAGTCGAGCTTATTAAAATTCGCTGTCGCGTGTTCGAAACGAGGACAGGTACTTTACAACTCGTCGTAATAACATTATTATTGAAATTATCGAAAGTTTAACGAATTCTCAACTAGAAAAATGTCCGCGATTTGGTCGGGTTTTGTCAACGTTTAAAATTCAAAGCTCATAAAAATACAAATAGAACGAGTGGATTCGAGTGGTTTTTTTTTCATACAAGGAACATATTTTTTCGGGGAAATTCGTATTGCATTTTCGAGATTTTTTTACCAACCGAAATGTATTGTTTTATCGATGTTTTACGAAAATAAACGAAGAAAACTCGAAAAACTCTAACGTCTATAAGCAGTTCGAAAATTCTAAATCCTTTTAAAATTATACCGCATTACGTAGTAAACGGCAGTTTAAATATTCGACGGTGAAAATATCAAATCTATGACGCGCCGTTATTTTCTTTCGAGGCACGATGAACAAAAAACTCGAATTCTTCGTAAAAACCCGGTAAAATTTCGCTGCCACCGGAAAACAATTTACCGGCCCATCTGAATCTTTCCGCGAAGTAGAAAACCGACATTTTCAATTCAGACGAAGAGACAGAAATGAGACGACACGTCGTCGTAGAAAAACGTATAGACGCTCACGTATAGCTTCACTCGAGATCTGAAAGAAAGCGCCGCCGCCGCCGCGGAGACGACGACGTCCGAATCAAACGGTTTCGTCGTCGCGTGAAAACGCCATCGAGCGCTTGGCAGGTAAATAATAATGTATTACACGTTCGATAAAACGTACCGATAAAAAGTCGATCATATAATATACTTTATCGTCGGCTTATACGATGTTTTTGCAGTGACGCAGGGCCGCGCCACGCCGTCGTCGTTGACCGTGCTCTTTCGTGATCGACAGACTCGTAATCCCAGTTCGCGTGTGATAATCAATCCGATTCGACGGGTCATTTTCGAGACGAATTCTATCTGGTGAACAGGTAAGCCTTTGTATGTATTTATGACTTATATACATACTCGTATATATATAGTGCAGTATGTACTTATATATTAGTGTGTGTGTATTACAACACACAACCCGTATTGATTGTTTATTATAATATATATATAGGTTCGTGTTTGCGCGTGTATATGTGGGTGAGCACTTGTAATAAACAATGCATAAACAGCTGTAATCCTTCCTCCGACCACTCGACCTCTCGCACTTGCTTTTACCGGCCGGATCGAGTGCCATCCGCCGCGTTGGATTTCCGTTATTATTGTTATTACTATTATTATTATTTTTTTTTGTTTTTTTTACCAAACATTATTGTAATTCTTCGTCGACGACTCACTTGACCTCTGAAACCATCGATTTTTCACGTGCACGTACGAAATAATAGATCGAATGATAATAACGGATATTGGTTAATGTTCGCGCGTTTTGTAAAACGACACGCGTTGTGTAGGTAAATATAGGACCGCGCGTTCCCGTTTAAAACTGAGTTGTCCCGTCGTCCCAACAAAGTTTTAACGGGATGCATTTCACGATGCAGGTGATTAACGATTTTACATTTTGTTGATAATTAATATAATACGCATCAGGTCCTGGAGACATGGATAATACGCCTCCTCAAAATACGCCGCTGTCTCGTTTTTTTTTTTTCGTTTTCTCAATATGATCGTCCCGAAATAGATGCGAAACGATTGACAACATTTAAACAATGTCTCTACAACATACGTGTTCATACTATTGTATAGACTCTTTTTGTCAATTTTTCGCTGCGCAACAATATTCGATTCTGATGTTTTGTTTTTCGAATATATTCTCTACAAAAAAAAAAAAAAAGTGAAAAAAATATAGTACATTGTGAGGTACGCGTTTTTGTTCAGCAATAACGAGTTGTAAACAATACTGAAAACGACCCGACGGCGGAGACCGCGCAGACGATTCGCGAGTTGAAAATACACGAGAAATTACTGTAACATAATATTATATGCGTCGAACAAAGTATGGGTATCGAAAATAAAGAGAAATTCTCTGAAAATATCGAATAATATTATGATAATAATAATGCCGTTTCGCCGTCGAGGTTGTTTCCATCGCGAAATCGGCGGGGAAAATCGAACGGATTTTTATTTGTTTTCGGAAAATCGTTTGCGAAAGAAAAACAGTACCCGTATCGTGTCGACGACGGAGAGAAACGGTCCGTCGTCTCGTCACCCGTTCGGAACAACAGCGGTTCAGTTACGACGCGAATCTTTTTTTGATTTTTTTTCGGTTCGAACCGACGACGGCGCCGCCGCCGAGGGTACTGCGTTAGCGTTACTTCTTCGAAACAACGCGAATACATTACGATATAATTATAATAGTTGTACTCGTAAATTGCCCGACACAACGGAAATCAATGTTTCGGAAATCAAAAACGGAAATCAAATCACAATGTTTTGAAAAAAAAAACAGCCACCCGAAGCCGTCGCCATCTCATCCTCCCATTATATTATCTGCAGTTATAATACATATATACCAGAGACACAAAGGTCATTTGTTGAGGCTCAAGCTTTTCAAGTAAGCAGTTAGATGGACGGACGGGTCAAAATATTAGTACAAGCGTCTCGAATAAATATTTTTTCAACACATATCTTTATGACCAATATTGATGGTTTTGTCGGCAGATGTCCCAAAACAAAACTTGAAGGCTTAAGATTTCTCGCCGCCACTGTATAGTATAATAGAGAGATAAAGATCACAATCTGGTAAAACAAGTTTTCAATTTCATTTAAAATTACATAAATTGAAGTAAATCATTGAAATAGTTGATCCAATAAATATTTTACTTATTATCTTGTTTTCGAGAAATAAAATTCGATACCTATTTATTTTTTTTTTGAAATACAACTGTATCTTCAATCAGTTAACAAATATAAGTTAAAAAAAAGTAAGAAAATCAATTTAACCGTATAAATTAAATACAATTTTTTTTATAGACAACGTTAAAGCCTAAATTTTTATGCTAAGTTCAATAGTTTTTGAATTGGATTCGAAAAACTATGAAACTACCCTCTTTGACAATTAATCGTCCCTCTTGCGGCACGGGAAGGAGATAAGAAGTCATCACGACCAAATTTAATACAAATTACTTTTTTCATGCCAATGAATAAAATTATTCATTCAAAAAAAAAAAAAATGGGAGTCCTTCATAAAAAAAAAAGGACCACCCTTATATTATATACTTTATATATATTTATATACGTCGTATATAAAGGAACGCCGGCGCACCTACAGTCAGCACGCGTTTAAACGTATTGTTTACTGACGTTTTAAATTCGACCAAATATATAAATCGTATCGTTTTGTGTGTACCGAGTACACATTGGCAGACTACCTACACCGTTGAAACGCTATTATTACACAGTCGCGCCACGCACCAGTTTCTTATTCGACTCGTATATTATACGTGATGTGTTTTTTATTATTATTCCTCGCTCTCCCTACCCCCCACCCCCCACCCACCCTCTCTCCCGAAATAATTATAATAATAATGTTTTACGTTCTTCGTACGGGTATAACGGTATTATGTAAATACACGCAGTGTTTGAAAATAATGAAAATATCGTAATGCGCGCGCGTACGTGTTTGAAAACGAGCGGATTCTCTGAAGTCTCGGCGCGAATTCGCGTGATGCGCGTGCATCTGATCGTTTTTCCTGCGCCTCTTCACTTTTCTCCGTATTATAATATTTCTCGTCGTTGTACGCGTTTCACACGGCGGCGCTCACTCGCCCGAGGTTTTTGACCACGAAACCACTTTATTACGTTTGCACGTTCACAATAGAACGGGTAATGAGTTTACGACAGATCTTCGCGGGAATGAAATACAATTTTTGATTGGAAGTCGCTAACACGACGAAATCCAATTTCAATCGTAGCTCAGGGGATCCTTTTCTTTCCACGAAATGTTAAAATTAATGGCTCGGATTTCCAAAGATTCTCATAGTTTTTGTTATGAAACAACAATAATTTAACGAACGTCAATCCGACTGTTTTATAAAACTATTTAATTGTTAATGGATAGAGTATACGATTCTCGGTTTAGTGGTTTAATTATTAAATGTCTTAGCGAGTTTTAATTTGGACATTAAACGTGTAACTTTTGATACGATAACAATAAAAATCAATCAATCGTATGAGCGTAGGGTGAACAAAATAGTCAAGAGAAAAACGAGAAGAGATAAACGGATTAAAAGAGTGGCGAATTCGGGATCTAAAAAAAAAAAACAACAAAACATAAGCCTTCTGTTGTAAACAAAGCCTATAGCGCCTATATTGGTGTCGCCAGTTAACCTTCGACCACGCGTGTAGGGTAAATAATTACCTACTTCAGACGTATTTCACGAATGCCTATTAATTCACAACGAATTGTTATACTTTCCTAATTACACACAACAAAATCAAATAATTTCCATTTTTTTTATTAAAAAAAAAAAAGTTTCATAAAAAAATGTACACATGCGTATATTTACACGAGAGAAACAGGCATAACATTATTCTTATCGATTATACGTAAACTGAAAAAAAAATAAAATAAAAATAAATTCGTCCGCACTTGTTGTTTTGCACGCGCGATTGCTTTCCCCGAAGCATTTTTGCGTCGCGTTTTATCGTACGTTTTTCGCGATCCGACGATCGGTCAACCGGTCGATTCATTCAACCATCTGATTCATTCAACAGTAATTCATTCAACATTGATCGTATCGTAGGCATTCGATTTATTAAGTTTTCGTCGACCTCGCTGTTATTGAAATGGTGATCAACGCGACTCGAAACGACGAGCGTCGTAACCTCGGAAACTGGTAAAGTAGGTACGTATAATGATGAAATGAAAACGATTCGACACAAACCATAACGTCATTTACTATCGAAATGACCTTGACCGAACACTATCTCTCGACATCGACGTGTTCTGTCTCGATATCGATCCATCTATTCGATCGACCGACTTTTCAAAGGACCGAAAAACAATCAAAATACACCTAGTAGAACTAAATCTCTAAATCGACACCTGCGGGACGCAGAAAACGTCGCATTATCAGAAAACCACAAAAAAAAAAAATAAAATACGGATTTACAGTATGTAAAATATGAAATTATTATATAATTTACGCTGCTTGTCTACAATATATTTATACTATTTCTGTTTTCATATTTAGAAGCTAATCGATGAATATAGAATTGGCGAACAGGCGTAATAACCATTAGGCGCCCCCGAAAAATAATCCTGCCCGCGGGGGCCTATATATACGGCATCGCGTCGTATCGTTTCTCCGGCGTCGCGTTCGTTCGCGTCACACGCACTAAATGCCTATAAACATATGCACGCGCGCAAAGTTTCGCGGCGAACGACGTAACGCAAATACAGGTATACATTATACATTAACGCTCGGGGAGAAGACGTTCGCCACGGCAGCCACGGGTCGTTGAGTCCGCCGCCGTTTCCGAGTTGCCCCGTTATCGCGACGCCCCGGGGGAAAAAACGTTTTATTCCCGTTTTACCATTGCGACGTTCGCTCGCGCGAACAATACAGGGTCGCTCGCCGCGATATCTCGGCGGAAACGGCTCCGTAGATATTAGTTTTTTTGGAAAAAAAAAACAAATTAATTTTTTGATTTTTTTTCCGTTTGTTTTAGAACGATTCACAGTCGGGAGCGGACTCCTCGAGACGTCCGCGCGTGACGAAAACGTTTTGTTGACGTCAGAACGAGGTAGAGATAACTTTTTATAAACGTTTATAAATCGGATAAAGATGGTATATAATAGAATTTTCATTTATATATAATAAAATAAACGAATAAATCGATCCGTAAAACTTAATTTCAGCCGATAATATAATAATAATTAACGTGCGAAATAGAAAAATATCATTAAAAAAAAAAAAAAGTCGAAATCATAATATAAAGTTAGGACGGAAAAACTTTTAGAGTTCCCAGCATGAGTTTGTAGTCGTGGGTTTTTTTTGTTTTTGTTTTATTAAAGTCGAGTTTAACAGTAGATAATATTATATTATATGGCTCATAAAATCTTGAAAACCATAGGCATAAATATTATATGTAGCAGGAGTAGTACGACATATACATAATTTAATAACATATTTTAAAACTTATGTTATTGTTTCAAGTCACAACAACGAAATATAATCTATAATTATTATCAGAGTGAATTCGGGGCCGAAAAGATTAATTTTCTACGTTTCGGATTGAATTTATCTAGATACGGTTTTTTCATCGAAAATAATAATAGGTAACTTCAAAAACATTTATTTAAATAGAATAATTAAACATATTAAGTATAGTTATTATCTAGACGATTTCCAACACCGGCCGGGAGTCACACGAAATACTACCATTCACGTTAGTTTCTCCTACCTAAACCGACCGGAAAATAACAATTGTTTTCGAATCGTTTATAATACATCTATAAAACTGCGTTTAAAATAGTCGTTTTCCGGTACGAGTCATCTCGTTTCATTGGTTTCACACAAGATAGTTCGTTTTGAATATATAATTATGTAACAATAGTAATAGTAATAACACTGTAATAATTATATAAGTGTGTTTGCGTGAAATCGGAACACGTAAAAGTGCACGTCGATCCAATATTGCGTGGGCGACAGGGCCAACAAAAGCCGAGCCGCTCGAGCGGCATCCGACCAATGGCAGCCGAGCAGCGCGCGCAATACAACCGATCGAGTGACGTCGCGAAGGAAAACAGCAGGTCGCCGGTGCAGAGGTGTGCAGACGATCAGTGTAGTGTCGACGGCGGTTCGGAAAGCTCGTCTCGGTTTTGACATTGCGGTTTCCATTTTGCTCCGCAATAGTCAATAATGTCGTCGATTGTTATTATACGTATCGTCAAAGACTAATCGGATTTTAAATCGTGCCCATCCTCAACGGCAACCCACCGCGACGAGCCGTTAGTAGTACCGATTTGATTTATTTACTGTCTACAGATAGGTCGTAGGCGCCGATAGGAGGTGGCATAGGGTAGCGACCCTCTGCCATCAGACGGTGGCGAGAACGGAATATTCGAGATGGCGACGCGAAATATTATGCATTTTCACGACGAGGCGCGGAAGTTTCAGATAAACGGCCGTGTAGAAAACTGAGAAAACGCCATTTTGCGCCCTCGCCGAGTTCCGGGGTCGATGGACGAAAACGCGAGAACGTCGTTCGGCCGGTCGCAAAGGCGGCGAGCATTCGCGCCGGCGATCGCGCCGCGGGCCACCCTGTATCACATCGCATACGTTTATAGTAAGTTTAAGTTATTGTATTATTATAATGCGCGCGCGTACGCGGGCACTCGTTTTCCGCGGCGGCCCGTGTATCCAATTAGAAGTAAAGATTCACCGACGCCGCCGCCGCCGGTGCGTGATTATTCATTTCGCCCACGCGCTCTCTGCGCCGGCCGCTGTTTTTCACCTCGTGGCAGCGGCGCACATATATTATTACAGTTTTATACACACACGGCACGCACACATGTTTTCCTGAGGTTTTTATCGGTCCTCGGGGGATATACGGTGCGGTAAGGATCCGCGAAATCGGCGGCCGCCTCCGCGGCATTATATACTTACCGCTCGACTCCGCGTGCCGTCGCCGCGCCGCCGCCGCCGCCGCCGCTCGCTTTTGACCGCGTTGTTTTTGTTATTTCGCGCGGTCGTTTTTTTCTCGTTTTTCCTTGTCGTCGAATTTTTTCCAAACGGAATTCGCCGTACTCGCCTCGCGGCGGCGCGGCAATCGAACGACGCGGCTCCGCGGAGGGGAGAGGTCGGAGACAGCGAAAGGAAAAAACGAACGTTTTTCTCGGTCGCTATTACACACGCGCCGCCGTGGAAAATTCCTCACGTGTGCGCGACGAAAACAGCTTTTTCTCCCCCCTCTCTCTCTATTTTCCGTCGCGTAACTAGATTACTAGAAATTAATCATTTGGAAACGTTGAAACTGCAGACCATCCCGAAGAATGAACAAGGCTCGACGGATGATTATATGACATTTTTTATTCTTATAGAATCGATGCGAAAACAGCCAAGTAGGACGTTTATTTCGTCATTTGTTTTCATTCGATGTATGGAATTTAATTGCGATATATTTTTGCTATTACGCCTGCCGTTTGAAGTTTTAATCGGCACGTTTCGGGTTTTACTTTGGTATTTTGGTTAAATGTGACTCGTGAGTACAGCGGTTTTTTTTTATTGTAAATCGTTAATTACGCGTAAACGCATCTAATTAAAACTGCAAAATACTATTAATAGTTCAATGCAGTTTTTAAATCATAATGATAAATTTTAATTATTTAGTTACCTAAACAAATTTTTAATGATTTTTTTCGCACAAAATCTCTACTCTTAGAAACCGAACTATAATTTTCAATTCAGTCGTAGTAGTAACTATAGTGGTAGTACTTTAAATTCATAAGTATTTGTCTAGTTTTCTTTTTATATAATAAATAATAATGCTAGGTATTAGACGATTTTTATTTTCATTTTGAGGGCACATCGTGGTACATATTTTAGAATTTGTTAAGTCATATTATCATATTGTATTCGGTGATGCAGACATACAAGTCCGACAGCCAATAACTATCATAAAATCAGACTGAAAGAGAAAAAAAAAACTACGATCAATCGAAAATATTTGTCGTCGAACGTTTCGAAAATATTCGGAATTAAAATCACACGCGCGCGACGTCGTCGGCGCGTATTATTATGTTTTCATCGGAGGCGGCTTCCTTCCACGACGACCGCGCACAGGAATCGAAAAATTGTTTTTCGCATTCCTTCTTACCGAGCGAGTCGGGCGTCTCGTCGATTAAATAATAAGCGATTTCGAATTCACGACGACAACGGAGCATATTGACTGTATTGAAGTACCTGCCTTATAAAATAGCTCATAAATCACGCGCGGAAATATCGCGTAGTCTGCGCGGCGTTTGATTTTCTATACGTCCGCCGCAGGTCGTTTTATTTATTTATTTATTTTTTTTTTTATTTCGGTCCCGCAAAAGCTATTTCGAATTCCACCTTTTGTCCGCGGCGGCGTTTGCGCTCGTATTGCGCGTATTGTACGACACGCTCGCATATAATATAATATACGCAATTAAACTGCGGTTAATCAAAGCGTTTTTAAATTCCTGCGCGCGCACCGAGTATTGTTGGAGTGATAACGACGCCTAGTGCGTACTGGCGCGCGAGAGGAAATAAACTATTATTACCGTCGCGCCCCGACGTCCTCGTAAAATATTATTTCGCATTCTAAAACGTATATAGTTACACTCGGCGCAGCGAACCACTCTGCAGCGTAATAATAATACAACACTCTGGAAGCAAGCAGTCGGTGGCGGGCGTCGTCGTCGTCGTCGTCGTCGTTTCAATTTATTTCTTAATGCGCCAACGGTCTTACAGCGATTGTGCAAGGTTTTAATTACAATATTGAATTAAAAAGAAAACGTACAGTCGTGTACCCGTGCACGAGCGAGTCTGCACTCTGCCAGAGTACAACAATACGGAATTTTATATTAAATCGCGATATCAAATTAGTAACAGAACTGTAGTCTAAATCGAAACTATGGCGCCGCGCGGGTCAATAAAAAACAGGGGCAGTGATATAAAATAAAACGCCGTGAACACCGAGTCGCGGACTGTATTGTGCCGTCGTCGGGAAGTCTCTCACTATACGCTCTACGAATTGTGATACACGAATAATGTTCGGTAATAATTGGCAATTTGCCAGAGAACAACGAACGGCGAGCCCCCGTTGTCCCGCACCTCGGTATCAAATTAAACGGTGAACATTGCTTTAGTACGTATTTTTTATACGTAATGTGCTCGATAAAGAAGGAAAATCTATTTTCATAACAAGTGGGAGACGAGTCGGTGTTTAAAATGTTGTTTTAGCATACTTGGAAGTTGGAAGTGTAATATACGAGATACTCGCCGACGTAATAGTTTCTATCGGTATAGTGGAGAGTGAACTTTAAGATTTGATTTTTTCCTCTCTCTTTGGCACGTGAAATTTGATATTTTTTTTTGCCTCTCGAGCAGAGAAAAGTTAATAACATAATTGGATAAAGTCGCGATACATTCTGTGTGTAGAGTACGCACGCCCCCCCCCCTCCCCCAACCTGTCTTAAACGGAGGTATGGAATCATTTTTCAAACTCCTCTCTTAATGCAGGTGAAATATATATTCAAATATTAAAAAAAAAAAAAAAAAATGTTATAAAAACTTTTTAATTACGCGTCTCGTATAAGACTGATTTTCATCCTAAACGGCGATAAACTCCAATGCTCGAAAAAGAGTTGTCCGGGCAATGAAACTCGAGTCCTGCAGCAATCCCGTATGTTTTACATAAAACCGACAACACTTAAACATCACTTTGTATACGGTCTAATATTAATTCGATAATAGCACTTTTTTTTATCCGTCGTCACCTACTGTCGTCGTCGCTCGTATTATAAAGAACGTTTCGTTTGTAATTTATTTTCGCGGTCAACATAATCCCATTGTGCCACTCTACTTTGTGTCACTTAAAACACCCGCCTTTTACTCATCAAACTGAATATTTTACTAATATTCTTACGGTGGCAAAATAAAACTTACTGTAATCGTTAATTTTCTTGAGAACTATATAATATAAGGCTGTTGGTCGGTTAATTTTGCGTTTTACTACCACTAGGTTTCGGTAAACTAACGATTTTCAAACTAAAGTCCAACAGTTAGTCGCGGCATGAAATGAAAACTGTATTTATTTATTTTTTATTTACGTTTAAACTTATTATTGCGTGGGGGTCGTGGGTCGCAAAAAATGAGCCGTGGGCCGCGAATCTGACATGCCCGCTCTATCGAATAATGTAATTAAAAAAAAACGAAAAAAAGAATCAAAGATTAATATTTATATCGTATACGAATACATAATGTATGAGTTGAAAATTATTGCGGGCGATGGCGCATTCGAGTATTAATGGACGACCAATTATTATAAAAAAAGTTTTAAATCAGTGGCTCCATTAAACACCCTGCCTCCCCCGTACCCTAAATGATATTCATGACGTAGGAGTTTGCTTATAACGATGTGTGTACGGTGGGACGGAAGGGCGAAAACCATTAACTCGGTATTTTCGTATAATTTTAAATGGCTAATAATTAACAATAAATGTATTATTACAAATCTACTTTAGCTGGTATAGATGGTCGATTTCACTTAAATATTCGAACGACTTATAATACGAATGAACATTAAGGACGGATTTTATAGTGTTTACATGTTTTCATAGGATCGACGTGGTACAATATTCAACTATTACGCATATCATATCGTTTGAAATTTAAAAGTGCATTTTGCCCAAGTATTTGTTCGGTTGATTTAATTTCGTATTTTTTATCTAAAAACGATGGAATTTTCGCGATTTCCTTCGTCCGGTGTCAGGGTAATTTATAAGTCGTAAATAACGCGTGAACCGTAATTATTGCAAAATAATATACATATAGTGTAAATTTACAAAGTGTATTTCTAAAATTTTGTCGAATAAACAAAATATATCTAATGACTTTCTTTTTTCTCATTAAAATCCTACAACACGAAGCATACCCGTTGGCTGTAATTTTTAAATTCATTAGTATTTAGTACTTTCATGTTTAACAATATAATATATAAATATATTAATTTTTTTTATTTGTTTTTTGCACAAAAAATTGGAAATAATGATATCGTTTTCGTTCTGAGAGTACGTTGCATATTCCGGCAATTTTCAGCGTAGTAAAAGCCGAGCTTTGGTCATTACAAATACGTATATCACATATTATAACGTAGTTATTATGACACGGCGGCGGCGCGCGCCGTTAGTTTAGAAATCACCGGCGGCACAGCTGCAGCTCATGCCGTAACGTTCGCCGAAATACTTTATTATATTTATTATTTTTATAATCGGTTCTATTTTTATTTCTGTATAATTCGATTTGTGTACGCGTGAGAATCCAACACAGGCAACAATATCTCGAAAATTCATAAACAATTATTTCGAAACGCGTGCACCCGTCTTAAAAGCGTAGAATGCAGCGGATAATATTTTAATAAACAAATCCGGCGGCCACGCGAACTCTGCGCAGTTTTCGAAGAAAACTTTTTCACCGTTTTTTTTTTTTTTTTTCGAAAGTTTTTCAATTTCAGCTTACCGATGTTTTATATATTTCTCTCTCGCTCACTCTCTCTCTCTCTCTCTCTCCGTCCGTATTGAAAACGAATTCGTATGCACACACGAGATCGAGTTGTCGAGAAAACCTCAAGGCGTATACGGTGTGACGTGGATATACGTAAGTCCGAAAACGTGAAATGTGTTGGCGCGCGATATTCGGATTCGGTCATAAAAACGTCATTTGCGGAATATTTTCACGGCGGCGCATATATATATTATATTTGCTTTCGTACGACTGACCCGATGGGCCGAAAAAACGGGAGCCCGTAGACACGCGGGTTGTAAACATAATACGATCGATTGGCGAGAAAACGTTTCGCGTCGAAATCCCGAGAAAAATCACGTCCAATAATATGATTGTTTACCGCACAACGCGAGCGACGACGAATATTGATTACCGCACGCGCGACCCGCCGCCGTTCGAGTACCGCGATCGTAAAAAAAAACGAGGAATCGAATACGAACGATAACTATTATGTCCTGGATTTTTTGTTTAATAAAACGCCAATGACACCCGTATTCCGCCGGTTTTTTTACAGAACGTCACAATGAGTATACGAGCTAGTAGATAACATCGACGCGTTTAAACTGCAAGTCGTCGAAATAGGTGCTCGATAAGTTTTCGTCGGTTCTGGCGCGGAGTCGAACGTTCGGATTTCGACTCGTTATTTCGTGCGATAAAACGTTAGTCTACGCGTTTAATAAAAAAACACCGCGATACGCCCGATGATCGAATCAATTATTAGCGTTTCGGAGGTATATTTTCGTCCGTCGTGCCGTGGAAAAATTCCGATTTCGGAGCAATCTTATTTAACGCCTCCGCGTCGTTGTATAATATCATGCATAATAATATGACGTATTCGTGATCGATGCGCGTCGGATTTTACGGTGGAAAAAAAATGAAAAAAAAACCAGAAATAAATGAAGAAACGCAAAGCGTTGTCGCGTCGAAACGAGAGTTCTCGCGAGTGACGCTGAAACGGCCGAAAACTTATAATATTATATGGCCGCACACACACGGGCTTATTCGCTTCGAGACGTCGACGGCAAAGGACGCGTGGTCCGCGTGTTCTATACGAACGCTGCGAGGAAGATTATAATATGAAATATTTCTGTTACGGTCTATATAATATTGTATATATATATATTTATTCTTATACCGTTTCGACGCCCGCGCTCATAAATATCGAATATACCCGTTAATGTGTACACGGCGCTTATATACCTATACGTGTATTTACGGTCCGACGTTTTCTTCGTTTTTTCAACTCCCGCGGCGCTCCGGGGGAAACGCAAACACTATGAAATAAGAGCTCGGAGCGCACTATATATATATATATAGCTAGATAACCCGTCCAGAGATTGTTGCTTTATTAAAGTCCATTAAGTTTCACGAGTAACTTCTACAAACAGCGCGCACGACGTACACTTCGCAACGGAGAGATTTTATTAGTTTTTCAATATCGTATAATTTATTATTAATTTCCCTCTGTCCACGCATGCACGTGGCATACCAGAAGGGTCCGGCACACGAATCGCGAAGCCGCGAGGCGGCACGTTACGTTGACGTTCTCAGAGGCGAAACCGAATAAAAAAATAAATATCAAACCCTGTGGGAAAAAAAAAATAAAACATTCATTACCGTGTCTCATCGCGTTATAATGCGGAGTGGCGAAACGTTATGACAATCATACGTAGGTTTTTGATTTTTTTTTTCGAATGAAAAAGGATGAGATTTTCGATGATAATAATATTATCGTATTAATGTTTAATTACTCGAACGCGTTGGATTAGAAAATGTTAATTAAAGTGTAATCTTACACTTTTATAAATACGGACTGTCAGTTTACGCTGAATGACCGTGGTAGTGACGGCGGTTTGAATTCAGGTTCCTTTGGATATTTACCAGAGACGACCAGTTTCTAGACCAATACGTGAGAAGGGAGGATTCAGAAATTACTGTAGTAATAATCTACAAAGAAATAATCAATCCGCGCCCAATGAAACGAAACAATAATTGTTTGTAATTATTACAACTCGTATTCAGTTTTTTCAAAGTACGCAGTACCGACGACGGTCGGTCGTGGGTCTGAATAATATGTTGACATTTATCAGTATTGTCCCGTGTCGAATTTACGAGATTCAGTCGACTATGGATTCGCTCGAATTTTAATATTTTATGCGTGAATTCAACGCGATACGAAACTATCGATTTATGTCGAATTTAATCGAACAAAACTCACACAATAAAGACATTAACTATAAAAAAAAAAAATTCAACCATACCGTTGGTAAATTTATTGTTTTGAAAACAATTGTCAAGAGATAACTATATTCACATCGATGGCGGTGAACTATAGTGATAGCATTACAACAATGGAGATACGTAAATACATAACATCACTATCGATTGTCGGCTCGTGGGTTCACATCAACTGCTATACGCTAATCTGCATTGATTTTATCGTTATTCGCAGAAAAAAACACAAATAAATCATGGGAAAATTAGAAGAAAAAAAAAAAAATCAAAAAACTCAACAACAATTCTATTGTTGTAGGATTTTTATAAACGATTCGAAAACATGAAAAAACGCGTCTATTTTAATTATCGCGCGATATTGTACGTAATGTTTTTACGATTTAGAGTTTTTTTCTTTCATACAAAACGGTTAGACTTCCGTTATATATTCAATTAAAATACATGTTGAACGTGTTTGTTGACTATCATTTCGAATGTTTGGACAGGTGGGTGTAAAGAGTAGAACGTACGTACGACGACGACGACGACGACGACGCCGGAAGCTCCGTTGGATGGATATGCGGCGCCGGAGAAAAACGAAGAGAACACAAGCGGCTGCGGGACGGACGGGAAAACAAACGGCGGACGTGTAAATATGGCCGCGGCGGAGAAAATAACTTATTATTATTGGAAAGCATACAAAGGAAATGCCGAACGCTGCCCGGGAACCGAGTTCATAATATACAACGGATAATAGAGGATAGACATCACGGAGGAGAAACGTACGGGAGAATAACAACTGAGGTATATTAAGGTGCGAAGCAGGAGCTGATACGTATATACACGACTCGCATGCGTTGTAATGGCGCGAGACAGTTATATGAAGGAATAGCATTGAAAAAAAAAAAGGAGAAGAGATGTGTATTAGGTTCTAAGAGAAGTGAGGAAATAAAGTATTGATTTTGCAAAGTTGTTTTTTTTATTTTCCATTCCTAAACGGATGGTGAAAATTCTAAAAACGAAACAACCTCGCCGGGCACGGCGAGTGAACTTTTTAAACATACGAGTATTTTTTTTTTCCGTTTTTCCTATTCGAGTTTCTCCCGCGATCGCGCGGAACGACTGAACATAATTTTCGACATTTTTTCGGCCGGCGAGGGCCGACTAATTACGTATACTCGACGCGGCGTCAGTTACGATCTCTTTTTTACGCGATTTGACGTTTTGACGTTGAATACGACGGATGATATCGCTGCTGAACCGAACGTATCGGCACGTTTGTCCGGATGACGCGTATAGGTGTGTCTCCGACGGAAACGCCTCGCGAACACGGGGACTGCTGCGGCTCGTTTTCGACGATATCGTTTCGCAAAAACGGTCGAGTCGAAATCGAATCGATACGGTAAACGACGATTGCCAGTTTTTATTTCCGGTTACGACGCCCACAATGTTGTTGAGATATTGCGACCAATCGGACGCGACCGATGTCGTTATGATAACACATTATTGTTAAAGCTTATCTCGCTCGTAATTATGCAGAACGTGCAGTTCTCCGTCGCCCGCCGAACGTAACATAATTATTATTATATTATTATCACGCGTATTGTTGTAGACGAATGCGCTGTCGGGGTGTTGGCCGGTTGACGTTGGCCATCGATAGCCGTTCCACGGGACAGCCCTCGGGGTTTGCGAGGCCTGGGGTGAAAGGTATATATTATTAATACGTTTGCTAGGACACGACGGTGGAATAATTTCAATTAACAGTTTTCGTTAAAAAGAACGCACTATTTATTTTATTTTTTTCATCGTTTAAAAATAAACTAACTCGCAGTCCGATTTTGGTTTAATTTTTGGTTTTTTTTTGTTTTTATGAATTGTGCAAAACGTTTTCGTAAAATAAAACGATACATTGGTAAAATGTCCTTTATTTTTTAAGCGCGAGCTATCTAAAAGTAACGAGGTCCGAGGCTCCGTCCCACCCCTTCTCCCACTAAGCATGGCTGTGATCGTAAATATTACTGTTTTTTTTTTTTTTTTCTTTCACATTAGAAAAAACCAAAAATATTAAACAATCTGTAATAATTTATACAATAATATACGTATATACTTACTTTGATGAAAACCAATTATTGTAAAAACCAGATGAACAGTCGCGTCACATATTTCAACACGTTTTTTCGATTAATTTAAAACTCATATACGTATATTATGTGTACCGATGGATATTTGCGTGTGTACGACCCGTCGAAAACGTAAAAAAAAAAAAACAAAAAACATGTCGTTGATTTGAAAAAAAAATAAAAAAAAAAAAATCGAAATCCCAATTCTCGTGCCTTTCCGAATCCGGCGCGGCACGTAAACTATATTATTTTTGTTCAACGCGTCATAACATTATCGCCCGGATCCGCCGCGTTCGAAGAGGGGCGTTTCGCAGTCGCGTCCGACGGATCGACGCGGATTTGAATTATTTCGGTCCGCGCGGAAATTCGACGTACTATTTGAAAAATACGCTGCACACATTATCCAGGAGGCTTTCCGGCAACACCGTTTTTGGGCAACGTGGTACATATATAGTTACGAGCAAAGTTTGTTCGGGAATTTCCGGGTTTCGGATGGCGCGCAACCGGGTCGAAACCGTGTTTCGGGTCGACGGAGAAAGATAGAAAGGCTTATGAATTTGCTCAGATTAAATCTTCTACGCGCTATACAGGTACCTATTATACGGTTACGCCGGTCTCGCTGACCAATGACATCGCGAATCGAACCCGGCATCTCGGGAGTTGAGAAAAACAAACCGGCGACACGATTTTCCTGGGAAAATTCACAAAAAAAAAAACAGTTTAACCCAGCAGACATATATTATATTTGACGTGAAAAACAAAGACAATATCAAGTGGGCACAGTTGAAATACGATAAAAATCGTTTGGTTTTTATTATTTTATTCAAAATACGATACAGATTATTCGATTTGTATAAATAAATGTGTCTAGTATATAGTGTGCAATTACGGTGATTTTCAAATGCGTTTTTTGAAATTTCGATTTGAAATCATTACAACAACAACAAATATTATTACAAATAAATTTGATTTTTCCGGAGGCAAATGACTATGAAATACGGTGGAGAAAAAACAACAACAAAGAAATTTAACGCCGCGTCGAGTGCCAACTACATACGAGTATCATATTATCGGTTGAAGTATTAATGTATAATATAAGTTATAACTTACGTAACTGTTGCCATATTTATAGAAATTACGATTATTTATGAAATAATTCATGAGCCGAGTTGATTTCTCAAAAGCTTTTCTCGATCGTCCTTCTGTTTTGATTTGCGTGAAAAAAATTCGGTGAATACTTAGAGTTCGTAAAAAATTGAACATACTTGAAACGCTTAACAACGTCGGCGCAGAAGCGATGAATGAGTTAAGTTTCATCTCGGAATCATTGTCACCTCAATGGTGGAATAACAGAGCAAAAACGTTTCTATTCGAAACGATCCGCCGGAGAATAACAGCGATAATTCGTAATAATAAACAGCATTTGACTATCTTTCGACACAGTTTGTGACTTCTCGCTAAGAACGTTGGTCTGAGAAAAAAAAATAAGTAATCTATTGAAAATTCTCTTATTGAACGGAAATATTCAAATTGTTTATATCGTCATTATGATATTAAAATACGATCAGTTATTATTAATAATAATCGAGTTGTGAAACGGCATACTTTTATTTATCTTTCTCCCTTTCTTACGGAATGCATTGAAATCGAATAACTTACTTACTATATCGATGGTTATAATACGCCAACGCGATTGTAAATATTATATTATTATCGTTTCGCTGCGTTTTGTTCTATTTTTCTGTTCGTTCTTTTTCTTTTTGTCAGTGAGATCGTTACATTTTCATAATATTTAATATAATAAGTAAGTAGGTGCTTGGGTTTCGAGATCGTTATTTCATTTCATAAAACGTTATAAATTAAACTGAAATGTTATCAACTGCGTGTCGTTGTTGTTCCGACCTCTTAAAATTCTTTTATTTAACAATGCGATTTTTGTTTTATTAACATCCTCCTCGGATAGTCTATTATACATTACACGGTAAATAATTATTACGTTAATAAATAATATGGCATTGTTTTTAAAAAATATATATATTTTATATTTTTTTATCATAAACGTAATTTATAAGAAACCAGCCGGATACAGGTATTGAGTCTGTTGCGAGGATAAGGGGCGAGCTCTCTCGGAGCGGATGTTTTAAATAAATCTAATGCCGCGATAAATCATTACAATCGAAAACGATTTGGAACAGAATCCATTCAAGTATTATAATTATTAATTGTTCCCTTTTTTTTTTTTTTATATATAACGTGTTTTGATTGTTTTAAATTCGTATGATTGAATACTGAGCAATTCGAAAACGAATGGGTATCAAATTGTTTTATTTGCAATTCTAGGAATAAAGTGTATCCCAGCAAAGCATTAACCGAAATAATATAATGAGTAGGCGTCATTGTGTAAAACCAATTCGCTTGTTTCGCTCAAAATCCAAAACCAGTCGACAAAAAATACGCGACAACAGAAATGCATCAGATTTTGTTGTCTTTTTATTTGAATAATATTTGAAACGGTACGTCACAATTTGTTTTACATTTTACATACTCGTTATGATGAATTCATTTTTGAAAACACGTTTCTAAGATATCTTTAAAATTCTGTTTGCAGGTGTAACGTTCACTGGACCTGAATTAAAAAAAAAAAAATTCGCACGGCTTTGTTAATAGAACTTAAAAACGTTTGTTAATGAGTCATAGTTTTTTATAGATAGCGACCGGATTCAAAACTAGCGAATGCGAAATTTCGATATTGAAATCTCGACTTGGTTAGAATTTCGATTGAAAGTATAATTATTTGATTTGGATTCGAGCTGCGCCGATTACGAATGCCGGATATAAAAAGGACGGAAAAAATAAATCGACGTTATTAATAATAAAAGTTTCATTATTTAGTTTTTGGTCAACGCGCGTTCGAAATTTCGTTTCAATCGGACAACTCGGCGATAACCATTCATATTCCTACGACATGTTTAAAAAACAATAATAAAAAAAACCACTCGTCGTTGTAAAATTCTCGTTTCACTTATAGAATCAAAAATATACTGATATGTGCAGTAGCTCCGAAGAGAGTCGCCGGAAGCACGCTCTTCCGTTTAAAATAATTATTGTTATAGATTAATTGACCAATAATAATAATATTAAGTGAAACAAGTCCGGACAACTCTGACGTTCGAATTATTTGTACATGTTTCACATCGATAACTGCAACTAAACAATTCATTAAAACCAAAATGCAACAAATACATTTTATTAACACAATATTATTCTCTGCGGTCTTATAATATTATACCTTTGACAATGGATTTTGATTTTGATGTGATCGTTCAATACACAGTAGTTGTGCGTTGTTCTGTTTCCAAATTAAACTCATAAAACCTCTCCGGAAAACAAATCGTCGGTTACGACGCCGATAAAAACGGTACGGAGTAAATGCATCGTTTTAACGATAATGGCGGTTGTCATTATTTTCCCTTTTTTTTTCTTCTATTTTCCAGGAATGCAATTGAAATGATTCGGGACGGGATTGTTTGATTCTTTAAAAAAAAAAAGTGTTTCTCACCGTTATCCGATACACCGCTGTTCGCGTTTCGTAGGAAACTGCTGACTTTGTTCGTCAAAACCCTTTTCCCAGCCAAACCATACGTAACCGGTCGGGGCGTGACGTTCAAAACTCTCCTGAGCACTGACGAGTAAGTACTTTCGTCGGCCGCTTCTGCGAGGAAACGAAGAGATTTACTCGTCGTAATATTACTCGGACGTAGATTTAGAAAAAATAATTAGTTCCACGTGTCTATATCGTACGTAAATCGTAAAAAAATTTGAATAAAAAAACACGTCACAGTTAAAATCGTATATTCGTATTCAATGGCGGAACTAGATTCTCGGAGGCCCGTGTAAAAAACGTTCGTGGAGGCCTCTATTGATAAGACAGAATTTT
Organism: Drepanosiphum platanoidis; assembly: GCA_948098885.1. NCBI lineage: Eukaryota > Metazoa > Arthropoda > Insecta > Hemiptera > Aphididae > Drepanosiphum > Drepanosiphum platanoidis. The sequence continues at coordinate 18,358,842 of OX402529.1, forward strand.
ATAAATGTCGAAGAATTTTTTTCTATCATTAAATTAGGATATTAATTCGAAACAGAATTACATTTTGAATTCCATACCCGGTGAAAATTTTATTTTATTTTTATACGCGTTTCGAGTTGAAAATTCGACTTCAATGACTTTATTGAGTAAAATAACATAATATTTTAAAACCAAAAATAAACTTTTACGAGGTTTTCAGTTTAATTTTTTGAATTGTAATTTTCCAAGTTAAATCGTCGGGGAGGTTTATGTAGTTCCTCCACTGTTCGTATTCATTCTAAAATACGTGTCAAATGATCTTTTGGAAAAAAAAACGATTTTTCCGTCGAAGAAATAAACTCACGGCTAACCGGACGATTATAATAACTCGTGTTTTCACGACAGCGGTGGTAGCTTACCGGACGAACTCGGCGTTTTCGTCATTTGATCGGCTTCCTTGAGAATTTCCGTGTTCAAGCCTTGCGCGGTCTCGGTCGCTTTTCTCAAGCCCGCTCGATACGTGGCGGATACTACGTTCGACGCGTATCCGGGAAGTATCGCGCCGAGGTAACTATTGTCCGGCGGTCCTGCAGGATCAGGTGGGAATTAATTTCAACGAAAAGTGTTTGCTTTTTACGAACGTATATTAATTTCCGCATTCTTTGTTATTCACAGATATCTATGAACGATGACACCGCGGACCGAAATGCCCGTCGATCGGTTCGGAAGGAGAGACGAGGAAAATTCAATCCGCACAGGGCCGGAATTCGGACGAGGTGCAGGTGACGATCGATAGTGGTCAATCGGACTGTTACATTTCAAACTAACAATGTACACCGTTGTTTTAGAAAAACGATTCTGAGCGAAGGACGTAACGAAGATTAGAAATTTGCCGAAAACCCGTATTCCGGCTAGATTTTTCCGGATCCTCGTAATCTAAATAAATTCTGCGTTACGCTTCACTTAGAATCTAAAAATTACAAACGTCGCGTCGTGATCACCGAGCAACGCCGGTGATTTTCATCTCACCTTTTTTCATTTCTTCGGCGATCTCGTTTTTCAGCTGACCCAAGTCCAGGCCTAGGTATTGCTTTATTTTCACGCCGGTGTAATCTTTCAGCGTGAACAACTTTTTAAAAAACACCGTGTTCGTCAGTATATCGGCCATGGTTAGTTTCGTTTGTGCTTGATCGCCTCCTTTCTCTGAAACGCACATAGAGTATTATCGAAACTAACAATATATTCGGCGAGTTTTTCTTTTTATTGTTTTTTCAAAACCATATATTATATATTCAGGTTTACTTGGATTTTACCTTTACGCGTTTATTTTAACGTGTTCGAAATCGTCTCAGTTTACGCGAATAATATTGAGCGATTAAAGAAAAAAAAAATGAACAGAAAAGAGAAGAAAACCGACCGTGTTCCGTTTACTTTTTTTAATGATTTTCAGTTCGTCGACGATTTTATCGACTATGTCTGCTTCCGGGCCGGCTAAGAATTTCAACATATCGACCCTGTAATTCGAACTCTGTTCGATCGGGAATATCTTTGCCATCACGTCGTTATTGTTGAGAGTCTGGATTATCTTTTCGGTATTCAAACCCGAACGTACACTCGCGTCATCGGTTTTTCCTGTGACGAAAAAATAGAGAAAAATCATTAGAACCCGCGACGACGACGGCGCGACGTCTCACTCAAATGACGCGTCACTTTATACGCGCGTGAGAAAAACAACCGGGAACGTGTGAATAAATAGTTTGTTCCGTGCGACGTGTTTCAATCGATCTCCATCATGCGCGTCGAGATAAAGTGACGGCGTGACGTGTCTACCTATACCCGGCAGGAGTATCATAATATCTCACGAACAGGGGCGGACTGGGAGGGAATTCCGACCCTGGAATCCTTAAAATTCCTTGTTATTATTTCTTCGGCGGCCTAAAATTCAAAACACGACCGATTTTTTTTTTTTTTGATTTTAGATCGTATCCAAAAAATCGCATATTGTATTTTTCACCACGCGAAGAACGAATTGAGAAAACCGAGATGGATTTCATAATATTATTGCGATTCAGTGAAATTATATTATAACAGTGTGATGCGATAACAATCGACAACTGGACGTGGACGTCGTTTTTATTTTGCTATCAAACGGATAATAATATTAATCGCGCACGAGTTGCGAAGAATAAGGGATTGACTAAGATACAATAAAAAAAAACACTAACACGACCGATACGAATGCGAGTAATGTCATCATATTATACGTTTCACACGACCCATTTAGGTCGTTGATTTTATATTTTTTTCTACGTCGAGAAGTTTGAATTCGCCGCCGCGAGTTTCGCGACTTCCGGACGACCGACACTCGAAATCCGGCGCCTCGTGCGAAATTACACACGCGTGTGCGAAAAAAGAGAAAAACACTAGTGCGTCCCAGCGGCCTCGAGAGCAAACGATAAAACGGCGGACACTTGCGGCCGGAACCATAAAGCGACGCGACGCTTTCAACGCGGAAGCTATTATACCGAGCGTATGCGCGATCATTACGGTGGTATGTCGGCAATAGTTTCTTCGCAATCGGCGTATATTCGACGGCGAATCTCGCGGCGGCGTTTCCGATTAAAAAGTTCGCCCCGATCGATACGCGCGCGCGTGCACACGCACGGGGGGGGGGAACTGTCACCATCACGCTCGAAACGGGCTCAATCCTTTCGTCGGAAATAAAACGCACAACGACACACGCTCGACTGTCTCTATATCACTGTGCGTGCATTGATATGTGTGTATATACGTATATATCGAGACGCGTAATAATAATATGTCATTTTGATGTGTAACGGAAACGACAAACAATAATATATTATTGCCGTTCGGGGTTTTAATAGCCGTCGTTTCTCGCGAAAGATAAAACTATGCTGACGTTGTCAAACGGTTTTTTGTTCCTCTTTTTTTTATTAAAATTGAATATAGGTTTCGATAGTTACACACACACACACACACACACACAAGACGTAAGGGAGTAGGTAGGGAGATGGAATTTGCCGAGCTTCGGAAACAATTACGCGATATTAACAATTTGATATTCGAAAGCACATTTTTTTTTTTATCAGTAAACATATTATCGAACGTTATTACGTATTATAAAGTATGAGTTGTATGAAAATAAATATCCGTTTTAGCGTTTCCAGGGGGGGTGGGGAAGATCAAACGTTTCGGCGGATCGGAGTGGTAACGTCGAAGAATTTCACGTCAAGCGACGACGCGTATAGGGTGCACATCCCAGCTTCACGTCCATCATCCCGGAAATTGTTTCGCACAACACTCGCATTGCTTTTTATAAATATTTTCGAGTTAATTTATTGCGTTTTCGTTGCACGTGTGCTTTGCTTCGACGGAAGAACGTTTGAACGTTTGAAAAATTAAATTTTTACTCGTGGAATGGATGTTGTTGTTCTCTCCCTCCCCACGTCACTCGCCAGGGCCGAACGTTTTCGTATTATTTATCGAATTTTCAAAGAAATCTGAGGACAAACGACGAAGGAATGCGTCTATCGCGAGCGCGCAGTGCCCCGCGCATAAAAGAGAGCGGGTTTCTCCGATTTTTATTAAACAATTTTCGGTCATATTGATAATAATATTTTCGAACGTTAGAAATCATATTATTATAAAATTCCAAATCATTTTGGGCTCGAGCGCCGCGCACTTGACCATAAATTATACTTAAACCATAAACATTTTTCACATTGTAAAATCGGGAGTGTTGGAGCGCGTATGTGTTAGACCCTCGAACAGAGAAACAAAAAGCACAGCGCGAAACCAAACGAGCGAATCTTTGCGGTGGCGATGAAATCAAGCGTCGTAAATTTTTGATAATATTTTCGAAATTCCGTACGATAAACAACTACTAGAAACATTTACTTTCTAGCTATACTTTTATATTTTCATCATTTTTTCGTAATTTTAATCTTATTTTAATTTGTTGATCACGTCAACGTTACTATTATAATATATACTAGCTGTACCCACAAAGATTTGCCCGTGCACAGTATTAAACAGACATTTTTTTTTATGATTTAAAGCGAATTGTGGAAAACCAAATGGTTTTATTTTGATCTATGCTTTTTAATTTTTTTTTTTCTGTTTGTAAATCTAATTAAAATTTTCTTTTACATCTGTTGCGAAAAATTCGAAAAAATTTCAAACTAATTTGTCAGAAATCTAGTTTTTTGTGAAAACCATAAAAAACACTTTCGAAAATTCAAAACAGCATTTTCTGAAATTCGGGTTTTTACGAAGAACATAACAGAAACCAAAATTAAGACGATCTTATCAAATTTTTCTTTCTCCACACGCGCGATAACATCTCTGTATTTTCGTTTCCAAAATTGTCGGTAGCACACATTTTTTTTTCGATACAACATAAAACCATGACGTGCTTCTGAAGACGATTGCCGATCGCGGTTTGAACGTTTTCGAACGCGCGAACAGATTCACAAACGTTCGCAATGTCGATCGTACATTACGATTCTGTCTCGCGAATCATAAATAAACGGGTGATAATGAATTTAATAATATCTCCGTGACATCGTGAATTCTTACCTGGCTCCGGGACCATGTTTTCTTTCTTCGCCTTCTGTATAATACGATATCATTAAAATGATAACTCGCGAAAGTCATTTTCGAGGAGGTTTTTTTTTTTCATTGTATTTACAATATCGTTTTATTTTCGCCGAGAAAAGTAATACTCACGAGCACGACGTAAGTTATCAGACATATGAACTTCAACGCGTCCATTGATCTACCTGGAAAAGAAAAAAAATCACCGTTGTAGTTAACGGCGTCGACTTTACGAGTGCGACGACGGTTAGAAAATTCGGAACCTAACTAAATTTACAGCGGTTACGTTCTCCCGCAGTGCCCGCACACTACGCGAATCGCGTCGGCCGCAAGCGATATAAACGCATTCGAACTCGAACGCGTAGTCACACATATTTTCGTCGTTAATTATGCACGATATCACGATATTGATTACTGTATGGCCAAGTATGAAATTCGTGTATTAAACTACTCGCGCACTTAACCGCGCCGGCCGCACAGAGGAAACGAGTTTTGTGAAAATAACGCATTTGTCATTTCTAACGATCACAATATTATATAGATCGGCAAATCCGCTTATTTTACAATCTTCGTTATCATATTATCTATATTTATATACATACAGTAAAACCTCTGTATAACGGACAACCCTTTAAGACGGAATTCTCATCGCCGTCGCGGAAAATGTCAATCGTCCCGGTCCAAAGTCACCGGTGAAATTCATCCTGTCCAAAACTCTCTGTGGCGGCGGCAAAATGCGTGTCGGTCCCAGGCGATTCCGTTACAGTGAGTTTCACGTGAACACGTTGTATAAATGATAATTAATAGTAAAATACATTATATTATTATAAAGTCGTCGAGAGGGTAACAAACACGAGAGTCGCGTAGAAAATATCACTACGACGGACGCGTTTCCGACGTTGCCGGTTATCTATTTAAACACCGACTGATTAATAATCCATCGGCTTGTTCGCAATGGAAATTAAAATGTAAAATATTTATGACTTGGCGGCGCCGGGATAACTTTACACGTGGATATTATTTTCCGCCGATAAGTAGGTCACCCGCGGGGACGACGACGGCGCGAAGCTGCGCGGGTAGTTGCCATATTGAATTCAGAACTGTACACGTATAATTACTACCCGCGGCCCCGGGCGGATTGAATTGTTATCGGTCCGATCGTTTTTATCCGCGGCGCGGTCCGTGAAAAAAAAAAAAAACGAAAGAAAAAACGAACAAATATTTGGCGATACGACGACGGGTCGACGTATATTATTGTCGTGTCGAAACTAGCCCTACTGTCAACAACCAAAATGTTCTACGTTGTTCAACAACCGGGGTACCCGGGTACCCACCATATTATTTTCATTGAAATATCTGTAAATTATTGAATTTTGGTTTGAATGTGAACGATAAACTAAGTTATTTTCGTCACCGAGCGAAAATAATTGATTATGAGGAATAGTTTTTATCTTTTCAACTTTTATTGGGCACATCATCTTTATTATAGATGGAGTATATTCATGTTTGTTCATCAGTAATCATGATCACCAGCGTGTTTACGAATAGTGTGGATGTTTGTTGTAAAAATTTGATTTCTTCAGTTTTGTTTTATATTTATGTTATTTATATATTTATAAATACTATAATGGTTTTATATGTTTTTGTTTTATTGACGGAACAGTCATGAACACTTAACATTTTAATGCTATGGGTACCCGGGTACCTGGTTGTTGAACAACAATGTTGTTAAATTCAACCTGGAAAAATAGACACCAGATATCAATAGAATTGTATTTATTTGCACAATTGTGTATAAATATATCTATAAGATGAAGATCCAGAAGGATATAGGCATACACTTTCGGAAAAATTAAAAAATCTTGTTTGAAATTGAAATGGGTACCCGGGTACCCGGTTGTTGACAGTAGGGCTAGAGGCGACGTGCCCCCGTCGGGTTTTCGTTTTTCCATACGACGGCGGCGGCGGCGTGATGTTATTATTCTGCGCGTGGCGGGCAGAGCGACGAAAGAATCTCAACCGTTCGCAGAGCTCGCTCGAACGCGTGTTTGACGAAATTATACTATTCTATATACTTTGATCATTGAGTAATATCGACGCGCAGTAGATTAGCTATATGCTCGTATATACATAAAGTTGGACGTTTATTTTAAGAAGCACAAATAGCCGAGACGACATTAAACAATCTCGTTTAATGTGGTAGGATTATTATTAGGCATAAAGGATAGTCCGTGTACGCGCCGTCTCTGGCGTGCGTTATATGTTTCGTTAAACTATTATACTGTATCATATCATATTTATCTTAAACGTCAGCCGGACTACTTTATTGACCTATTCCATTCGCCAGTATTGTATCAGCGCTTCGCGTTTGAAGTGCATACATATTGAATTAATAATATAATACCGATAATATTAGTTGTATAATCAATACAAATCGTATGAAAAGAAAGCAGTAATTTCGATCGAATTATGAAAAATCCGTGGATGTAAAAACGAATTGTAACATCAAACACCACTCGTCGTCGTCTGAATAGAGACTGGTCCGGAGACCGACTAGTGAGATAAAATTGTAAAAAATAACGTCATAAATGTAGAATAAAAAATAAAATTACTTAAACAACTAAAGGCGCGGTCGATGGACCTCTTTCTCCTCACGTTTTCGCGCAACTATTCCTCTCGTATCTAAATTACTCGTTGTGAAAATGTTACAGATCGAGGTTGTATTTTAATAGAAAAAAAGAAAAAGAAAGTGACGTCGATGTCGGTGGTATTCGACTACTCGTGCAACGTGTTTATAGTGAATCGAGTTATTATATTTTCGATGATTTTACGCGAATTACATAATAGGTCTAGAAACTCCGCATACCTGATCAGATACGAATCGCGGGCTCATTTGGTGTAATATCAGCTCGGTCGAAATAAAAGCGTGAGAATTGTGACCCGGCCGAAAATCAAATGAAATTATTATCGATGTCGATACGTTTTGAATGGCATTGAAATGAATATCAGACGATAAAACGCGACGGAATCGACGAGAAAAACGTTCGCCGCCGATCGAAACGATTTTCATTCTTCGCCGCGACCTACGGCGTCTTTTTGTTCCATCCGCCGACGTCCGGAGCGCGCCCGTGACATCACATACGTCGCGCGCGCACGTTACGTAACGTTTTGCGATTGCATTTCCGAAATCCCTCGCCGGTGTGACGCGATCCGGGGGAACGCCGAATACGTTTCGAATAATATGATTTGCGAAAACCGCACGCGCGCGCAAGGATGTTTCGGACACGCCGCCGCCGGACGACAGCGGGCCGTTCTCTCGCGACAATGATAATGATATTGCGTGCGCCGGACGGAGGAGGACGAAAAAAAAAAGGAATAACCGCAACGTCCCGCGGCGTTTTTTTCGCGCCGCGGTTTCGAGAGGCTAGAAGTAAAAACGGAATTTTCGCCAAGTATGGATGGATTTACAATCGGAGGCGAACCTTTCGCCGCGAGTACGTTTATTTCCCGAGGAGAAGCGTGTGTTCTGTTTTTACGATCTAAAAGTGTACTACTACCGGAGACTTTTGGTGTTTCGCATCAATTGTTTGTTAAACAGCCGCCGGCGTCCCGGGGGGATTCGCGCGGCGCTCGGCTCGTCTCCCTCCTCTGTTCTCAACAGCCTCGCCTTTGATAATTTCAAAACTGATAGGATATTCGTGTTCGGGTTTTCAAGTCGTCGCCGTGCCATCACCGGCAGCTGCGGTTCGCGGTTTCGGATAGTAAATTCCCATCTTACACGTCTCGCACGGCTATACGTATGGCGGCGCGCCGTCGTCAACTCTCGAACATAATTTCGTCTTCGAACGAATAATGTCTCCGGCACGAGGATTGCGAATTTTTTTTCCCTTCTCTCTTTTCTTTATTCCAAGCGATCCGGGATACTTTTGAATGCGCAATATATTGTTGTGGTTCTCGACTGCAGTTATGTAGTGTATTGCATAAAAGTCGTACTCCGGCACGCTGTTCGGTCAAAAACAAAAATATTCGCTGATTGTGACGACGACGACGACGATGATAATAATAATTATAATAAAAATTAATGTACACTGCAGTAGTATTTTCCTTTGCTCGCGCCGAATAACACGAACGTTCATAAACGGGCAGACAATTAGTACGACGGAGTATATTGTCAGTCATGCCGTCGTCACATTCACTTTAACATATTAAAAAGAAACATTCCGCGCACGCGTTTACAATATCTTTTAATTAGCGTATGAATCAAGGGCACGAGAGAGCGCGTTCACGGTGGATGGACGTCAAAAGAAGAGCGATGTGACTGCTTTGATGTTTTCAAAGTGACGTCTGCGTCCTAATTTGTCCTAAACGCGCGCGTACTCCACGCGAGATGCCGCGCCGAATCGCGAGAAGGGGCGAGAGGGGTTGGTGACCGTGTTTCTAAAAACGTAACGGTTTCGCGAGGGACGCGTTTTTCTTTCTTTGTTTTTTCGTACTTTTTAAATTAAAGAAATGAAATGTCCGATCGAATCGGACGCGTGACGTTCGTAACGGGCTATCCGACGCGTATTTTACACGACGCGATTATTAAACAAACAATACTAATACAAACAAAATCGTCCGGGGAATGGAACGGTATCGCGAAATATTCATCGCAGTCAGCTCTCGGATATTTCGGTTCGTCCAAAACGTTCGTTTACACGAACACACAGAAGCGTGGCGCGTCCATGAGCGGTGCAGCGTTGCATATTTCCACTCGCTGCAGTGGTCCGACATTGTTTTGCGTATAAATGCGTACAAACGGATTCAATTCAAGCCATCCGATAACGATCGAAAAAATCGTTAATAGTAATATCGAACGCCGTCGACTAGATTACGCCCCGCCGCCGCCGACGCGAACTGCACACAATAATAGCGGTCAAAGGCCCGTTTTACTTACCGACCGGCAAAAAATACGACGCCAATTCCGGCACCACGTAGCCGCCGTATTGGGTTTTCATTACGTTTCCTCTGGCGAACATTTTCAAAACCGATTCCGGCGCGTTGTTGACGAACAAGTTTGAAAATCTACTCGAGTACGAGGCGTTGTTGCCGGCGGCAGCGGCTAGAACGAAAACGCGAGGCATTACGTTTTCTAATTTTTTTTCTAAAAAACACTTTGAATATTATTCTCGGCCGACTCGGTTGTCGTCAAAACGGGCGAAAAAAATCCGATTCGGATTTATCGTGACGCGGTTTAAACACGCGCCTCGATGTCGATTAGGAATATTTCTCGGGATCGATTGTATAGCTTACCGGACTTTTGTTTCCATTCCGCCACGTCTCGCTCGGCGTTCGCGTTTAGCCGTTGGAACTTTTCGTCTATTATCCTCTTGGCGACTTTGAAAAAAGCCCACGACGAGTCGGCCAGCGTCCCTCGAACCGCGTCGTCGACCGATCCGCTCGCCCCTTGATTAGTCCGATCGGAAACGAGTATTGTTTTACGTAAGAATTATTACTCGAAACAACGTTGTTCTTAATATTGATAAAGAAAATTAAATCGCTAGCATTTTCTACGGGGGTACAAATAACGCGATAACAATAGACAGTGAATATTGCTGTACATTATAATAATATATTTGTATGTAAATCGTTACGTGTGAAAAATATTATTTTGAAATAAATATTTTTACCGGTCGGACGATCCTTTCTTATCTCTTTCAGGCGGTCTACGAATTCGTCTTTGATGCCCGCGCTTTTTGGACTCAAATACAAAGCCACTAAGAGATTAATGTAGTTCACCGCGTTGGAATTCATGTCGCCCGGCACTAAACTCTCGAACGCCGGAGAACCGTTAAAGAATTGGACCAAATTATCGCCGGTGATTCCAGACGCGCCTGCAATTCGAATTGTCAAAAAATCCTGCAATTACAATCACTCGTCGCGAATCTGTCGCGCGATAATTGAGTATATTGTAGTTGTAGCATGTACTCGAGGTACCTACAATGAGTGATCGTATTTTGATGGATTATCGCTATTATAAACAATAATAACAAACGATTTCGTTTGCGCATATAGTTTGAAAGCCGATCGACGCGACGGGAGAATTTATTTTTTTAACCGATCTACAAGCGCGCGCGGTGACATAATAACAATAATCGACGCCCGTGTCATAGTCCCTTACCGTCTGTTTTTAATTTACCGGATAGTCCTTTCATCAGCGCTTCTACCGCGGCGACTTTTTCGCCGCCGGCCACGACTTTCACCGAATCGATCGCGACACTGCTGAGCTCGTTGTTTTCGAATAGTTTTCGTAGGGCGTCGGGGTCTTCGAGTATTTCAGCTATATTGAACTCGTCGAGTCCGGGTATCGCTCGCTCTAAAGTCGAACACGACGACGGTTTAAATACTCATACTTACGAGATGGCGAAATACACAAACACTCGAAAACACACACACATCCGGTCGCGGCTTGAGTGTTTTTCGATTGACATTATTTGGCTATTTATTTTTTCACCTCAATAATAAATCAGAACGTATCGCGGTTTTCGTTCGAGTTATTATCGCGACGTACGGTCAAAGGCGGTTTTGAATTCGTAGTAACCCATAGATGTTTATATTCGGCATGCTCGAAATTACATCAAACTGTACGGCAACAGACGTGCTCCCGATGCCGTTTATTTTATATTCACGTATCGTGTGTCGGACGTTTAAAATAATTACGAAATTCCACGAACGGCTGTAAGTTTATGATGTCGCGGTTCGGAACGCAAAATACCGCGGATTCCTCTGTACGAGGCGAACGTTAAAATATTGTTTGCGCCGGTCGACCTCCTGATTTCGATTCCGTTTGACGTAATCGTTATTGTTTCGGTTTACCGGGCGCGTTTTCCGTCGGCCAGCACCTATATCACAGTGTATTACACGCCAAACAATATCGAAACTCTGTACAGAAACGTCGATTCTCGTTACGGTTTATGGCGTGAAAAAAGCAACACTGCTCTAGCAACAATCGCAGATATTGACGTGTGCGGCAACGCGATCGTTAATAATCATTATTATCAGAGTGACCGAAAAGTCGATTTGCATTTTTGCATCGCGTGCACAACAATTATAGCCAACGGTTGTTAAACCAGCTCTTTATTTTATTCGTACGATTTCATATAAATACGCGTTTCGCGTAATATTCTTCTTCGACGTTCTGTTCGTGTCGTCTACTCGGGTTCGTATTTCATTCTTAAAATTGTACACGTAATCGAATCGTTAGGTCTGGGCTTCTCGAAATCGGGGTAAAAGGAGTTTTTTTTTTTTTTTAATAAACAAAGAGTTCAGCAACGCGAGTATAATAGAAGAAAATAAATCACTCTTTTTGATATTATCATCGAATTCGTCAAGGCAATCCGATTATTATATACTGGTAAAAATTATCCGAAGGACCGATTCAGGGTTGGATTTAGAAAAAGAATATTTATCTGGAAATATGTACAAACGTCATACGACGAATGTAGCTGTTCTTAATTTTGCGACGAATTTGCTGCACGCGTTTTGTCTATTTCAGTAATAATCGCTGTAAACATTTCCATTAGTGTTTATACAATGCCGTTCATACAATATACCTGTAAGAATAATATTTTAGTACCGACTTCCTTTTTTTCACGTTCGAGTGTAAAACGATAATATACAAATATCGTTTTTATATTTGACATTAAAAATTGTAATTGTATAATATTATAATATAGTATAATAGTTAGAAAATACGATTTCACTAACCGAATAAAATTATTGACTTTTTTTTTTTCTAGGCCTCGCGGCCACCGAAAGTTAGGAGAAGCGTCTACTTCCCTATTGGCACCATCGAAGAAGACGCGTGTAAAAAAATATATTATAACTTTATCGAATAAACATTGTCAACAAATCGAACTGATTTTACAATTTTCCGACAAATTAATATTTACTGATTCAATGAAATCTTGCAGACTAAAGATATTACATTGATTATTATTTATGTCAACGTGTTACTTACCAATCGTTGGAGGCTGGTTTACTTTTTGCATGGCCTAGAACAAGCAAATGGTCTCATGTTCAAGCGAAACGTATAAAATTTAATACTAAGAACGCATACTTACGAGTATAATATAAGGTAAGAATCCGGCAAGCCTAAAAGGATTCATCGAAAAACCTAAAAAGAAAATCGCTACGTAATCTCTCCGTGTCGTTATAATAATATGTTGTGCTTCGTGTGAAAGTCTGTACGTGTAATTTCGTTTATTTTTACTATAGTTTTATAGTTTAATTTAGTCGTGCGAGAATAATTATTTGTAAATCGCCAACGCGTCGCGGGTTATTCGTGTACAAATATTTATTCGCAATAATATTATTATAATTCGCTTCGTAAAACACGTTTTACTTTTGAAATTTGAATATTAACGTCGGTGTTGCGTTGCACTTTTGATTAAGGACAACGCATTTATTCTCTTACCGCCGAACAGCGCCATAGACACCAGCGTTGGTATAACAAATTCGAATTGTTTTCTGAGTTCATTTCCTTTCGACGCCAGTTTAAAAATCGTAGACAATGCGACTGATAGCACACGAGCTTTAGCAGAAACGACGGCAGTAGATTGATCGCTCCCGTCTAGTGCGTTGTGAATAGTAAAATATATAAAATTATATTCGCGGATTTACGTATTATATTTATACAACACACGATGTGATTTATTATTTAAACGTAATACAATTTCAGAGTTAAAATTACTATTTTTTTTTTATTATTGCTTTCTTTTTCTTTACTGTTTACCGGTAACTCAAATCGAATTAAATTTTTAACGTATTCACTAACCTTTAGTCGGTTTATTTTCTATTTCTGGCGGTAGTTCTGGGACAACGTGTTTGCCCGAATTTATGATAAGTTCTCTGCTCGAATCTATAGCCACTTGTTTCTCTGATTCGACGCGATTGAAAATCCATCGTACATTAAAACAAAATTAAAATCTCTATTTCGAAATCGATAATATACCTATAATATACCTATTCTAGATCAATCGGATTTTATTGAAATCGGTTCTCACAAAAAAATATTTATCGACCAACTTTTTTCTGTCGGCTTAATAAATTACAGCAAAATAAATCGTATCGAAAAATATTTTGTTGTTTTTTTTTCGTATTTGAATTTTTAAAGGATTGTCTGCTAAACGACTGTTTCGTATAATAATACGTAATAATTAAAATATCGAATACGACTATTGTTTTATCGTGCTGTAATTCTACGCGTTTCTCGAGTTGTACGACGGTCGTCGATAAAAACTACTCAAACTCGTTTCTCACGAAATAATAATTATTCTATTGATCGTATATTGATTCGCGACGTTTCTTACCGATCGCGACGTCTCTGGTCACCGTTTGCGATGGTACCTGCACAACGATACATTACGACGGAGAGTTATTTCATTTTTTTTTTATTTTATCGTTTCGTATCCGCGCGGTATTTACATGGCGATTATACTCACGAGCGTCGCGCATAGAAGCAACAGAGTAAGAACGTTCATCGTCGCGATCGTCCGTAATAATTGCACAATAGTTTACGCTCGTGCCAACTCGTACGTCGCGAATCCTTCGGGGAAATTCGTCGTTTCACACTCGTACGCGAATAAATTGAAAATCGAATGTTCGTGCGAATCTGGCCGACGACGACGCGACGGGTCGCTCCCGGAGAAAACGATGGGTCGGTCAAAAGATTAGACGTTACCGAGCGCGTTCGATTATTTTCCGACGATTCACTGCGGACGGGCGATTGATTTGTGATAAATTCGTAGTGGATTCATAAAGATCCGCGTGCGACGGCGACGTTTATGAACTACCCACGTCTGTACGACGTGATATTATGACGTAGGCGGTTCTCGTAACGCGTCGTATTTACTCTGAACGATAATAATATAACGAATCGGTAAAAACTAAAAACTCTGATGACACCGGCCGCCAATGTCGAATGCGTGTTGGATTCGCAGTTTACGCGCACAGGTTACGTCTCCTATAGCTGCGCGATCGTTGCAATGTCATCGCGTCTGTTCTGTGTACGGTTTCAAACGTCCATAAAAATCTCTCGCTTGACGGATGTTTCGAACCGACTATTATTGTGTCCGATATTATAATATTGTATTTACAATTTCGTTTCGATCAATAAACGATTCTCGGTGAAACACAACACTCGAACTATTATAATACGGTAATGAGTATACGCGTCGTCGTATCCACGTTTTATGTTTTTCGGCGCGAAACACAAAACGTAAAGCGTATTCTAAAAAAACCAATTGTATTTACTACCGTCGGTTATTGTTTTCCAAAGTTTAGAGCGCGTGTTATTTTGTGTAAATTACATTTTAATCGTACACAGCACTTTATATTATCACGTGCATTCGGAACGCAATAATTATACTTTTTAGAAAAATACATATTATTATAATGTATAGCGCACGCGTAACAGTCTTTGGGAAGCCAATTATATTTCGTCTGTTTCGGCTTGTTATCGTACCTACTCGCCGCCCCGATGCGAACGTCAAAACAAATGTTTTCCGACAATTTATAATATAATTTATTATTTTTAGTCTTTTGCCTCGTGTGAATAATTCAACCGTAAGTCTAATAAAAATCGTTGTTGTCATTTAATTCATAATAATATGTTAATATATTATAGTCGCCAAAGAGAACTCGACATTGCGCAAGAATAACGATTGACGTTAAGTGCAATTACCACGTTCGAGAGAGATTCCTTATTCGAAGTTGAACACAGAATTTATTCAAACTATTATTTAAAATTCACGATGTTAAAATTGTTCGTTAAAATTGAAAAAACAATTCGGAACGTTTGAATGTTATAACGAAATCTTTTTCTTCTTTTTTTTCGTCGTATAAAACATACGTTTCGTCGACGATTTTGAAAATCAAAACGTCTAGTTTCTTATATTCGGGTTTGATTAGCGTTTATGATAAATTGCGAAAACTTAATAATACGCTACACATTATAAACATCCGTTTAGTCTCTTTGTTGCGAATTAAAACGTGATCCCGTTTTTTCCCTCGAACCAACAGTGGCGTTTGGATAATGTTCGTCGAAACATTTAAAACGTATTCGAACGTGTTTTTAAACAATACGATTTTTTGTCGAACCACTGCATTTGAAAACGATTATTTTCGTCGATCGCTGGCGCCGTGACGGTAGGAAAATATTCGCTCGTCGCTCGGATTTAGTGCGCGCACGGTACTCGGGCGGAGGATTGATTAGGTGCGCGTTACGGAGAGAAGAAACTTTTAAAGGAAAAGTCACTGGGGATGCCGAGACCAAAATGGCTGAACTAAGTGTATGTATATTTTCGGCGAGTCAGCGGGGACGACGAAAAATATAAGTGACAAAAGATAGGGAAAATTGTGGTAGACAGCTGCTGCTGCTGCTACGCCGCGCCGTAACGATGAGTCTAAATGGCATTTAAAAGCCACCGGAGGAGAATAAGCGACGCGTTACCTATACATTTTTAACGTTAAATAATGATCGTCGCTTTTGTTCTTGTGAGTGACCTCGATGGGCGGCTAGTGCAGTCTGAAGACTCCACTTTTGGAAATATTTATTTCCAACGCGAATCCGAATTCGTTTGCTGCGTGTTAGATAACCGTATATAAAAATAAAAAATAACGACGGAATTTTAAATCGACACATACCGTGTATAGTGTTCGACCTACATTATGATATTATTCTGTTCTCGGTTTTTTTTTTTTTTTTCCTAACGCTCCGCCGCGGTTCTGTCCGAGGGGACGTTTTTTCCATTGGTTTTCGAACTTCCGGTTTATAATGCGCTTTCCAAACAGCGTATAACACAACCACTACATAAACCATTCCGAAAAAAGATCACTAAAACATAAATGCAGTCGTTTTATATCGTTTTTTTTCAGGTGCATTCGTAGCTCCTGGAATTTCATAGGAAACGCTATAATAACGCTCAAAATGTCACATGACGTGTCGTATTATGCATTATAAATTCCCGTGTTATTTTTTTGAACCACGCTCGGTTCGTTTGAAAAAATATATAATATTATAATCTTACGCTAAATAATATAAAAACTTCGTTTTTAAATAACCCTTTTTATACGAAACATTACACGATCGTGCACAGCGTTCGATTCAATGCTATTGAACACAATATTTGAACATTGTTTTTCCCCTCTCGCAAGACTGCACGAACTGTGAGATACCTACGTTGGACCGCAGTATTGACGTCGACGTACTCAGCCTAAATTGTTTTGACAAATTAAAAAATCGTGAACACTGCGACGATATCGATCGACTCGCGCCGCGACACGGTATTGGTTAGTTTTGACATTCGTATGCGCATATGACAAGCTTTTGTACAAACACACATAAAAGGTACATGAAAAACGACACGGTTAATTGAGCTGTCGAGTTATTATTGTTTTATGTTTGGTAAGCATGCTTCCTCATTGATACTACTGTATTACTGTACATTTTTACAAAGCGTTACTACTTAAAAAAAAAAAAACGCAGTAAAAATGATCTTATAAAATATAAACAGTGTACGTTTGCAGAAATCGGTGTTCAGTAATTTTATTTATTGCGACGAGGCGAACTCTTATGACGTTTTGTTTTACACGAAACGCCGATATTTTTACGGCTACACTTCGCGGTGAACTTTGTTTTTTCGAATTCAGTTTGCCACGTTGTAATATTAACCTGTGAGTTGAAATTCGTTCGATTGATTTAGACAACTTATTGGCCCCCCAACGAAAATCTTCGGCTCGTACCTTACACTCGATGAAAAAAAAACCCACCGATATTCTCGCCCGTGTAAATGTCGAACGTTTACTCTAGTGAACGTTTACTCACTAAGTTCTCCGACGATTTTTGTGCATGTCGACGTTCAACTACCCATTAATAACGGCAACTGTATACATTAATATTCTACGCGCTGTGTACCGATCTACTACGAAACGCCGAACCGTTCGTTATACGCGATTTCGATCTCGGATTTTCGGCTCCCGCGTAGAATGGGAAACCTTTGCGGTTCTACAGAACGGTTATCGGAACACCTGTTCGCCGGTTGTTAGATTGATTGAATGCGGTTTTTGCGCGGACGAAAAACAAAAAGAAAAAAACAACGACCGACGACAAGAGCCGCCTCGACTTATCGGCCCCGCGCGAATGGCTGCTACGTACGTTTGGATTCGAAGCGAACGTGGTGATATTTTACTCCGGGTCTTACAGCAACACAATACTGCGCGGAGTTTACCGAATTCCCATGGTCACGTCTCGAGCGAGGTGAGCTGCGATATTGAATTTTCGGCGATTGAATCGTTCGAAAATACGGGGTGAAAACTACTAGTTTATTCGTAAATCGAAAAGTTACGCGGAGAAATTCCGGACGTTCAAATTTGTGCACACACTTCGGATCGTATTATCTCCGAGAAGACACGCGCGGAGAGAGGACGAGCTCCGATCTAAAAGACGAAGCAAATCCTCGCGTTATCCGAGGGCCAACAAAATAAAACCAACGTGAAAACCCGATCTCGTTTTCACGCGACGACGACGAAACGACACGCGTGATATTGACGAAAATTCGCAAAGCCGACGACACGGTTAGGATGAAGGCATCTCTACGCGCAACCCTCTCGTCGAGCCGGGTCGATTTATCTGTCCGGTTGTTTCGCTAAAAAACGATTTCGTCTCGTTAAAATATCGCTGTCGTCCCAATAATACCTAAAAATCGTCATTCGAATCGGTTCCCGATATTCTGGGCGGCCGAAATGGTTCCCGACACGAGTAGTGAACGAATAATTTCTGTGAGTCATTTCATAGCGAATTTAATAGTAGTTTTGAAACGTATGTAAAACTACGAAGCACACTCGAGGACAGCCTAGTCCAGAGATGGCGAACCTATGACACGCGTGTCACAGAGTGACACGCGCACACTATTTTAGTGACACACT
Source organism: Drepanosiphum platanoidis (assembly GCA_948098885.1). NCBI lineage: Eukaryota > Metazoa > Arthropoda > Insecta > Hemiptera > Aphididae > Drepanosiphum > Drepanosiphum platanoidis. Next base: position 18,377,403 of record OX402529.1, read on the forward strand.
CAACTGTGTAAAAAGTTTGTCATCAAAAACCTCTGGTCATAGGACGTAGACTAAAATATATTAAGATTACAAAAATGAAATATTAAGTTTATGGTATTATACCTAAACGTATTGAATTGAATATCTACACTGCTCAATAAAATATTATGTTTTTATCATTCAAACCATAGATGTAGGAATTTTTAAGTTTAAAGAAGGGTTATAAAACTAGTTGACACGCGAGGAAAACAAAATCCAACCAACATTTTTATTTGACACGCTGGTACAAAAAGGTTCGCCATCCCTGGCCTAGTCGAAAGCATTAGAAACTCAAAGAAAAATGTATAAAAAGAGAAATCGATCGTTAAAAAAAATAAAAATAAAATTAGTAGATCATATATGTTGAATGTTTGCCATAATAGATTTTTATCTCTATAAAACGGACAAAATATGATTGAAAAAAAAAAATATAAAATAAAATCTATAAAAAAGAGTACGTCGTGCGACACTGTTAAAATAAAATAAAATGTATTTTTACGAAACAAAAAAAAATAATTTTTAACCGTATAGAGTATACATGACATACGTGAAAATGTGCTTTCAGAGTAATCTGGGAACAAAAATTCGGATACACCCGTTCGTACGACAACTCGGCAACACCGAATGCGGCCGTCGTCGCGCGTTCGGCCGGGTCAGGTTTGGTCGCAACAATATCGTTGCCGAACCGCTAATTTTTCCCCCAGCCCGTTTACGTTCGAAACACAATCCCGCAATATTAATACGAATAAGGCGCTTTTGTTGCCGCGCCATTGTTGGGAATCTTTTCACCGTCGTCGTCGTCGTCAGTACTCGTGCGGTAGACGTCATAATAACGCGCGTCTGATTGTTGTGAAGATGATTATAGGTTTTATGTGACTCGCACGAGCGCAAAGAGTTCGTACGGCGGCGCTGGAGGTTTTGTTTTCTACATAACAAACGTTTCTGTTTTGTGCCCCGCTCACTAATCCGCGATCGCTGTGTGCTGTTTGTTCGTCCCGCAGCGTGTACGTATAATTCACAACGACGAGACGAGGAACAGAAATCGGGCGCGAGTTATCGACGTTGGCGAATGACCGTTCTTATAAATAATTTGAGTTTAAATTATTTTGTCGTCATTTAATGGAAAAAAAAAACTATGTAAATTTTTTTGTCAAAAACCGGTAGTAAATGTTTTTTTTTTTTAAATTTTTCGTTAATTTTTCTCAATGTTTTGAAAAAACCCGTTGAAAGGATCGCAAAATTGACCCTATTAACGAGACAATATTTGCTAATTTCTGATTTGATAAAACGTGACGACGCTCGGAAAAAAAAACCAAGACATCATATTAATATCCAATATATTTACCATTTCACTCAGATTTTAATACCATTGATTTTATAAAATGTTTTTTTTTTTTTACTATAAAAATATTCAACATCAAAAAGTTTATTCCGAAATCAATGCTATCACACAATAAACCTATATCGAGTTTTTCGACTTTAGAGCTTTCCATTCGGTCGACTACGAATTTACATTCAATAAAATGTGAACTGCACGGGAGGCGTCGCATTAGAATTTGTCTATTGTGAAAAACCTAAATCTCACTTGTAGGGTTAAGTTATTTAAACTCGGTTTTTTTTTTTTTTTTTTTATGTTAAATTTATTTAAATGAAATTATTACTTTTGGGGTCAATAAAACCCACGGAGAACTAAAACGTGTTTTACTGCTGTGTCGTTTGATACGAGCTCAATGAGGAAATCCTCGCGGCACATTTTGTTTGTGAAATCTGTTTCGCATCCGAGTGAAGTAGAGTAAAAAATGTATATTATATATTATGGTTAACCGCATTGAGCGGTGGGTACCTATATATATATATGTAAAACGTCGCGTCGACGGTTGATTTATTAGCTATTATTAATTAAAACTCGACTAATATTAACTTTGAGTGTTAATGTAATTTTCTGGAATCGCTGTATCTTTTTGCACACGGCGCGAGGGAATTTTCAACTTACTAATTAATTATCTAATTTACTTCTCGTACGACGGCGACGACGTCCCCGTACTGTTTCGAGATAACCTCCGCAATCACATATTGACGTTATGTTAACCTTTTATCGCTCGCGCGCTGTTCGCTCATAATAATTTGACGAACGCGTATTGGCTCGACAGAGACCGCGATATCATACCGTATAACAAATTACATTTTTAACATAATATATTCCAGACGGATTCGGTTTACCGCGAAATATTTATTTTGCGAACAAATAAATTATACGTACTGTGTGTGTGTGTGTGTGTGTGTGTGTGTGTGTGTGTGTGTGTGTTGACTTGCGTTTTATAGATAAGCTATTTGGAACTATGCGCGTCGGTAATATTTAGTCGATTGAAAATAATTTTGTACACAACATTTATGTTCATTCGAGTGTATTCCGGTAAACTATGACTTTACTGATTTCTAATTTTTAAATCGATTTTCCACGGGGTACCCTTGCACGGAATGAGAAGATTTTTATCATAATATTTAAAACTAAACTTCGTAAAAAATAAAGAAAACTATATAGACGTGCGTTTCGTTAAATGATTCCGAGAATACGCTAAAGATAAGGGGAAAACGAGATTTCCTAATAATAAAAAGTTTATTTTGAAGCTTTGTTTTTTAAGACGATTTATATTTGATTTGTGTATTTATTTTATTTTTTTGTTTCTATCGGTTTCTCAGTAGTACACTCATCAGTTGTGTAAAACGCATATTACTTACGTCAATTTTTAACTCTCCGCAGTTATGATACTTTGATAGTCTTCTTTTTTCCAACCATTTGTTTAAACCAATCGTTTTTAGACTGAACGTGAATCATTATAGATGAACACGCAAACAAACTTTTGTTGTAAATTAAGATTTTCAACGTATTGATAATTGATATGCGACATTCCGTCCAGTTAATGGATGTAGGCGATATTTGTACTTAATCTCGTTCAGTTGAGGAGCGGTAGTTGGACAGTCACGCGTCGGACTTATTAAGTTTCCCGAGTAGGGATATACAAAAGGTTTTAACTTTTTGTGCAATTTTTAGATTATTTTAAGTTTTTGAGTTTTTAAAATTTTTTTCGTAAAATGTCGATTCAATTTTTTCGGTGAAAATTATTGAAACTTGAAAATTCAATAGAAAGCTCAAAATATAATTTTCTTACTTGTGTCAACAAATCTCGAAATTCCGGTGATCGACATTTTTTTTATGAGCGTTTGAATTTGAACTTTTGATAAAATACGAGAAAAAAATCACAAACTTTTTGCAGTTAAAATTTCATAATATTTTCATTATCAATACTTAAGGTTTGAAAATGTAGTACGAGAGAAATTGTATTTTTTTTTTCAAAAAAATGTGTACCGAAATGGTGCAAAAATATTTTACGAGCGTTAGAAAATTATTATATTTTGAATGAAAATTTCAACGAATATCGATTAAACGACATTAGTGTTCTTTCATCGTTACTCAAAAAGTAATAATCTCAGAGACTTGAAAATTTTCATCGACTACTTATACGAGACCATTCTCTAGAGTTGATATACAATATGTGAAAAGGTTTTGATTTTTTTGTGTTATTTTAAGACATTAAAATTTTTTGGGTTTTTTTTTTTCTCGTAAAATGTCAATAAAATAATTTTGGCTCGTCAAAAAACTCTCGAGAATTAGAAAAAAAAAAGTCGAGCTTTTTTCAACGATTAAGTTTCGGAAAAATACGATGGACGCAATTTTGTTTTTCTACAAACGTTTCAATCAAAAATCAAATTTTTCTGAAATTTTATGAAAACACGATAATCTGCAAACTTTTCGGAGCTGACCCATCCCACCTCGATCGCTCGGAATCGTTTCGTTTCGATCGCAATAGTCTCAAATTTAAAAGACCTCACCAATATCGACCTCCCTTCATCTGTATGTCATCCGCGTCTCGCATATACCTACATCCGATTTTGGAAAAAAAAAAATTAAATTTTAAATTGCAATACTTTTCTGTTGATTTCCCACCGCGTGTCACAAAGGGTCAACCCGATCTGGATGTTTAAACTCGACGACTTAAAGTGTACCGAGTACTAACTCATTTACACACGTATTGTGCGCCCGTGTGTTTTGCCTATTATTATTATGTACAAAATGCGCCGAGAAAGATAGAGAGAAGGGTTGAGGTTGAAAATCGATTGAATTTTACAAACGAGAATGATGCCCGATTCTCACAATCATAATAATAATCCGAATGTATGTAAGGGTATCATATACTTCGAATCATATAAATACACCTCATGCCCGTTTTGCGGTGTTTATTTACGGAACATGTTTTCGGAATTAATTATTTTGCCCCCTCGATAATTCAATAGAATAGAAAACAATGAAAATAACGGTCGGTTTGTTTGGACTTTATTGTGAAATATTTTGAAACGCAAATTAATGTTTTCCGACTCTTTCGCGTTTGATATGATATTTTCTTAAATTGTGACGATTAATTGATTAATGAATTCAACTATTTATAATAAATTGCGCACGGGAAAAACTACTATTCTTCTGCCGGTTTCTTTTTTAATCGTCTGGCGACTTTTTCAGACCGCTCGACTACAGGTTTTTTATCTGAAAAAAAAATAAAATAAAAAACAATTAATCCTCTCTCCGTAATCACGTGTGGAAAACAATCAAATGTTCCGGAGTGAATTGCGGATATTAAGTGTATTATATTTGTAAGAATAGTTTTTGTTCGTAAAAACTTATAATATAAATTAAAATCGTAACAATATGTTCGTATTGATACTGTATATGTTGTGTTATTCGTTGTCGTGTCGATACACGTGACAGCAGTGTTTTTTAGTTTCTTTTACTCATCGATAATACTTTTAGAAAAAAATCGTAACTCTATAGGTTTTAAAAGTTGAATAAAATAATTCAACTAAACTGTTTCAGTTTTAACTTTGATTATATTATAATATAAAATATATACCGTTGCAAAACAACTATAATATTATCAATGCCCGTTAATTTTAACTAATCGCCATAAGTATATAAATATGAAATTAATTCAAAAAAATAAATGTTTTGTTCCGGCGCCGTAATACTTAAACATTTGTTTATTTTTATAAAAGATGAAGACTTCTGTTATGTTTTCATTTTACGAGTTGAAAATATTTTATTCCGCCACATTGTCGTTATTATAAAAATGTAATAAGTCGAACACATTTGACAAAAACTGAACGGATTTTGGGATTTGTTCGACATCATTGGGCATTTAGCGATTTGACGGATTTCAGGATTTGCACACACACACACACACACACACACAGGCATCCATCGATTTACACTTTTTGCAAATAAAATAAAAATACTTTAAATTAGCTTTCGACCATATTTTACAAGCACTTATTGTTCTGTTGCAAAATTATTTTGTACACGATAAACCGTACATGACAGCGAAAGAATAATTATACCTAAATTAAATAGTAAATACGACGACGGGTAACGTGGCAAAATATTTGTATCGATTAAGTTTTTAAAACAAAAACATATTTTTCATAATAAATTGTATTACTCGATTGTTTGGTAAAACAAAATAAATAGTAGAACATAATCGGTTAGGTTAGGCATGTTGTAAATATCGCATTTAAAATCTAAACGAAACTACCTGTAGCGTATAGACTCTGTACGGGAACTGAATGTTTTACCTTTTACACGACTGTTTTTTGTAATGTATATTTTTACTATAAAACTATGGCGTATATTTTCGACCGGATTTCTAATAATTTCGTTCGACACGTGTCCGCGGGCGCAGTCTCGAAACGAATAGAAATTCGATTTTTTTTCGCTCGTTCTGGCCGTTCGATCTCGGTTCGCAATGAAAACGCTCGGAAACAAACGTCGACGAAAACCCATTGGGAGAAAAACGAAACTCGTCGACTCTCCTCCGGCCGGCAGCCGATCGAACGAAACGAAAAATACACGCGAAAAGCGAGATTTCATAAACCATCGTCGTGACCGGCCCGGTAAATTACACCCGTAGGTGGATATAATGCGCCCACGGTCGAGTTCTCACGCTCCGAAACACATATTTACCGATCGGTCGGCCGCATCGTTGTGTACTTCCGCATTTCGGAAACGGTTCTGAACCCGAATCGCCTTTGGAAAAATATCGCGCGCCGTTCTACCGTCAGCAGCCACGTCGTCATCGGTCGCCCGATTACTTATAAGTGCATATCGGCCGTCGTAACAATTATATTGCCACTAGAGTTTGAAACGAACGAATAACGATTTTTCAACGCACCGACGACGACGACGGGCGGACGCGCGACACGAGTCAACGTCGCCATCAATATTTGTCGACGATTAAAATGCGTTTTTATATTTATTTTTTTTTCCCGCCCGTTTGTTTTGAATTTCCATCGAATCCGAGTCGATTAGTCAATGGATTGTACATATACTAGACACGTCCCGTTTTGTACGTTTTATATATCCGCGTGTAAATCCATGGAAAGTTCGGATATATTTCGTTAGCTTTATCGCATTATTATCATCGCTATACAGAGCCAAATCGATTTAAATCGCGTATAATTGCATTTGGCGTTTCGCGTTTGTAACGAACACGTACGTAAACAAGAGTGATTTTTTTTTTACGTTTAACACGCATTGTTTTTAAGTAAATCTAAGTGCAATTAAAAAAAAAATCCTTCTATTTTAATCATTGGGTTAGGTCGATATAAAAACGCATCAAATATAATAATCGACCCGTAGCAATCGAACAGGTAAAAACTGAACACTATTAATTATAAGTGATTAAGTTCTTATAACTCAAAAATCTAAGTACTCTTAGCAAAAATGACATTTTACTACCAGAAGCCGATACTAGAGTTGAAAATCGGATCGTTTTTTCGGGTACTTATCGCATACATAACAACAAAATTTAATAAAATAAAACACGCATTGTTAAACCAATATATCTCTCGTTTCACTCAGAATCTAAAAGTCAAATAGTATTTCGAATTGTATGGAAATATTTATTTTTTTAGACACATTATAACCAACAGTGTCCTCTTATGACCTCTCTTTTATACGGTTGATTTTTGCTTAAAAGTTATCAAATACACCGATTTTTACGCATTTCAAATATATTTAGTTTTAAATAATTGTACTTACTGTTTTTATCTTCGTTTTGGATTTCTTTTGATTTTTTGTCGTCTTTTATTTTTCCAATTATGGTACTAGCTTTATTGAGAATAACGTCTCTGGCAGCCTTGCCTAATGAAATTGGTTTCCTAATCATCCTTTTAGCGGGCCAATATGCATTGTAAGTTTGCCCTTCTGGAATATCGTTCAATAAACACAATGATTATTAGTCAAGTCGAAAAGTTGAAATTCAATATTCTAAACAGACGCGAATGACTCTATGTTCGAATCGTTTAAACTTTAAATTTTAAAGGATAAATTTACGTATGAATTATGTGCTCCCTACGATTTGACTTTGATTTGTGTTTGCGGATAATCGTCGTATAATCAAGACGCGCGAGCCGAAACACCGAATCTAAACGACGAAAGTAATCCGAGCGTAGGTAATTCGTAAAATAAAATCGTAAATTCTTTAAAAAAAAAAAAAAAAAAAGAAAGAAAAAACGTCCGCCGAACAAATTTATTTCCGTGAGATATTTAAAATAAACTCTGCGTTCGCCAACTCAAATCACCGACGGACGTTACGAGAATAATTTAGATCGTTATTTGATTTTATAAGACGAGGGGCGGTACATTTTCCGTGTTCGCTGTTCGATTTGCGTGATTTTTTATTTGCGCGGTGTGAGAAAATATGACGTAACAACGCGGACATGCGCAAACGACTCGTTCAGATCGGAACGACTAACGGCCGACGGAAACAATACGGTCGGCGGCGAACGCAATAATAATCTTATATTAATCCCCCCGAGAAAATCGAACCGTAATTCTACTCGGTCTATCGATAACACCGTATAGTTTTCGCTCGAGTTCACGTCATTCGTTTCGGTAATATTTTTCGCCGCTCTTCACTTGGCCTGTCCGACCCGTTTACCATTAGTCGTTGCTTACCCGGCGCTTTGTCGTGTTCGCGGTACGAGTCGTTTATCTCCGAAACAAAACTTGAAATTCTTTTCAGGTTGACCTGATTGACCGCTTTGCCTGGTTCCACGACGTTGTACTTGATTATGTTCGGAGTGATCGAGTTCGGATCTAAAAATTATCACATCATTATTGTGAAGAACGTATATTTTTCGATCGAAATACGGTATAGCGTTTGATCGCGATAATCTAAATTAAAAAAAAAAGAAAAAACAAACGCCGACTCTTACCGATTTTACCACCAGTTTTCGCGTGATTTTCATTCATTTGGTCTGCGTACTCGCTTACAAGCTCCTTTATACCGTCCACTGTCGCGTCCACCGTGTTTTTTGCCACCTTCACGATTTTCAGATTGTTGATGGCATCGACGTTGTTCAAAAACGGCGCTTGGTTTTTTTTTCCGCTCACTTCTGGTCCTTTTCAAAAGAGGAAACGTCGCGTTACACGCGAGAGACCATGTTACAGTGTGTGTTTACGCGCGCGTTTTAAATCCACTCGAATATAATAAACGAAAAACTACTGACGTAACGAAGATAACCTGTATAATGAAGTTTGTGCTATTTTCAACTATGACATGTTTATAACACCTTTTTACTTGGCTTTCGACTTTATTCGGCTCGAAAAAAAAGTAGAAATAAAATTATAAAATATATATTTTTTTTTTTTTTAAATAATAATTAACTACGCTCATTCGTATACACGCGTGCAATGTCTGTTTAAAAAATATGCATCTAGTCGGAAGCGTGTTAAACGAATCGGAAAAAAAAACAAACTGAACCTTGTCCTCGGAGTAAATAACGTGTTTTTTTTTTTTCGGTAGTCAGCTTTTGTTTTTACGCCCGCCGTGTTCATATTCTCTGGACGAACGGAGTGAATATATTATTATCACCGTTCGTCATCGTATATTACTCGGAAAACGATTATTCGAAAAGAAAAAAGAAACTGTTCCGTGTTATTGGCAAACGGAATTAAAGACAATCGACCGAGTAGTCGTACACGGAAAACTAAACAGTGTCTCGCGGTACGAATAGAGAATATTTTTCACCGTGATCATTTCACATTCATCACGCATTATTGTTCATTTTTCGTATATTTCGACGGGCGAGAGAGACGAAAAACGAAATGCATCGAAAACACGATAGTACGTATATATATATATATAATATAATAATAATAATAATTATAGTCGTATTCATTGTTCGTTACACATCATTGTCAAACATTGCGGCGCGAACAATGGAGTGCGCGTTTTTCCAGTAACTAGTTCAAGTTCATTAAAATGTATGTTTTTCCACCAATCGGTTTCAAATCAAAAACGTTGCCATTGAATTTGAAAATTCTATCACGGGAAACGTCCACAACGCTACAACGAATTCGATATTGTTTACAACGTTATCACGTTTTAATTATGTTACTTGCACCATTCGGCTAAATAAATATAATATATTCGTTCGAATCTGACGAGTCGATCGATTCTATTTTTATTGTTAATTTTACATTACGAATATTATTTACGTGTACAAACACTACGAACCGTTAATTAATTTTAAAAACGCGATTGAAAAAAAAGAAAAAGTAATTGATACGTCATAACAATATTATATTATTTAATAAGTATTATTGTTGAAACTTTTTTCGAGATCGGTTAAAAACAAAACGGTCGTGCGTTTAACAGTATGTATTATTATATGAATGTATTTCGATTTCGAAAAAAAATTCGATTGAAAAATATTTACGAATAGAGACAAATCGCGTACCGATAAATTGAATTAAAAGAAAACAATGGACCCGAGGAACATAATATTATTTTGTTCAAGATTGGGATTATTTTATTTCAGTGGTTTGAAAAGAACAAAACCGTTACTGGACCGCCTCCAGAAGTCCGATGACGGAATAATTTCCATCCAGATTCGCTCGCGGGGAATTTCTCTTCGCGAATTGTAAATTGGCTCTCTCGCGATACGACCGTTGAAATTTGCCTTCCGTTGTTTCGATCGCTCGTAATTATTATGTAACGTTCGTTAACTAAACGTCCGAGAGATTCGTATATCAATAACACGACACGGTTCACTCGGCAGTGTCTGATCAACGTCTGGAGCTAACGCGCTGAACAAACAACGAGATACGTTTTCCCGAGCGCGGAGGATAAGCGCGAGTGCCGTGCGAAATACCGTTCGAACGTTTCGTAAAATAATAAATAACACAGCATTATTTCAAACTTGGTTAATTGTTATTATCATAACCGCGTAACTTTGGTTTTCAAAATTGAATTACCCGTACGCATTTCCCGACGACGACGTATGCGCGGCGTTACCGATCGATCTGCGCGGTCCGCGTTTTCATACGGACTGGACCGGACCGAATCGAAGAAGAGCTCGAATCGAAACTTTAGACTGTACTGAATATTTCCTGGCGGTTTTGAACCGACACCGTGCCGATATTGTTCCCGGCGATCTTAAGCGAATGGGATTGGACCGATTTTGAGAGCTGTGAACCTCTTAAAGACCGAACCGAACCGAACGTGCTGAACGAAAATCGGACCGAGCTGGAATGTGACGAAAAGTATTTGAACGAAATCGATAGGGCATCGACAGGCAGACGAAAACAACGACTCTTGGAAGGGGTGTTTGCTTTTGCGTCGGTTTCAACGCACAATTTAATTTGAAACTCCGCGCGACCGGGCTTAAACTTTCTTAATATAACATTTCGATCGCGGAGGACCCGGGGCAAGATGGGACGGCGGCAAACATGACCGGATGTCATGAAAATTTGATTTTCATCGGAATCGGACTGGACCGATTGTGTCATTGTTGTCGGGACTCCGGGCCGAATTTTTTCTGCTGGATCGGACGACGATATAAACTCCGACTTGATTTTATTTCTCGGCACCGATTGAAATCGAACCGCACCGTTCGGCCTAGTCCGGACCGGACAAACGGGACAACGCTGAACGTTTCGCGTCGTTTCGCAACTGTTATTATTATTTACCAACACACGTGCATAACCCACTCGTTCGCTCACGCTTACGATGCGACGTGTAAAAAACACGTTGCCGTTCGATCCGATCGTGGAATTCAACCGCCATACTTATAGGCACTTAACCGTATTTATCGGGAACATCCGAGCCGTCCAAAACATTATACAACGGACCTTGACGCGGACGTATCGAAGCCCTGCGGATATTTACCGAGAAACTCGATTATTCGCACAGATTCTCTTTACACAACAACACGCCGTAATATCTCTCCCCTTTATTATGTATAAATTATTTATACGGTCATATCCTTTACCGTATAGTAATCGTTGGAAGGACGGCATATACGTCTAAACCGTATATTTTAAACATATTATATAGTATAATATACAAAATATTATTGTTGTCAGCGATATTATCATTTCGCCCGTACGATTATTGTTGGTATAATGCGCGCAAGTGCAGTGGCGAATTTCAACCGTTTTTCTGCGAAAAGACCGTATAGTCGACCGTTTTAGAGGTTTGTAATAATTAGGATATTGAAAAAGAAAAACATGTGAACGAAAAGTTTTCAGTCGATGGTAAATATTATTTAAAAAAAAAAAAAGATGAGACTGTATCATCACATAGTCTCGCGATAAATGTCGTTTTGAAGAAACGATACTGAACAAATGACAGATGGTGGACAGATCTACTTTTATTTCTATTTGAAGATAGTTTAAATAATTATCAAGTTCATTGGCCATTTTTTTTAATTTTTTTTTTCAATTCAATAAGTTAACGACGAACTTTTGACGAATCTTGAAACCGTTTTCAAGTCTTTTTATCGATCGAAAACGACAAATTTGTTCGTTCTTTACAAAGTTTTTCATTATAAATAATTTAATTTGAAATTTTCTCGTGCTTCGAAAAAATAAAATAAAAATACGGCGTGTGAATAAACCGATCGCCCACGCGGAACTCGTCCCTCGTCCGCCCATGCGGTATTTACAGATTTAGATTACGATTTGCGGCTGAACCGAGTTTCGTGCTTTGGCTATATTTTAGCGAAAAGGTACTTATGTTATAGTGTGCTTTGACTAATCGTCTACTTTATCTGTACAAAAGTCTCGTTTAACAGTAAATCACTGTGAAAATAGTACAGTCTGTGGTATTACGAGCGAATCGTGTCCAAAATATTACACCCTTAATACTCTGGCAACCATCTAAACGTATTTTTAGTGGATTTCGCGTTTCCTTAGACTACATACGTATATGTTATTCTGCACCTGCGTGAAAAGTTGTTTTAAAACGCGTTCGTAAAACAACCGAATGAACGTGTCATTGTTCACATAATATAGGTATTATAATACACGCGCGTGCAGTACACTGTGTACACATAATCGCACTGTTGAAATAAGAAAACTAGTGTTTATCCTCACCTTTAACGCTAGTAGTTTGGTCTTGCTCAGAAGCATTTACAAGCTGCAACGAATAAAATTGAAATCGTACTTTGTTCGTATTAAACATTCAGTTAGTTGTGTGAAACGTATCGTACGAAAAGTTTTCATACTTACGAGCAAAACGAAAACTGCGGTCAAATAGAACGACTTAAAGACCAACGCCATTTCGATTCTAAAAAAATAAATAAATAACTACTTCAGTAGAATCTAAATAAATTAAAGTACTAAATATAACCATCGTATACTTAAAAAAAAAAAAAATGGAAAATTTTTCACGCTTTTTCGACCTTTGATTCAATTTTTATTAAGTAATCTTTTTTTTCTCTCACGATTTCAACTTTATTTTTTTCACATAATCAATATCTTCCGTGTATTCGCGTACTAGTTTTTTTCAACAAATCTCTTTATTCACTTGGAAAAAATATATTTTATCTTGTAACAATAATCATCCGTATCATATACCATTTACTCGTATATACCTACGCCGAATGTAGTATAATTCTTTAAAAAACTTTATCACTTTAGTTATTCTATTGAACGGATATTTAAAAAAATAAATAAGTTTTCTTTTTATCGATACAATGGTAAATTATTGAACTACGGGTAGTGAAAAAAAAAATGAAACGAAATTGTTTTTAACCAAATTCGATTAATGTCGTCGTCATAATATCTACTCAAAAAATACTGTTCGTTTAGTTAATAATTAATTGATTAATTATCATAGGAAACCGTAATACCTACAATAATTTTACTTTTGGATATTATTATTTTTTTAAAATAAATTCCCCTACCCAACGACGGCATTATAAAATAATATATCGTTTATTCGATGTGTCTGAATTTATTGTTCTGTGTGTGTGTGTGTGTGTGATAGAGAGAGAGAGATAGAGAAATGATTAAACGGCAAGGAAATATTAGCCGAACGGAAAGAGAAAATCAATTAACTGTAATATTTAAGACGTGTTTTGACGTCGAGAAATTCGAATTGACAAGCGTCGCAGTTGGATTTCCAGTTGAAGTTTCATTAACTTCAGACGGAAAGCATAACACATATAACTGTAGAGAAGAGAACGTCGCCGCAAATAGTAATCAGGCCGAATAAAATGTTTGACGGTTTAGGGGTAACCACAAACAGCAATCGATCCTTCGGTACGGTGTCCTTTATCCGGAACCACATCTGAAATTGAATCTCTGCAGAATTTGTACTACGAAATTGGTTTCCGAACAGATCAATAAGTTCAATATGGATTTCGTGTTAGTTTTACACTGCGGCGTTGGCCGCGTTTCGCCTTTCCAATGACGTGTTTGTGATTCCAAAAGAAAACGATCGGAAATCTAATTGGAATTAGAAACGTCGGAGGAAATAATAATTTTAATTCCGAAAAATTCCTCCGTTATTTGACGACGGGTGAACTAAAGTTGAAAAACTAGTCGAACTAAAATCGTATGATCGTATAGCATTTTTATTCGAGTAAACTCAATGAATATTTCACGCAACTTAGTGATTTTCAAGTAGTAATAATTCGCAGTGTAATAAAATATATTCTGACGCTTAAATATTTATCGATAATTTTATTTGATTAATCGAAAAAAATGATAAATCGAGTTCGTCCGTAGTTTGTTTAAATACGACGTTAGACTTTATATAACACGACATGTAGGACGAAAATGAAAAATTTCCGAATTCGAATTCATCACGAACGCGCGTTAATGAGAACTCGAAAGATAAAACGAATCGAGTAGCGCGTGTTATTCAAATATTTTATCATATTTTCAGCTCAAAGATATGATATGTTTTAATTAGATTATGATTTAAAAAAAAGAATTATAATAATTAAAGTTTTACATTTTATAGTATACGACGGTAGAAATCGTCTTCTTTTTTTTTAATCTATTTTGTATGTCCGATTTGAGTTTAATTCATAATCGGTTATAGTACATTTTTTCCGCATTATATAATCGTATTGTACTTTGAGTATCTTTAGTGCGGATTGTTTATTTTCTTCGTTCAGTGGAAATAATAGAACAAAATGGTCGGAATAGAAATACCATCGCGTGTTAAACAAACCCTACGGGTCTGTTGTGATTCACTACATATCGTCGGCCGAAGTATGTGCCGAAACAACGATTCGTTTCGAACGGTTATTTGTCATAATAGTTTCCGTTCGCAAAATATTATTATTATTTTTTGTTTTTACCGCCATTGTTCTGACGAATCGCGACGAATTACGAAACACTACAATAAAGCCATACTCGAAACGTTAAGTCGGAGGAAATAATAGCATTTATTCTTACCTGACGATCAACGAGTTCGGATATTTTTCAATCGCGACAATACGAGCGAACAACTACTGTCGTCGACGAAAACTATAGAAATAGTCAACGGCTCCGGTTCAACGTAAACCCGAACTTTCAAAACTGTATTCTATAATGTTGTCGTTACAATTGTCACACGAACGTGTTTTTCTGACGTAGTTTGCGCGTAATTGATAGTGCCAGACGACCAGCTCGACGTTCGTTCGAAAACAAAACATAAAAAAAAAAAAAAAAAAACCGAGTAAAACAAAAACCTCCCGACAATGTGATAATATCGCGCTCGAAACGTTGTTTTAAAAAAAAAAAATTCAACACATTTGTTCCGAATATTTTCGTTGTCTAGCACATTTAATTGCGCGCCTGAAATTGAATAATAATTATTTCCGAAAACAACATATTGGATTCCAATAGCGAGGCGAGAGCCGCGATGACTGATTACACGAAATCTTCTGTGCCGGCGCATTATTTCCCGTAACAGATGTTGTCGGTAATTTATACGGTTTTTAAAACTTTTTTCGTGCGCAGCAGTTGTTAGTAGACGTGTGTGTGTGTGTGTGTGTTACCATTGAGCGCAGAACAAGTCAAATCTATTTCATCTGTTGTCTATCCGTTCGCAATTCACGCGATATAATAATATACGAGCATCGAGTAAATCGATCGCGGGCACAATCGACGCGCTAGACGTTGTTAATGCGTATAACATTAATGCGAACGAAAAACACGCTCGTTCGAAATACTCTTTCGACGTCCGATCGAGCCTCGCTGAACAACGATAATATTATTATCACGATAATTATAATCGTAAAATTAGGCGCGCCGACGGTTATAACGACGTATTAGTTCAGTCGCTGACTGAATTCGAAATCTAATTTGAAATATTTTATAATTTTTATCGACGACGATAGTATATTATAATAATCGCTCTGCGCGATATCGACACGTAATCGTATCGTCGAGAAAACGATTTTTTCTCTCTATCGACTAAAAATTCGATACCGTCCGACAATTATTATTCCGGTCACACTTCGGCCGTACAGTCGAATTGTCGAGGCACTAATGTAAATACAGAACACCGCGATAGATGACTTTTCTCCATGTCAAACATATTTTTTCGTTTGAACGATTTTTTTCTTCGTCCCGTAAAATGTCGTTATATATCGTATGACTTGCATTACTTCCGGACGTATAAAATTATAACACAAATAAAACGTGAAACCGACTGCGCGCGTACACAGTAACACACGCGAGAGCTTTATACGTATATAATATATATATACGTATTTACTACACGTGCGGTACATAATAAAGTAAATAATAACTTTAACGGAATGTAAGTTGCACCGCATCGTTTGATCTAAATTAAAATGAAAAACTTTACGTCCCGCACAACGACTATTTGTGTACGCGGATTTATACAACGTTATTATATAGACGTTAACCTAGTTTCATTCAATTCACAATGACGTATCGAGTCGTATGCATTCGTGCATGACGTGCGTTTGAAGGACTCGCGTTCTGTTTTTAATTCAAAGACAATAACACATAATCAGCGGTGACAATTATTATTGTCGACGTCGCAGCACTTCTGCCGCCTGTTCTGTAGACGTGCGCGCGAAAGAAAAAAGAAAAAAAAAATCAAATTCCGTTTACGTTTCCGTTTGATGGGTTTTTTGGTTTTCCACACTCTGACAAGTTCGCGTCAAAGCAGAAACGACACGTGTCGATGGGGAAAAAGTCAATTGTTTAAGTACGATTTTTTTTTTTGTTCTCTTCCATATTATATTATATTATTATTGTTCTTTCTTATTTTGTTGTACTCTGCACGGTATACTCTGTACATATAATAATAATATGTGCGTACATCGAACGGCACCGATAACAAATGCAAATGTATAAAGTTTGGAGATAGAAAAAAATCGCTTTCGACCAAATTTATAAAGCACGATAACGTACGGGAAAATTCTTCTTTTTCTTTTTTCTTCCTTTGTCGATAATGCGTTGTCAACTTTAAAAGAGATAGCGTTGATGGTATTCGTCGCAGGAAGTAAGTGTAGTACTCCATAAAAATAATAAAGTCACAACGGACACGAAATGACATTCGGGTACCTAGGGGTTTTTCTTTTCTTTTTTTTTTTTTTTAGACGTCACTCGAGAAATTTCAGAGGCGTTTTGATTTATAACACCGGCGAATAATAGCGGCGCCGCCTATACGACGCGCGTATAATATCGTTTCGCGTGACATTATGTCTCCTCGTTCAAACGTTATATTGACGTTTAATTGGAATCGTTCACACGGTATCTCGTATCGGTCTTCAAATCGTCGTCCCGTATATTTTATCGTGAGAAAATCGCGGCCTAAAACACGAGAATTAATTAAAGTGATTACCTAGAAGCGTATAATTCTTCTTTTTTTTTTATACGAATCGATCGTACTTTTAATGTTGATCGATCGCGAGCCGTGTTTCGTAGACACGATTTTGATCGGAATAATGTTTTACCAATAATCGACTTTTTCGAGAACAATATGGTAGCAGGTTTTATAATTAAAGAAGACCGATTCACGAGTATCAATGACCCGCACGGGGTACCTGCAGTAGCTCGCCCTTTTTATCTTTTCAAGTATATTCGTTCTACGCCATTCGTCCAGCGCCAAAGAAATATGAAATCGAAACGACACTATAGTGCCAGGTGTCGTGTAAATATTAAGTACGATAAAATATTATTGTTACACAATCGTGCGCATAAAACGATTGCGGTAAAACAACGTACGACTGGTACAAGCTGAGACGAGTACATTTACAGACGATTGAAATAAAGCCGGTCCGAAATGTGGCCATCCTCGGACGGTGTACGGAATGTAGTTTCGACGATTTCGTCATTTTCGATATTATGTTTTCGGATCCGGTCTAAAGTAAATTATTGTATACGATATTGTAAATCACATTCTAGTTTATTTCTCCCGCGCCGTCCATTTAGCGCAGATTTTAATCTTGGAAATAGAAACCGCCAGTGTACGGTCACGAGGGTCGAGGTCAGGCATGAAAAGGACACCGGCCGTCCGTCGGGCCGGCGGGCGAGCGGGCGGGCGGGCGGGCGAGCGGTCGGTGGATATTGTACAGGCGTTATTTTTTCTTTCTCCTCCGCGAATTCGAGATATCGCGAATCGATACGGACCGAACGCGCGCCGTTAAACGGCGTGACGAGAAAATGAAAAAAAAAAAACCCGCCGAATTCCTCTCGGCGCGCCTTCTGAACGCTACGGCGAAGCGCTTTTTCGCGCGACGCGCCCGCCATTTGTATTTCCGACGGAAAAGCGCATTTCAACGCGGTCGGCGATTGATTCGCACGCGACACAAAAGTCTGCGAACTTTTCGAACACACGTCGCAACGTCGACGTAAACGCGCGCGCATACCTGCGACGACCGCGTCCTCCCGCGAGCGGTACTAGTTTCCGCCGCGTTTCCAATCAAACCGTCCGACGACGTCCGTGTGTTTGACGTCGGGTGAAAATCGAATATTTTCGCCCGTCTCTTATTCCGCGCGCGAACGACACTCTCGAACTCTTGCGGTGCGCCAACAGCCGCCGTTTCACCTCGGCCGCGCTCTGGGTTTCCCGCACGTTTGTCCGAAATCGATTAGTACCCGTCCGAAACAACGCGATTTACGTACCGCGCAGGCTTGGCGTCGGCATTACACGTACGTACTAGTTTCGTTTTCGTTTGTCTTCTAGAAATATTGAACAAAGTCTTCTGGTCTGTACGCGTATATTACACCGAGAACATAAAACAAATAAATGAATAATCGAAGAATAAAAATTGGTAAAATAAATGGTGTTAATTGCAACGCGAAAGTAAATGGGTACCACACAAAGAAAAATATCACAGACAAATGCATCGAGAGTTCACTTGCCGCCGTAGGCCTACCCTCGTGTAATCGGGCTAACCCTTCTTCAAACTTGACGCCAGGGCATGTCTGAACTGTGTGACCGATGGATTGTATTTCACCGCGATCGCGCAGTGGAGATTCGACCATTCTCCATTTGTGAAACGGGTACATCGCTCCGTGCTTATGCGGCCACAGCGCTGCCGAGTGCTCATTAATAATACGAGTGTGATGAGGAGAAAAAACTGACGCGACGATAAAATCAACGAATCGGATCAGTGACCGCTCGCCGCGGACAACAGTGTTATTGAACTCGTCGGGTGTAAATCAGTCGAGATTTTTATCGTCAATCAAACTTTTTATTTCGTCCACGGCCTCGAATAATCGAGTGTGATTCGCGACGACTGAGGCGTATCGTATCGGTTTGGCCGTAAGTATCGCGAACGGAACGTAATAATAATAAATACGCCACTTTTAAAACAATAACACTGCTCGGCGGACGAGTGTTTTGCGAGGGCTTTCTCGTATCGTTATCGTCGTGTATTATTTTAATCTTCGACCGAACGGCATTGTGTCAAATGTATCGTATCGCGGAGACCTCGCGCTCAGGTGTATGCCGTCGTATCGTATCGCACATTGTACATACACGCGCCGCGTAATAATCGGTACTTACGGCGGACGAGGAGGAGCCGGCGGCGGCTCGAAAACAACAATATTGCACTAATGACGAACCGTAACGAAAACCGTGTATAATTCCGTGATTTCCAGTTTGTGTTTCGTTTTGTTATTCATGAACCGTACGCACATGGCACACACACACACACACACACACGTACGTACGTAAGAAAATTAAATTTCCTCCCTGCGAGAACAATGTACTTGTAATAATCATGATAATAATAATAATAATAGCCGTAGGAAAAATACGCAACGGTTCGGGGTAGGGAGGTGCGGAGACGAGGCGCGCACAGGAAGGAAGGAAGGCGCTTGGAAAGGAAAGGCGAAAGAAAAAGTCCTACGGAGTTCGTGTTCTCGTTTTATTGCTTCGATATTATTTAGACCGTTTTTATTCGTTTTTTTTTTTTTTTTTTTTTCCCTCAGCCACTTAACATTCCAATTTTACACCGCTCCAGACCGTCTATTTTTCCTCGACCCGCGCGCGCACGCGCTCGAACACGCACACACGCACTCACGCACGAAAGCACAAACTCGCACAACTCGGATTCATTACGAATTCCATATCGGTTCACATATACCGAAAGTAAAAAAAATAAATATTAAAAAAATAAAATATACGCGCGCGCGCGCGCGCGCTCGCAGACATTCTTGTCCATCGATTTTCGCCGGCCGTACACACTATGCGCGGGTCGTATTCAAATCATGTACGGCCGATCGACGGACGACGTGCCGAGGAGCGAATAGCGTT
Organism: Drepanosiphum platanoidis; assembly: GCA_948098885.1. Classification (NCBI taxonomy): domain Eukaryota; kingdom Metazoa; phylum Arthropoda; class Insecta; order Hemiptera; family Aphididae; genus Drepanosiphum; species Drepanosiphum platanoidis. Next base: position 18,397,556 of record OX402529.1, read on the forward strand.
TCGGGCCGAAATCCCAGTCGCCCCCAAGACGGGTCCGCGTGCGTCGTCGCCGAAAACCTCGTCGTGACGTTCGCGCGACTACGGTTTACGTCCCGTCGATGGCGGTGCGACCGTTTTACAGCGTACGCCGCCGGCGCGATACGATTTACGACAGTTGAAACGGAGATAATATACACCCGACGACGTCCCTCAGCGATGTAGCGGCCGAGATCGTAAATTCCGACGAAAACTCCGACGAACAATCGACTCCGGGGTCTGCCCAACGTTCGTTGCTAATTAAAAACAGGTTGCATTTTATTTTTAAAAAATAGTGCCAAATTTCAAGCTGGCCAAACGTTTTCACCGTCGAAACATCACTTTTCCTCCTAACGGCGAGCGTGTGAATTTGTGAGTCGTGCTGTTGTAACTTAACAATAAATGAACGAGTGATTACTATATTGTTTTCATCTTTCGGTCTTCGCGTGCTTGTCACGCCGTGCGAAAATAAAACCGATACAATTATCGATACGTTTGTAAATCTTTAAACGAGTAATGCGAAAAAATAAGGGACCGACGTACATCCTCCGAACGGCATCGCGACTATATTCGTGTCGCACAAATGGCGCGACGACGATCTGTTCTTCGCATAATACTTGGCACGTTTTGAAAAGACGGTTGTTCGCTGTGTTGTCGTAGAAATGTCTTATTATTATTATTATTACGCGTAATCCGTTTATTCGGATCAGAGATATTTCACGTTCAAAGGCACGCGAGAGTAGTCGAGTGACACGAAATACGGAAAGCACACGAATGAAAACAAATTAAAACGTTTTCGTCTCTTTCGCCCATATCTCACACGATAACTATATAAACGCGTTTTAACGTTGTAATTTATATCGTCTACAACGTTGATAATAATTAGTCGTAATTATTAAATTACACTTTCACCCCCCCCCCCCAATTCCGTAATAATGTGCTGCGCTCATCTCGTTTCAATTTGGAGTAACGTGACCCCGAACTCGGATCATAACGAATGTAATCTAATTCCAATTTTTTATGACGCCGTACTAAATTTAACGCGTTTTGACGCGAGCAACATTAAAACTCTAAAAGATTAAAAACCATGCGATTTTACTCGCGTATAACTATCACACTATCGAATTATGTTTGTTTTCGAGTTAGTTTTTATTTGATCTGTTGCACGCGGAACGATAAAAATGAGCGATGTAATGGTTTCGTAGATATGATGACAGACGATATATCCCAGAGGAGGGCCCGCGACATGAAAGTTTAATTTTTTTTTTATTTTTGTAGGTCACGACGCCGCTGTTCTTTTAGTATTTTCTTAACGGGCCGTCCGGGATAGTATGAGATGATGATTCGGAGATCGTCAGAGTGTTCTCGACAAGTGCCGATCAAATCGTTCGTAATGAATTTCAACTACGTATTTCCGTAACGTAGTATTGCGCGTTTTAAGAATGAAGACTGAATGTAAAACGGATTTTTTTGAGATTTCGCGCGTAGGCCTTTGGATCGCACCTCGTGTTCAGCTCGGTTTGGACACGTCTTCTTGTATCGATTCCCCCGCCGGTCGGGAGGAACCGCGCGCGCACTAAGACGATCGTGTGAAATCACGACGACGTAACAAACGAACTACTCTCGACGGCCGGCCATGGCCATTTGTTCTCGTATATAATAGCGCACGGCGATTTCACAGAGAGCGTCAGTCTTGACAATTTGAATAATAAATTGACCGCACTCCGATTGTACTTTCGATACGAACGCGCGTTTCGTGTTTTTTCGTTCGATACGATCGGCATTGTCGCTTCGGCGGCGCGTTTTCTAGCGGCAAATAATTGAATTTACATACGCGAGACTGTTCTGTAAGCGTTAGAGTATTAAACTTTGACGAAATCGGGGATTTTAACGAATTTCGATTCAACGGTGTTGGTGATTTTGTTTTCAAAAAAAAAAAAATCACTTATAACAATATGATCGGTTATTCGTATAAAATAGGAAGTATAAACTGATACACGAGCTTTTTTTTCGCGTAAGAACAATACCAATCACTCGGCTCCCGTATAACTCGTCCGACGATCCGAATCTCGTTCTTTTTGATTTTTGTCCGTGTAATCTTACAAGTGCGGGGCGTGAAAAATATGCATCGTTGTAGACATTAAAATCAACGTGCTAGCGATCGTATTATCGTCGTTTCGTAAGACCGCTGATGGATCTCGAAACGTCGTCGTTTGGGGAAATAATTGAGATACTTCGCGATTCGTTGATTCGACAAAACTTTGATGAAAAATAGACCTGATTCGCCTCTGTATTATGTCTTGGCAATTTCCCAACTCCGCGATACGAACACAGCAACTATTCGCGAAATCGTCTGCGGATGACACATTCAATGCTATTGATTTGACGTTTTTCAATAAATAATATAAAAGTTTTAGGCCGGTGTATATTATAGACGAGGTAAAGTTCGTCGTTCGGAGAATTGCCGGAGGAGGGTGAATCTGCCGTCCGACATAACGCGCGTATTTTTATCGGCCGCCGCCGTTTTATTAAAACGTTTTCAAAAAAAAAAAAATAAACGAAATTAACTAATAACAACTGTCCACAAACAACAACTGGCGTAACGTTTTCTTCCACACCTAACCGACAATTTAAATGCGCTTATAATATAGCTGTCGACGTATCCGTAACGAAACACGAACGATTATTGTGTTTCGAACGCTTATCGAATTGTTTATTTCAGTATAAACTGTATTGCCGAAGATAACAACATACGATACGACCGTCGCGATATAAATATCTGTAACCATGTTTGATTGTCGACGAAAGCCTTTGATGAAAGGCTGTCGATGAAAGGCCGTCCGTTCGCGTCCGTGTGTTTCTTTTCTCGAACGCGAGTGGAACCCGAGCGCGTGTGATGAGATAAATCAATCGTTTGTTTCAATCGCTTCGGCAAACATATTTCGTATTCCGAACCACAGCCACTCGCGCGTAAGGCGACCCAAAGGTCAAGGCACGTTGAATAATATTAGAAACTGTAGGCGTGCAGCCATCGGAAAAGTTTCATCGCTTCGACTACGCGAGTGAGTTTGCCGTGATATTATTATTATACAGTGTAACGATGGCGTTTCGACTTCACCAGCGATGTCGTACTTTACGAAGTGGATGGTGGCTGTGGTGGAGGCAGTAGCGGTGGGCAGGGGGTCAACCTCCCCTGCCCCCCCGACTGAAATTAGTTTGTTCGGGGTGATTCGATTATAATAAAAATTAATTAACTTTATTAATTTTCAATTTGGAAAACATGATTATATAAGTTGTACTTGTTTATTATGTTCGAGGTAGTTTTAATTGTTTTTATTACTGTTACAAGGCGATTTAATTCACGAACCCCTCCCGAAAATCTAGACCAGCTACGACGGGCTCTGAGTATAAATAATAAACCGCGGTTTAGCCTTACAGTAATGACGATTAAAATGTACAATATTTTGAACGATGATGATTCAATTTGTACGTACATTGTACGGTTTGGCTTTGGTGAAACCCACGCGAAACTCGTGAGATCTGTAGCGTTGAGTCGACGAATCAAAAGACCACGTATTTTACGTCGATAATATGTACGCAAATAAATTTATTTATAAAGATAATATTAAGTTAAAAAAAAAAAAAAAAAAACTAAAAACCTACTAGAGTCTTGTGAATTTATACGGTGGGTATTAGCATTGATTTATTTCCTTTTTCAACGTTTTTCCTGGATAATCCGAGTATTTATGGGTGCTTTCACTAGTCGAATACAATTATGCTGTAACGGTATTAAAATAATGTATTCATAGTATACCGAAATACACTTTGAATCGTGTTAATTTACCCGTCGATTTAATTGAAACACGCTGTAACGCGATTTCTTTCAAATATTTTACTTTATTCAGTGTACTCGTTCGCGTGCGAACAAAAGGATGGCATTTTAACTGCCAGAGATTTCGGATCAAAGATTATTATTTCGGTTTTATTTCACGTGTTCCCTTTTGACAAAACATGTCTATTACTAATGAAAAAAAAAAAGAAAAAAAGTCCTCCGCGTAATGATAATATACCCCGTGTTGAACAATGTCACAACACAGGTAATCTTTTTTTTATGAACTCGTAAGGTTTTAATTACGAAATGGGGCTGTTCGTTAATAAATAACTTCTACTCAAAATGGTTTGCGATAACTCACGGTCGTTAAATTTTAAATTACAACACACCCACCCAAGTGGGCTGCCCAAAACAGTCATATACTTCTCGTGTAAAGTTCTCCCTGTCCGAAATATTTTGTCGTCTTGCCAATCGGTTGGCCTGCTCCGACTATATATATATATATATATATATATAAATGTATATAACGATATAATTCGGATTGCTTCAGATAAGTAATGAGCTCTGTGGCCTGATTATACAAGTAACCGTTTGTAACACGAACCAACGAACCAGTATGATTCAGATTATATCTGAAAAAAAAAAAAGAAGAAGGTTTAAATTATTATTTGAGACATTATATTATTATAACTGTTTTGTTTTTTCCCCTCGGTTTTAAACTTTTAATAGGAAAAAAAAAATTTATTTTGTTTTCGTATTTTAAAATATTTTACAATATTCGACCCAACTACTTTGCGTGTTATTGCTGTAGTATTATAATTGAATATTGACCTAACACAGTTGATAAACTTTATAAACTTATTTTTTTTTTTTAAATAAAAAAATTCACCGCTTGGGTTACTGATGGACGCAATGGGAAAATGAAATAGTTTTAACGTTACATTGTACATCGGAGTACATTCGAGTAATCGGATATTTTTTGGCCGACAGTATTTACGGAAAAACGTCACGATATCTGTTAATCGTTCGACAAGTTGATTTTTTTTTCCGTCACAAAGTTATCGCCTTTCTCGAATTATCGAAATTAAAATTAACGCGTAAATACATCGGGTAACGAATGTACGTTGTACAGTCACGACATAAATTCAAGTCGAAAAATTGCCAAATCACCGCAGAAAGAAATCGAAATCGATAGCGTTAACCGTATATTAACCGGGTTAAATGTTTTTCATTCACTGCGGTGGTTTCATTTGAACCGAAAGAATAATAATTATTTTTCACTAAACTCGATTGAAAAATAAAAACGCAGAAAAATTAATGAATGAAAAAAAAAAACAAACATTTAAATACAGACAACGATCAAAGTGTTCGTTTCGGTCATTTTTTTAGGTTTTGGTTAAATTCGATACGTTCGTTATTATAATAATTATTATGCGTACGTAATAATTGCGCGTAGATATTCGTTTAAAATTAGTCACCAGAGTTTCGTCAAATTATTACGCGTAAAGTAAATAATCAAAACACGACTACATGCCTGTATATTATGATGTACAACACTCGTGTTTTGAAAATATTTTCAAGTCGCACGCGAAATGTCCTTGAAGATGTGGTTTGAAACAGTACACTCGCGGTAAGATGTTTAATTTGGCAAACTCGCGAGACGCGACGTCGTCTAAATGATTTTTGCGAAGCTGAAAGTAGAAACTATTATTAAAGATTGCATCCTCAAGACTTTGTGATTTTTTTTTATTCGTTACCTATTATTTATTTTCATTAACATTTATAAACAGGTCCTCGTTATTGTGTAGGTGCGATGACATGTTCTCATAATAAAACATTAGAGTCTACACGTTTTATTTGACCTGAATCCAAAAACCGACAAAAAAAAACGCCATTTAAACCCGTCGTTTTTATTGGACTTGAATCATTTCACTCTAAACTTTGAAATTCATATGACATTTCCATAAAAATATTAACCTGCATTCAAGGTCAAATGAAAACTTATTACTTTTCACTGTGGTAAACACATAAAAACTACTTTTGAAATCGTGTGCGCGATTCGTTATGGGTATCAATTCCTTATTTTGCGAGTTCGTGCATTTAAAATTTCATTTTTCATAAAAAATGTTGACAGTAATATTTTTGTGTTCTTTCGCTATTGCGCAGAAGATAATTTTAGCGCGTGTCTAAATAAAATATGATATTTTCACGTGTCATGATACATAATAATGTGCACTGTCTGTTCTGCGGTTATTGTCGTATTAAAGCGGAATTTTTTTATTTAATAAAACGAAACTAAAAAAAAAAACGATACACGAGTGTACGTACGCCATATAATCGTATAGTAATATGTTATCGATAAGAATATAAAATGTTTTAGCGAACGAGTCCGAAAACGTACGGAATCGAAAGAAGAGTCGCTCGCGGCGAGGACGGGAAAATAACGGCCAATCGAAATGACAGCTCTATAGGAGAATAACTAACATAGTATAACCGAAAGAAATATATTGGAGTTTATTCGACAAAACTAATAGAATAAATGATCCAAATGACCGACTTTAACGGTCGGATACTCGGAAATGATTGTAGTGCGATTATATTATTTAAGGTCCAGATTAAATGTTGTGAAAGTACATATTCGGACGATTCGTTCAACACAGACTGTTTGCAGTAATATTTTTATCGCATATTCGATGATATTTCTGAGAAACATAGAAATGTTTGGTCATATCTTAGAGTGTTTCGTGTAAATCGAGAAGACATTTATATTAATTTCAATACGTTTATTGTACTGAGTTAATAGATTTTTCGACGCGTCCGAAATCATTTTATCGACGAAAACAGACAAAGAAAATTAAAAATATTTCTAAACTTTGAAATATATAGCACGAGTGTCGTTGGAATGTTTCGAAAATTAAATGAAAACTCACCGGCCCAATGAAACCCGTACTGAAGTCGATATCCTTTTCGTTTCACTCGCGTAATCTTACAAAAATGTTGCACAGTATTAGAGTGATAGTGGCCCGCTCGTATCGGAAAATTTAGCAGGCATCGTTTGAAATATTTTAAAGGACCCACCCGCAATACGCGTATTCGGCGAGATTTTGCAGCCGACGTATCATCATACTTGTATGTTTATGATGTACTGCGAGAAAATCCGAACTCGAGCGTAGAATAGAAGGGGTGGCTAAAGGGACCGCAGCAGTTTTCTCGGAATTCGTTTCGGCCTCCTCCCCCCGCTCGACGAGCTCGTGCTGTTTCTTCTCGACCGTGTACGAGCACGTACGAGCAGCTGAGAAAACGGTAGTATATCACCATGGCTCTAATCGTCGTTGTTGGACGACGACGACGACGAGTGTCGATTGTATTGTCGCGAGAGAAGCCGGGCAGGAAAAATTCCACCGCAGACGCGCGCGCGGAGCGGCCGAGTTTCGCCCATTAGTGTTATTGGTTGTGTACGTAAGTGGTGCGCGCGAGCGTTTATTACGCCGCCGCCGGATATAAAGAGCCCCGCGGCCCACCTGTTCTTCGGCCTGCGGCGGCGGACGAGCGCTCGCACGACGACGACGAGCGATCGAAATCCTCGGCCGCCGCCGGTTTTACGGACGCGCGTTAACGACGAGACGAAACAATAAAATCGGCCGTACGCGATTTCCCCTTTGTGCGTGGTACGGCCCTCGCGTAATAATAACAACGTATACTCTATTTAATTACCGCCGGGGCCCACAGTTCGATATCATATCAAACGGCACGTGCACAATATACGCTACAATTACGTAATACATAATAGTACGTCACAATGGTGAGTTGCCGGTCCGTTTCGTACGGCGAAATATATTTATCATTCACTCCGATGCCCTCGAATATTTTTTCAACGCACCAAAAATTTCACAGGGAGTGTAACGATCCCGAGGTATCCTTTTACGTTTCGTTCGTGTAAGCTGTTGCCAGGACGTTTTTACTCGCTCCGAATAATTTTAACCGAGGTCAGTGAAAACGACGACAAACGCGGTCGTACGACGACGGTTCCGCAGCAAAGCTTTCGGTACTCGCGTGATATCCTTTTTTACCCACTCTTATAGTGCCACTCACGAAATCTACAAACAGTAAGCATGAGAAAAAATTTAAAACATCGCGGCGACGACTAGTTTTTCCGACGCTCGAGTCTAAAAACCTTTTTTGTTTCATTTTGTTTCAAAAAATAGACACCTACTTTACGGGCCGGGTTTTCGGCCCGTATAATCCGATTTCGTGTTATTAGTGACGCCGTCGCCGGTCGATGTATATTTTACCCGTTGCCGTTTATTGTCGTCTCTGTCTGCATCATGTCTCGCTCATCGCGTCGACGCCCGCGTGACAATTATCACGTCACTAATATTACGATTTTATTCTCCGCTAAACTACCGTATTATATTCATTTTAAGTGGAGATCAAATCGAGGACTTGAAAGTCGAAAGTTCTTTGCGGATTCTACGTGGGAAAAAAAATAATATTACAAAATTGTCCATCTATCCTCCCCCTCGATCTCGGCTATGATGAATAGTCGTCTCCAGATATTTTGTTTTACCTACTCGATATAGTGATCGACCGTGGACTCGGAGACACAGCACTGCATCCCGACTGCACTGGGACCACGGCAGGACTACTGTCCTTGGGGTGAGGGGCTTGTGATTTTCGAAACTACCGGCGTATTTCTCGCAGATTGAAAATACATGCGCCTCACGCTCTATCACGACGCATTGTTGTACGACGACGGGTATCTGACTTTACACGCTCGCATATTTTCTCCGGCACACACGCGGTCGTATTTTCAATTTAATTTTCGTCGACGGGTCCTTTGCGATTTGTCGACGGCGCGCCGTTCAAAGGTACGCGGTGCCGGTGCCGCGTCGTTCAACCGGTCCGCCGACCACCCCTCGTTCCCAGTCGATCGATATTATCTGAGGTCAGCCGATCGATGTTTTCACAAACGACGCGGGATTTTGCGTTTTAACGCTCTTCTCAAAGTGAAATAATGCAGTTGACAGTTTCCCGAGAGCAAATTAAAAAAAAAAGAGACTTTTTTCCGCAGTAGGTACCTACCTACGGCAAACGTTTTTCCCCCGACTAGTCTCAAAGCGGAAGAAAGTTGCTATACATGTCGATAAAAACAATATGTAGTGTGCGTTTATAAACTTAAATTAAATACGTCGATATAAATTTATTTATAATATTATAATATCTTGAACGCGACGCAGTATTTTAACGGGCGCACGTCGAACGCCGTTTTGTTGCTTTATTTTTTAACCTTTAATCGATACAACGACTGTGCTATTATTATACTGCGGCAGCTGCACATACGCAGTTCGTTCGCCCATTTGATGTCGAATAAAATCAAATTAATCTCGTAAAATAACATTCCGGTAAAATTGCGCGTTCGCATACGGTATTATACAATATATGGTATTTTTGGTTTTCAGAACGCGTTTTTCGATGGAAAAAAAAAATAATAATAATAAAAACGGCCTTGGTGTTTGACTCGCGATCGGTTCAATACGCGATATAATACATTATATATACTTTTACTTCGAAAATGGTCCTTACACATTTTATCTAGTACATTGCAGTTTTGTAATCATTACTAATTACGAAAATATAATATACGCGCGGCAGTTGTTATTATTTTTATGGTTTTTTTTTTTCCCACAACCGTTTGAACGCGAAGGTTAAAATATATTGTATAATATACAAACGTTTGTAGTTATTCTCACATTTACGACCGTCGGGAGGGGGGGGGGTAAAGTAAACACAAACGAACCGGTACCTACTCGACGACGACGACGGTGTCGTGAATAATGCGCGCCGTCTTTTCCGCACGTTGGCGGGATAAATCGTCCGACGTTTGTTTTCACGCGAAAATAAAACACCCGACGAATGGCCCGATAACACGACGTTTACAACACCGGACGTTTCCGTTCCTCTACTCGGGGCCGAACGGAGTCGATCACGTCCGGTTAGAAAAAAAATAAAATAAATACACGAGACGGTAGTTTATTTTATATTTTGCGAAGCCGACGATGTTTTTTGACTTTTATCGTTCGTTTTTTTCTTCTACCGAAAAAAATAATAGTAGAAAAAAAAAAAACGCTAGGTGTATAGACGTACGCGTCACGTCGCCCTCTCTTCCCATTTGCGGCGTATAATATTATGCGCGTTTCGAAATCGTCGTCGGTGGCACGTGAAATAGATACGAGTCGTGTTTTTCTACGGCGCGACGTATTACTATTTAAATAGACGTTTTCACACCAGCTATCGTTCGTCTCGCCGAACGCAATATTATATTATTATCATCGGCATTCGGTGTAAAAGCGGCGGCGGATAGTGAACGAGACGAGTCGACGAATTTATAAAAAAAAATCGCGCGCGCCCGAAGCGTTCGATATTTTTCCCCGCGGACGCGATATCACCACAAATAACGGTAATATTATCATCGCGCGAGACGCTTTCGCAGTAACAATATTTATAATTACGTTTACGCCGCTGTGTCCAGTGGACAACTCATTCTTGCGTGTATATAATATTATAACCGTTCGAAGTCGAAAATTTTTTCCCTCTCTCCGCGTCGATTTAATTTTGAAAATTTTCAATAATTGTAACCGGGATACAACGATATCTCGGCAGCAGCGGCAGCAGCAGCAGTTTTTTCTTTCTCGTAACTCGTTAAAATAATAAATCGATGAATTCGGCACGTTTGTGCGCCACGATTGATATCAATATTACCCAGATATTATGTGTGTATAGTTTCATCACTCGACGAACGTCTGATTTTTATCTTGCGCCCTGGACGTTGAGCTGCGCAGGTATTTCGAAATAACGTCGATTGAAAACGAACTATTTTGACGTAGGTATAATCCCGAAAATCCATTCGCCGCGAATCGCCCACGCGCCGCCGCGATCGTTTATCGGACGACGTCCTATCGGTCTGACGATGCGATTAATTCTTCTTTTGTACGCGAGTAACGAGCGATTAGGTATATCGAAATAACGTTGTATAATATTATACGCATTTAAATCCGTATTTCTTTTGTTTGATTGTACAACAACACTCCGGGGGTAGATGTGTATTTTATGACGTTCGTTTTCGGGAAACAGACCGACTCTCACTCTGTTCAACGAAATATTATGAATTTCCATCTGAAACAATAGTCGCCTGCGTGTAATATCAAAAAGATTACCGTTATAAAACAATAATACCATATACTGCCGCGGTGTTCAATCGGTACGGATAATATTGTTTTCGTCGGCCGTGAACTGCGACGAATAAAAATAGACGATTCGAACGTCCGCGTAAACTCAACATTAATCGATCTAAAAACGAAGCAGGTGACGAAATAATTACAAACCGCGTCGATTCCAAGAAGAGATTCTCGTTTTGTTTTATATATTTTATATTTTTCTTTAGTTTTTGTTTTTGTTTTTGTTGTTGTTGTTTGGTTTTTTTCTTCTTTCGTTTTTCTACGTCACAAGTGTTCGCGGAATATTAAATTCAAAAATAAAGTGTTTAGTAAATTTAAATTGACCTCCCTGATGCGAACGACATCAAACTCGACTTTTCTCGACCTCGTTCGCTAAGTAGGTATACACGGTACGTAAAAAAAAAAAAAAAAAAACCGTGACGAACGTTTGGCAACTGCTTGGAGTAATATTGTTTTGAGTATAATATCGGAAAAAATTAATTCCGGTTTATTGAAATCGCGAAAAAATAAACAACCACATTAAAAGTATATTAAATTATAATGAAAAAAGAAACGTCGAATTTTCAAATATTATATGCGCGTCGTCGCGAGAATTTATTAATACACCCACCGTTGTCGTATAATAATAATAATAATCCGTTTTGGAATGCTTCGGATATTTTATTAAAACGTTGCGAACGTATTGTATTACAATATAATTACGATCGTACAGTTTAAAAAGTGTCCTTCGGAACTTATATTCGGGAAAAACGTCACCGCGACAATATTGTATTTCGCATAATGGTTATATTATTATTATTACGAGGAAAACGTGCAGGAGAAGAGAAAGCATTTCGGGGGACTGGCTTGATTTTAATATTTATATTTTTAAAACGCAATCTCTCCGCGGACATTACAATCGTTTAAATTTCTCGTGTACTCGGAGAAATATTTTCAAAATACCTAATTATTCGCGCGGTAATAACGTTATGCCGATCCGACCGATGAAGATTTATCGTCGTAATTATTTCATTTAGATAAACGATGACGGAATAAATAATCACTCGCAATGTGTGACTGACGTAATTATATTATTATAATTATAACTTACTATTGATGCGCGTTGTTCGGCGGCGTGTTTTTTTCTAAAGACGGGTCTTTTTTTTTACGTTCTATATATCATAAATGGTTCGACATTTATGCAAAATCATTTGAATTCTGATTGAGACGACGAATGTTAACGACGACGCGGAGGGTTTCCTTCGAGCGATCGTTTCCAAGTAAAAACATTTTAGTTAGAAAATGTTGTCTATTGTTGTTACTCTCCCGGGAAAAGTGAGTTTTCGGATTTCTTAAGCGCTGACAGATAGAAAGACTACCCTAGAAATACAATAAAAAAAAAAATTCGTAAAACCTATGACACACTCGATATTTACAAAACGCATTTTGATTATTTTCCATTACTAGTACGCGTCGTAATTCTCGAAAATCGTGACATCCGATGTTTTCGTCAAACGTTTTGATTTTAAATTTCAATGAAACACCGTAATAGCTCGACGACTAAAATTACTGAATCGAAATGTCATTTCTTCAATGAACAATATGCTCGAGAATATAACATTTTCGACGGGCCGAAAAACTGTAGTCGTAAATGGTTTTGGAACTTTATTAATATTGTTATTTCGAGAAAATCCCAACCAACGACGATCGTCGAGGCTTCGATAGGCCAGACTAAACGTCTTTTAACCGTTCGCGCGTGTCTCGCACGCACATAAGGCTAATTATAATAATTATAGTTAAATTATTATTATTATTATTATTATTATTATTTTAGTTGTTCTTTTTGTCATGGTGAAACTTTTGCGCGCTTACGTACTTGCCGCGTTGCATCGTTCCGGAACAATCGTCTCGTTGCAACTTTACGTACAAACATAATATCTCCTGCACACGCGTTACACGTGTACGCGGAGGGCTCGCCTTCCATATCGTTTGCGAGATATATAATTTCGTTTGAATAAATGTAACGTTATGTGCTACGATTCTAATGTAAATCAGCGTTTAAATTTACACAAAAAAAAAAAAAAACGCCACAGACCTCTTGTTGCGCTCGAGATATAATAATTATGTATATCTGTTCTTTAAAAACTTCGCGATACGTGAACATTGTTTGGAAAACGCGTTTAAATTATCGACGCACGAAGCGCTATTGTCTAGACGCGAATGAGAGCTTTGATACTCGTGGATAAATTTTACGAAAAAAGTTCGCACAACTTCTGCTTCGGGTAATTTATTTTTTGATTTTCGAAATATGGTTTTGAATCAATCACCAATTACTACTGGTGTGAGATTCTCAAAAGTTATATAATTGATTAAAAAAATAAATAAATATGAAATCGTATTACTATATACACGTATACGTCACTGTTGGTCACGTATTATATTATTATTTTTATCCGAATCGAAAACATCAAATCATCAACGGAGACTATAGTTTTTGCTATACTGTGCGGGCAAATTATAATAAATGTACTTTTCTTCGCGTACGATTATTCACACGTGAGTGTAACATATTATACACAAACACTCGAAAACAGACACGCGAATAGACAAAGCCTAGTTCACATTTCGTTTATAATAATATGATACATTATTTCAAGTCGTACTTGAAAATTCTCGTTTATACACGAAACGGACGGGCACATACTTCCACCAAACAATGTAGTTGTTTATATTTTATATCGTCCTTGACATACGAACCAAATTCAATAGTTCTGTTAGCGTTTATTTTCATGATCGTTAGATTTCTTGATCGCCGACAGTAGTTGACGTTCAATAAAAATGTCTGCCGCATCGAGAAACGGCCGGTGCTCCTCGCTAAAGACGACGACGTTCGCCGTGTATTTATCACAATAAAATCATACGCGTACTACGACGTCCGTCGCTATAGCGATGGCGACGGTAAACCTGACGCGGGCGAATACGCGAAAAATCTATTCCTCGTTCTCTCGTATATCTTTGAAAATTAATTCCGCAATCGCGAACGTTCATTCGAAACGAGAACATTGATAGTAACCGGCGGAGGTAGATATTCACAGCTCATTAGCAGATTCCGAAAAGTGTTTACCCTGCAAAACAAAATTACGGGACTCCGTTTTCGGCACCTGGTGTTAATGTTGTGCGTTTTGTATAGCTATCCGTTTAGGTACTCGCTGAGCACACACACACACACACACCGGCCCGCGCAAGCACGCATACACCTTAACCGTGTCCCCAAACCTTTCCCCTCTCCTTTTCTCTATCCTTCGGGTCGCCTCGTTCGCAGTGTTATTATAATTGCCCAATTGGACGTGGGCCAAGTGCCGCCGCCGCCGCCGCCGCCGTTTTCCAATTCTCAATTTTTCCGCGTAAAATCACAGCAACGATTTTCGTAACGCATCGCGCGCGCCACTGTAGAGTTTCGACGACTTTTCGCGACCAAAAATCGCGTCTAGATACGTTTTTCATTGGATTCGAATCGCGTGCCACTGTGAATACAAACGGAAGTTTTCGCGTCCGCGACGGGCCGGGTGGCAGAACGGGGGGAGAGAGAGAGAGAGAGAGAGAGAGAGCTCTGTCGACTGTCGTTTTCGTTATTATTATTTTTTTGTTCTATTTTTTTTTTTTCAATTTCAACGCTAAATAACTTCCATCGATTACGCGGCGTGGGGGTCGCGTCGGAAAATAAACTACGCGCGCGCGCACACACACACACACACACACACGCTGGCGCGTAAACGATAGAAAAAAACTGTAATGACATTTTCCCCCTTCAGCTCAAAGGCTAAAAAACGCACCTTTGACCCGACGCGCACACACGCAGCGACGACATGAAATCGAATTACCGTAGACATGAATATTACCTTGTTTCTTCCCCCCCGGCGCGGCGGCGCAAACAATGTGTGCGGCCCGCGTGATTTCCGTGCAAACGGTGAGTTACGAAATAAGTAATCAGAAAATTTAACGTGTACGAATCGTTCGGATCGCGCGTTGCCGACACACACGAACGGATGACATACGATATGATACGTATAGTGATACGATACGGACGATATTATGTACAAGAAAAACCACGTTTCGTTTTCATCGCGAACATACGAGGATTTCACAAAAGCGCCGTCGACGGGTACGAATCGACGCGCACGGCGAAACGACGATTTCACGCCGTATATCGCAATCGAAATATATATGATCGTATGTATATCGTAATTACGGTGTGCCCGCGGTTTTCTTCGAGACTTTGCGCGCTGTTCTCCGTCGGTCCCGTAAACCGTTACGACGGTCGAATCGTTGTTGCGCGATCCGTATGCTGAGATCGATTTCCAAAGCGAAGAGAGGTGACGTTCCTGCGGCTCGACGCTGAAAATTTAAAAAGCTCTCGATCGAGAGCGTGCGATATCATCTTCTTGATCGGCAAAACTCTCCTCCGCCTCGGTTTGGCCGAGAACCGAGAACTTCTCGCAAGTATTTATGTAGTTCGTGTGTCTGTAAATTTCGTGTGTGTATGGTTCGCCACGTATCCGTGTGTCGCGCGGAACAAATAATAAAGCCGTTCGTGGTTGGTCTCTTGTGGAGGAAAAGCGCCGACGCGTCGACGTCGGATGGGCTCGAGAAGATAAAAATAAGGTCGTAGCGGCGTGGTCTTACGTTCAGACCGTATCGCTAATCGTATTGGAAACGGCCGAGTCGTTCGGCTATGCGATCACTATGCCGCGGGCCGAGAGACGAACTGGCACGACACGGAAATCAGACGTTTCCTCGAAGTGTTGAATCTCTGTAAAATAAAAGAAAAACAATTTTTTAAAATATCTCTCTATTGTATAAGTTTATAAAAAAACGATTTGTTAGCTTGTGAAAAACAAAAGCGATAAGATCGTAATAAATTTAAAAACTAGGGAAGTATTTGAAAAATTCTTTTAACACATACTTTTATTTAGGTAGAAATATTGCTGGGAAAGTTTGCTGTTATTTGATAAACTTTGAATTTTATAACATTTATTCTTTCCCAATCTACGCTCGATATTATTGTTTATACATTTTTTTTTGCGAATTGTTTTCAATTAAAAAATGTATACGTGTGTTTCATAATAATTGTGAAATGTGGGTAAAATAATAAAATAATATTATCAGTATCCTGTTTTTCACGATCAAGTACTTCAATTTTTTATTGATTGACACCATCGTTTTCAATTAAAAATATGTACGTGTTTCATATACTTTTCGTATACTTACAATAATAAGTTAGTTATTTTTTATACTACAAAATTCACTAGAAATATTTGGCAAAACAACGTTTGCCAGGTCGGCTAGTTTAAAATTAAAATTAACAGACCGACAAAACGTTCTTTGCTCGAATGCTTCTTTGCTTGAATCGGACTTTATACAACGAAGACTTGCACCACGCGGCTTAAGAACGCCTACTTCGTGCGGGCGTACAGGGCGCTATCCACGATCGTTCGACGCCGATACTCTCTCGCCGAAGTCGACGGCAAAAATCCGTTCGATCCGTAATAGTATTGAGTAAATATTAACTGACATAAATAATAACTGTCGTAAAACACATCCGGGTTAAGAAAACAGAACGAGCGACATAACTTATTTCGCATCGATTTTTATCATTCCGCGTAAATATTGTTTTTCTCACACAGCTACTCGTTTGCGCGCACACATTGCACTTTATACACAAAAATTTTCCTTCCCACTTTTACAGACTTAGGACTGTCTGTGAGAGTATTTTACTTTCACAGGTGTGGTTAAAAATTGGCTTTTGTATAATTCTCCTCCCACGGTACACGCGCGATTTTAAACGAATCGAACTTTTATAAAAATATCTATAGTGATTTTTTAACATTTGTTCATAAAAAATAAATAAACAAAATATTATTAAACTTATGAAATTATTCTAATACAAACTATTTAATATATTTAAACAATTAAATTAAATTAAATTAAGGTCTAGCCTCGAGTATTATAATTAAGAGTGCAAAAAAGTTACGACCGGGTGCGCTCTTTACAATCGACGATGATCGATTTTAATCGAATCCGGTCGTGACTTTTTCGCACTCTAAATTATAATACTGAAGTCCGCGAAACCTTTAGTTTATTTTTTTATTATTATTGTTTAAACATATTCAACAGTTTGTATTCAAATAGTTTTTATATATTTAATAATATTTTGTTGTTATTTAACGTTCATTTCCTCAGCCGATTATATTGCTTTCGGACGATTATTTACTCATATAATTCTTAAAGTCGAAACTACGCGAGATTTTTGAAAAATATTTTTACGTTTATTTATTTCGACGAAGTTTTGTTATGTGACAAAATTAAATATTTTTCTGAAAATATCAATTACGTATAAATATTATGTCACATCATTGGTAAATTACTTACAGGCGTGATGTAAATTTTTCGTTTTTGTTATTTTTAGAAAAATAAAGAAATGTTTGTTCGTCAGAAACATGTTACAGGCATCGATTACATAAATCTCAGTGGCCAAGAAATAACGATAAACGAGTAATCGTCGTAAACGAATCGATTAGAATATTATTCCATTTAACGATATGACGGTGCAAAACCGACACGTTTTTATTTCTACAATTTACTCTTTACTGGATTTCAATCCATTGATGGTCTCGCGAGCGCATCGGATCGTAGTCTACAAAAGAGTTGAAAAAAAGTTGAAAACACACGTGCCGGCACGTCATCGTAAAAATAATTTTCTAATCGCTCGTTATGCGTACAGTCACATGGTAATGTCGTATTCGATGGCCACGAGATCGCCTATACGAACGTCGTCGACGGATTGTACAAAAAATGAGCTTTAATCGGTTTTTTTTTTTTCGGAAAAGATATTATAATAATTACGCCGCGTGCACCATGGGAAAGAAAATATACCGAAACTGCGCGCGCATTACTAAAAACTAAGAAACCTGATGACCGATCCAAGTGACAAAGTGACGAACGACGCGCGACGGTCCGACTTGGTGGTCGTTTCTTCGAATTTTCGCTCAGTTTTCGAAAATTCCGATCATTTTCTTGACGGATCCCGCCTCGATCCGCGGACGTTCCCTCGCGGTCGCGACCTGCACTGTCGACCCGTTGCAGGCCGCGTCTAGCGCGCGATTGTATCGAACCGCTGCGTCGAAATTCGTCCTCTGAAAAACGTAAGTTTTTTTCCATTTAATACGAGCGCAATACAGTCGGATAACATATCGATTTAATGACATCAAGGCCAATTTGAGGTCGACGATTGGAAAAATATAAGTCGAGTTTTCTATTTCCAAATCGATCATTCGATTTTTCCACTCGTCGACGATTACTAGCCTCGAACAACGACGACGTCGTGAACATTTTCCCTAAAAAACCACTCACCCTGATAGGTCTTTCGAGGCCGGTCTCCGGGTTCGGTCTGGTGACGGCGGCGGCCTGGAAATCCAACGTCAGAGCTCTAACGCTCGGCACGCCGTCGAACGACCGCGGTGGACATCTCTGCACGGTCGGACGTGGCGCTGCGGCGATGCACGTTTCGTACCTCCTTATCCGACTCTTCAGATCCGGCGTCGTCGGCGATTCGGTCGGCGGCGATACGACGACCATCGGATTCGGAGGACGACCGACGTCCGGTTCTCGTGCAGGCACCCGGTCGCGAGCATCGAAAAATCCTATCCTGTTCCTCAGGCTAGACGCCGGGCCGCGGATGTGCTGTGCGGCGGCGGTATCTCTGGGAGTCGGCCGCACGTGGCGGGACCGAGTCTCGAAAACGCGTGCCAAGGAGGCGACGTTCGCGGTCGTTTCGACGACTTCTTCGACGGTGGCGTCCATTTTACTTGATATAATAATAGCGAGTCGAAAAAATCAAGAAAAAACAAAACTATCACTAGAGAACAGTCCGGAACGTTTCGCAAAATCTGATAGTCGACAATAATTGACAATAATACGTATATAATCGACAATAATATAATTATTATATGAACAAAAGCGATATCGATAATATCAACACGGAACTCGTAACTATGGCGATGCGACCAGATTGATTATCTATGAAGATCGATCAATAAAACGCTGGCCGAAATCGAACCGTACGACGACATGTGGTTTAACTGTAGATTAAAAATAAGAACGAATAATCACTGAAAACCAAAACAATTATTCACACTTTTTCTGTTACACTTAACAAATTGAAACTGTAAATATGCATTTACTTAATTTTAATACGTACAATATAGCTTTTGAGGATATTGATCAGTTGTGTACTGTTTTCGACTATTTAATTTTAAAAAAAAACCGATAATTCTTCCAGAGGAAGAATAAAGCTCATGATTCTAATTTTGTGTCATGAAACAGAAAACAAAGCACAATATTAGAAAATAATCAAAATATGTGTGTGTGCATATACTGTGTAAATAATATATTTTTGTATGTATATACTTATACATACCGGTAATTACTACAAGTTTTTAAGTTCGGAATATGATATAAAATGTTTATCCTACGGAAATATTTAATTGTGGAAGTTTATTAACATGACCTTTGGATACATATCGAACAAAACTTCTTAACTGCACATATTATGACTAAACACAGTACGTAAATCAAAATGATTAATATCCAATGTTGGTAAACTTTTGACCTCGTGACTAATGTATGTCATCTTCACTGATAACACTAAGTTTGTTGTTATTTTGTTCCTAAAACAATCTTGGTGGATTTATTATTTTTTTATTGAGAAACATATATTATAATTTCAGTGTTCCGAAACTGTCTGAAAACTCGAATTTCCGAATGAAATTTATAGTCCGATCAGGGTACGTTTATAGAATTAAACTTGATTGATTTTCTCTGAAATGAGAAATAATAGTTGGTACATAATATGGCCGGTAATAAACTTAATAATAACAATACTTTTCGAGTTTTCGCGGTGATCATGATATATATTGTGTTACGAAAATTATTACCCATTGTGTTGAATTAGTTTTTATAATTATTATTATTAAATTCACTATATTATTTTTTATTTTATTCGACTTCGATTCAACGTCATAAGTGTGATTTGTAAGAGAAATAAAATAATGTCAACTGCACGATGCGGAATTGATAGTTTTCAACTAAAACCACTTTATTCTATCGTCGTCGTTTTGATTTCCTCGCTAAAAACCATACATCACTAACCGCGAAAATTAATTATGATAATATATTTTATTAAACGTCTATATTTGTTTTGAAATAATGGAGTTCAATAACCCATCGATATTATCGCTGCACCGCGAAACGATAAGTAATAATATTACTATACTTCTGAGCCGGAGTCGAAGTTTAAAATAATCGACACGGGGTTCGAACAGAAATTCGTACCGTAAAGAACTTGTAGATTTCCCACGCTGATCCGGCAGGGTAATATTGGTAGATCGATAGTTTAATATCAAACGGACGTTGCAGCGCGCGCCTCAAAAAGTACTCGTTGTCCACGTTTGTGCGCGTCGTGCCGACACGAAAACATTGAAAAAAGAAATACAACTGCAGTTGCACTGCTAATTAAACGACTAATATTACGAATAATCTTATTCGGGGAAACGAAACTCGCCCACGAGGACTCACCCATTCTCGGATCGAGTTTTGGTTATCGCCTGGTACTATTTATTTGCACGTTGTTTATTTACATTATAATATTGTGTTGTACGATAGTTGTTATATTAATATATGTGGTTCGTTACGATTGACATTTCCAATTGATCTCGTTTTCGTTATTATGTATTTTCTTTCTCGATCTGCATTGTACAATATCGCATACTTCCTACGCGAATGAACAAAACAATACGGACGAATGGTAAATAGCGCACAACTAATCGAGTGGGCAAATCAAAGGGTTTTTTAATTTTTGTTTTGTTCGACGGATACACGTGTGAGAGAAAAGAAATCTTCTCGAAGCCAACGCGGTCGTGGGAATCTGAAACGGCCCATCGGAATAATTTTCGATGATTATTATTGTAGGAGAGCATCGGCGGTTAACAAGAGTTCTTGAAAAGTCGTCCGGAACCATTTGTATTCTTGGTAAACCGTTCAGTTTCCAACAATTAACCCAATTATCAAACTATAGACGCCTGTATTCCGAACTTCCGGTGACCGTCGAATCCACTAGCCTAGAGAACTAGAAAATAAACTCAGTGACCATTTCCGCCCGGGCGGCTGAAGCGACGTTAACGCCGAACGAGACGAACAATAATAATAATTATTATTAATTATTTACCAATTATTGATAATTCGTTCACCCGTGTTCATTATTGGGTCACTCGAGGTAGATAGATATTGTTGTAATATTGTAGATTCTAAAAAATATAATAAAATAATAATAAACCAATAAATTGGCTTGATTCGCTGACGTTCGCATGAAACGTCCCCCGTGGGTTTTTTTTGTAAATTATATTTATTCATTCTCGGACGGGCTTCAGCGAATCGCCGTGCGTTTTTTCCGCGGATCGCGCTCCATCGCGTTCCGGTCGAGTTCGTACTCGTGCGCCGTTCCCGAACCCCATCGACCCTTTTGCGAGCCGCCCGCGACCGCAGCGTCTATATCGCCGCTCTGGATCTGGTATATACAATCTACACGGCCGATACCGGGCCGGGAGGACGTGTACGCACACCGGTCTTTATCTTTTACGATTCGCATCGGATCGGACAGCCGCGGGGATGACTTTTGCGTCATTTACAACGGATCCGTTCCATTAAAACGTACTCGGACATAGGCCGTTGCACCGGCAGTCGTACATTTCTTTTTACTGCCCTATGTATATACATATACGTTATATAGTATATATATACTCGTACACATATACGCGCTACATTCGCCATCTCGTCGAACGGTTTCATTTTTTCTACTTCGAAACGCAATAACGTCGCATCGGTATCCCGTACGATATACAATATCAAACGTCCTATAATCGTAATCTCGGAAACGAAAATTTATGTAATGAAATATCGTAAATATCGACGAAACGAGCGAGCGAGCATTTTTTTTTTTTTTCATACGACTGCGAGATTTGTTTTGATAAGAGTTGCAAAGAAAAAACCACGAAACCGTATCGTACGATACGAACCGCGTTTAACGGAATTATTATTTGGTGGGGGGAGGGAGGGGAGAGTACCGGTCTTAAAAAAATATACTTTTTACTAGTGGTCAAATTATTTTTTG
The DNA here is from genome assembly GCA_948098885.1 of Drepanosiphum platanoidis. Classification (NCBI taxonomy): domain Eukaryota; kingdom Metazoa; phylum Arthropoda; class Insecta; order Hemiptera; family Aphididae; genus Drepanosiphum; species Drepanosiphum platanoidis. The sequence continues at coordinate 18,419,841 of OX402529.1, forward strand.
GAAATATCACTTACGTGTCGCGTGAGCCATCTTCATTCAAAACGCTGGTCGTACTGCGATCTATTGTCTGATTGTAATCGTTGAACAGGAATATGCAGACGAGGACGATGATCTCCGTCAGAAATTCCAAGATTTGAATATGCGTACTACGTCTCCGCTGGCATGCAATTTGTTTCTGTTTTCATTCGCCAAAGTACGAAGGAAAATATTGTATTTCAAATTCGCGCACTATCATCGAGCTATGTTCGAGCTTATGCTGATGCGTTCGATGATTTCAACTGTATTTCAGTGTCGTTATTCGATTCGTAAAATATCGTTGCAGACGCGGGCGTCTCTGTTCAGACCACCGTTGCGTTTTCAATCGCGTTCGGTTGGCTAACAATTTTTCGTTTTCACCTATAATAGAATAACGAGCAGTGACAATTATTAACGCGCAGTGCATAATCCCAAGTGTTCCCCGCAGGTGCAGTTTGCTGCCCATCAATCAACCGACAAACAGTATTTTGGAATACGGGCGGCAAAGTTTTACTCGTTACCATGATCGAAGCGTTATAATGTGCTCACGGCACGACGACGCCGTTCATTTCGGCACACATCAATAAAACGTTATGCGCGCCAGTCGCGATTTAAATAAACGAAAAACGGTCGCGACGGCACAACATCATATTAGATAATCGTAATATTATATAATAAAATAACTCTACTTTTTTTTGTTGTTTCTATGCGTTTCGATGTCCGGTACTCGGTGTGAGATAAATCGACGACGAGTTGAGATTTCCATATCACTTTTTGTGGTCACAAAAGGTGCTTCTAGGCGTACTTGATTTTATAACGCTGCCGGGCCCCTAAACCATTCGAAGTTTAGCCGGAAAGTGGTAGCCCGCAAATTTACCATTTCACTAACAGCAACCACAAATATGCGCTAACGACGTAGTTTAATACATATTATACGGTCTATAGCTACCTACCATGCGGGTAAGAGCATAATATCGTTTGTCAATTTTGCGTTCGTCGTTTAAACATTGAATCACACCGCGTTCGTTTTGGTTAAAAAAAAAAAATCCTACAGAAAAATTATATTTCCTACTTTACATTATTCCCCCGTAAGTTATTGATAACAACATTTCTTACAATCCAAAATCATTCATCGTGTTTGTTTTGAATTTCCGGTCATCGACCAGCTTATAAGTTTAAAAACGTTGTGAAAACTCTCTAGTATGAATTTTGGCCACGGTATATTTTTCATAGTAAAAATTACAGCGATATATCGTTTAATAAATTCGTTTTCTATTGTTTAATTTTTTTTAAGGCACAGGAGGTTATAAAAATTACTGTTGTGTTTACCCACTCAAAACTAATAACATTCTTACACAAACACGATACGACTGGTTTTATAAATTTACTTTCGCTACATAAATATTTGCATGCACCTATTAGTTCAATAGAACTGTTAAAAATTGTGAGTTGATCAGTTAACGGTAAGGCATTTAATGTATAAATGTTACTTTGTTTAAAATCTTAACAATAATAAGAAATCTATACGATAACGTCATAACGTATGGTTTTTAAAATGCATCGTAAAGCATGTTTTTCGAAGCGTGTAATAACTCAAACGAAGTACGAACGTAGCAAAAAATTAAAACGGCACAATAATAACCGTTACGACTTATATTTGATGTTCCGAGAAATCTACAATATTGACATTTTAATAAATAAAAGGAACATGCCGTTCGGTTGTCGTTCATTTGCTCGAGAATTCGTTTTATAAAATATGGTATAACGTAGTACGAAAGAACCACTTTTTAGAACGTGATATTTTGGAATTGTAATATCGTGAATTCAAAACGAAAAAAAGTCTCATTATCAGATTGGTTAAAGTGGGAGGGGGCGGAGGAGGACGGAGTTCTCCTGCTCATTTAAGGTAAGATTATGCGTCCATTTTAATTTATTAAATTAAATTAAATTAAATGTAATATGATAAGTTATAGTATTTTATTAAGTATCTATAAAATTAAAATTATACAGTATTTTTTAACCGTATTTTATAATTGATTTAAGTCATAAGTTAGTTCAGTGGCGTTATTTGGGAAAAACAACTGGGGTAGCAAATTGTTCCGGGAGAAAAAACCTCCAGAAATAAACGAATCGTTAACGCTATTTTAATCAATAAAGAAATGTACCTATTTTAAAAACTGTAAAATAACTTGTATGGCTTGTTTTAACTGGTAATTATAGTCACTTGTTACGGATAAATAATTTACAATAATAAAACAATAACGATCGATAGGTATTTTTGATTTCGTTTAATCGATTAACAGATATTTTTGAAAATAAAAATGAGTTTGATGTGTTTACGAATTATTACGACGACAATAAAAAAAATGAAGAGAAGTTATATATCTTATATCGTTATAATTAGAAACCTACTGATAACCGATCTGTTCGATTGTTAAAAATTTCTGGTGCAAAAAATACGAATATTTTTATGTTTTTTAAAGGATAAAAATACAATTTTACAACCTCGTGAAAAAAAGTCGAATTAGCCACCCTAAGCTACCCTCTGTCGGCGCCTATGACCCACTACCTATCTATAGACTGTAAATAATCGGTACTACTTACGGTCCGTCGCGGTGGGTTGCCGTTGAAGTTGGGCGTCGTCTGCACGATTTGAAGTCCAACGAGAGAAATAATAGCAATCGACGACACTATTGACTATTGCGGAGAAAAATGAAAAACTGCACGAGAAGAACTACTCTCCGGACCGCTGTCGACACTACACTGATCGTCTGCACACTCTGCACCGGCGACCTGCTGTTTTCCTTCGCGACGTCACTCGATCGGTTGGATTGCGTGCGCTGCTCGGCTGCCATTGGTCGGGCGGCGCGAGCGGTTCGGCCTTCGTTAGCCGTGTTACCCACGCAATATTAGATCGACGAGCACTTTTACGTGTTCCGATTTCACGCAAACACACTTATATAATTATTACAGTGTTATTGCTATTGTTACATAATTATATATTCATAACGAACTATTTTATATGATAATTATAATTAAGTATCTACAATAATAACCGATCCGTGTTCGATTGTTATACGTTTCTGTTGGGAAAATCGCGATTTTTCATATGCGGTAACAAAAATATGATTTTTCGACCTCGTGAAGAAAAAAGTGGGGTAGTGGTCGTTACCCTTCGCTTCCCCTTTATCGGCCCCTACGAGTTTTCTGTTGTGTCGGTGAACTAATTAAAATTCATAAAACAAAAACTTTAACAGACTATGTATTGCAATTTATTACTACTGAGCAGGCATAATAAATGTATACGATTAATTTTCTTGGGACGAAATTCGTTTTCACACCCTACAAACGTACAATTTTTATGGACAAATGTGTATAAATGAACAAAATAAGGTGATTTAGAGTTTTCTGGAAGCTTTGGGCTTCCTATAAAAGTTTGGTTAGTTTTAGGCTTCGGTATAGGAACGCTCCTTGATTTTCAGTGAATATAGTCCACCCTTCAACAATTTTCCCGATTTAACCACTGCGTATAATCCTCGTGCGTAGTATAAAGAGTGGTGGTTGAGTATACTTGCTCAATTTTAGCGATTTTTTGCGATTTTTTTTTTTTTTCATCCGTAAATCCTCTATATAACAAAACTTCAATACAATGTCTAATTACATCGGCGACTATACGTATACTATACGTATAACGGGAGTAGTATACGCGAATTAGTTTTCGATATTTTCAACAGTTTCGCCAGAGAAATGTTGAATATTTTGAACCGAGTCGGTTTGTTTTTGTGTTTAATATTTTGAATTTCGAAAAAAACAATTAGTATCGATTATTTGTTTAATAACGTACATTCTACGTATTTTTAAACCGATTCACAGTATAGACAGTCGAATTTCTTCCGACCGTTTTTGTTTGGTTTAACATCAAAGGCACGACATATCGATTTTGTTGGGGGGGACGAAGGAAAGAAAGAAAGAAAAAAAATAAAAAAAAAAAAGAAAAGAAGAGAAAAGGAAACCCTACGGCCGTGTGTTCGAATATTGTTCCCCGATGCTGTGATTGTTCGAATCAGAATCCCTAAGGTCAAGACGAATGACTATAGTCACATTAAATTATTTACACGGCCGGAATATCGAATGAAGCAACACAATCGTGTAGCATTGTTCGGGGCCGCAATACGTTGCTACCCATAATATTTCCTTTTTGGAAACAATTGAAATAAGAACCGCACGAATCCGTATCGCGCCCGTGAATTATTAACGGCGTTCTTCTACGCGGCGCTGACGATTTCCCTCATACGCGGGTTGCTAGGCGCGATCGAAAAACGATGTAAAAACGATAGTTTTGTACTACACGGTGGCACGACTAGTTTGAAAATCTCCGGGGGCCGGGTGAGCTGAGGATTTTCGACGATATATTATTTCGGCGCTTGTAGATTGAAAAGAGTTCGCCGCACGCTATATTTTAATTTTACAGTATTAATAATAATTAATAAATACAACGAATTAATAATTACTTAAAAAAAAATGTTTACTATTACTTAATCCATTGCAGTCGACCAGACCAACTGTTTAACTAAGCTTCAGTAACCGCTAAGCACTTGCGATTCTAAAAAAATGAGATCGTAGGTGACAGTCCTTCCGGGGGCAAGCTGTATACGTAAAAAAAAAAAACAATTAGTAGAAAATCGCGTAGTATAGTAAAATTACCATAAGTATACGCAGTTCAAATATTTTTACAATCTGGAGGCTAAAATTTCAACCGGACTAAGATTTTCTACCGAAACTATAGTCCGAGAACCACAAATCATAATTCCGATATAGATATCTATCGCACAGTATAAATCACGGTGTCGTTGAACGACGGAATAACGCGTTTGTTACTAAATTATTATTACAATAATTCTACAGATTTAAATGCGACTATTATTGTGAGTAATGATTAAAATTATGGTACGACCGCCGAACCGACAAAGAAACGAAAGAAACGCGAATAAATAATTGGAAAAAAAAGAGAGATTTACGGAGTGCCAATGAGAATCAACACCACTACTCGATGACTCGCTCTCTCCCCGCGGATAATTCTAAATCTAAACGGTTTTCAGACCGTAGTCCGGTAGAAACAGATGTGACGGAAACAATAAGTCGATCGTTTTTTTATTTTTAACATTTCGGCGGAAACGATGATATGAAATTTTCGACCGAAACGAATATTAATAACTGCCGCCTCGATTACGCCGGCGCTGTCGTATTGTCATTATAACGTTAATACGGGCGCGCCGCCGCCGTAAACCGCGTCGGATCGCGTATTAATTCGCAAAGCTAATAGCTCTATACGTATATAAAATCCGATCGAACAATAACGATATACGATTTACATATGAATATTATAACGCACGCCTACGCGCGTAGGTACGGCCCGCGTAAATGTATTCCTGAAAGTTTTATCAACGGATTATGTGCCCAACTTACACAGCCGCGTTTAATATATTATAAATAAATAAAATATACATATAGAAGTATATTATACAAAGTTATCCGCGTAGGCACGATGAATATCGATAGCGATGTTTTGGCGGGTGGTCCGCGTGTGGGGCACGGTGTCGTGTACCGAGACGTGAGCGGGAAAATTTAGCGCGGGTATTTATGACTTTTGACCGGTACGCTCTCGTCGTCACTCTCGATCGTCCTGTGGAAAACGTATACCGAAATTTAATACGTCGCAGGACACGACACGCGCTCCCGCATGAAATCCCACGTACGCGTCTCGTTTCGCACGGTTTTCGCCTTTTTTTCTAGCGAATTTCGCAATTTTTCCGCTTCCCAAAAACATTCGGTGCGGCCGATAAACGTCGCGGTCGGTCCGAACGACTCGGGAAAATCGAAAAAGGCACGAAACTGTCGCGCGAAATCAAACGACCACGCGAGCCGATAGCCGTTTTTGTTTTTTCGAACGCGACGACGGACGACGTCTGCGCGCGCGGTACGATTCGAATACGGGTTGTAAATAATTGTAAATATATTTTCCGAACACGTGATGATTGCCGACAATCCGGCGGCGCGACCTGCAGTATCGTATTCGGAGCGATGTGAATTTTTTTGCGTTTTTTTATCGAATAACCTTTAGACGTGGTATATTAGTATTTACTTGCGCAACAGGAGCACGACGTTATTGAAAATAGTCGATCGCGAATTTTTTTTAGCGCCATCGATTAAAAAAAATTACGCGTTAATATTGAGACGGCGGAGTTACGACGTGTATTACGAGCTGTTTTATTTTTTATGGATATCTATGCAGAGCGGTAACGATAAATAACGGTTTCGAGAGAATAGCGGTGTATCGGCGGTAGCTTGAGAGGTGCAGATAGTTGGTGTTTGTCGAGTTTTAACGTACGCGTATAAATATTATAAATACAAAAAATAAATAAAGCGCGTTCTCCAAAGTCGACCCACGTGGAGAAAAATCGAGAAATCTTCGCGGAACAGTAGACATTATACTATTTTTTTTTTTAAATTTTCCACCGTGACGGCAGCAGTTATCGCGAAGGAAATCGGTACACGTTCGCCGTGTTCGCAATGATTGTTGCGAGTATTTAATCGAACGTTTTCTTTTTTAAATTTTCTAATTATAATTAAACACTTGGGGGAAAAAAAAATCCACCAATTTCAATCGTAATGCGATTTTGTTTTGTTGCGCCGTTTTTAATTAAGCACTGACGAAAATTGGAGCATTAGTGCACTCCATATTTAATTAGAATTTGTTTATTTTTAATTTAAATTAAATAATACGTCACGTTGATACTGTATATATATATACTACCGGCGCTCAAGTTTCATTAAAAAAAAAAGAAAAAAAAAATTAACGCTAAAAGTAAAAATATTATTTTTTTAATTTTTATCCGTCGAATGCGTGTGTTGTATATTATATAAATTGCGACGCGTGCGATCTTTTCAAAATGAATACGCTGTTTTTTTTTTTTCCACGTCCCTTTCTTTTATTTCGGAACGGTTTAGTGTAATCGTAATGTTTGTCGGAACGAAATAATGTCTTATCAACGAGTATGTTTCGACGAGTATTATTTTTGTGTTTGTGTTGTTTCGTGTTTTTTTTTATTTTTCGGAAAATCATTTCTCCGTATTCGTCGTCTCATCTCCGACATTTTAAAATATTCACACGGCGGCTAATCTTCTTATAGTCAAAATAACAAAGACAATACGAAGAAAACTTTTCCCCGACCCGACAAAAGATAATATTATAGAGAGCGAAATATAAATTAGTTTCTCTCCCGAATATATTATTATACTGACAACTTACTCGAAAAATAACTTATTTCGCCGTGTTTTATGCGCGCATAATGTAAATATTGATGTTTTTTTTTTTTTCAAAAAAAAAAACCGTACAACAATGTTAAATAAAAGTATTAATATTTTCACGAATAAGTCCTATAGTCAGTAATAAGATTACCCTCTCGCCGATAGAATGTTTATTACGTGTGTTTTGTCCCTCGAGAAACGAATATTATTTTATAATAACATACCATACGTATACGGTCTATGCGGCCGAGTATTGAAATGAAAAAAAACAACCGTGCGACTCATAAGGATGTATTTTTTATTGGCGTAATTTTTGTTTACTCGAATTTAAACGATCTCGTCAGTCTAGAATTTTCAGAGACACGCTTACGTACCCTCATAACGGTTTTTTTTTTTTTATGTTTTGTTTCTAATCGTTATACCGTTGCACGACCACATTATCGTTGGGTACTCTTTTGTATTTAGTTTTTTTACGTCTACGATACACGCAACTTTAATACGCCTTTAAACGTTATGTTTCAAATCCCAATTTTTAATGATAACAACGTGGTTAGTTATTTTCGCGATGAAATGTTTTGTCGAAAATTTATAAATTATATATATACGTTTATTAAATTATTATACATATAATATATCTTTTTGGGTGGGTTTGAACGCTTAAAATAGAAAAAATAAAATAAAATTAATTAAATCCCAAATTCAATAGTTTTTCGAGAGTTTAAAATTTAAAATATGGACGCATGTGTAACTAGCGGTGCATTGTTATAGCGGTGTAATTAATTTTGATATAAAAATTAATTTTTCTGCGAGAGCTGGTACATTATTCGAGTCAGTGAACACAGGCACAATGTGCACGTGGAATTTAAAAGAAACAATAGAATAGCTTTTTCAATGCCGCGCTCATTAAACGCTCGAAAACGATATAATAATATTGTGTTTTGCCATTGCTATACTCTCTTAACAACTCGCAGAATAAATAATCCGATTCACGCACGGCAACGCTGTCCCGGTTGTCATCGGCTGCGAGTGTCAGACCGTAAAATATGTAAATCGGCATCGTCGTGTCAATTATAATATATAGGCGAGTGCTTTAAAGAGTACCATATACGGGGCCGTGCAGTTGAATCAATCGGCGGGTATACAATAATTTTAAATTTTAAGCGATCGTTATAATAATATGTTGCCAACCAATATCGAGAGTTCGACGTGGAGTTAAAATTCAATACGGTTTTTTTTCTCCATAAACGCTAAAAAAACAAACGTTAAAACGTTTTTGGAGTAAATGATCACGGTGTAACGATTCTAGGGACGTCTTACTGGATTGTGGTCGGGATACGTCGTCGATTTGATATAACGTTTCGCGTTGTTTTCGATATTCGCAAAAAAAATCCCCGTGAAGTTTGAAATCGACGAAGTTTTTAAAAATTAATTCGAATAACAATTACACTCCGTGAAATTTATCCCATTTCGTCGATATCGTTTTAAATATTTAATGCGTATCTCGCGCGTCGGTGTTAACGTTACTTTTGTTTCGGTTTCGACAGTATGGGTTGCGTCGTCATCTCTTCGGACGTGTAATACCGAAGTAATATTATTTAGTCGGTCGCGGCTAGTAATATTTTTGAACGCGCGGAAAAGTTTTGAGTTTTCTTAAAAGCTTCTATTTTTCCAATATCGCAGGACAGGATTAATTGGCAAAAAACGTTTGCCGTTTATACGTTTCTAAAGATCGCTTTAAATGTCTCGAATGTATATTATATATTATGTACTATACAGGTTCATAATACGGTAGGTACTTTTATTATTGGCCGCAGGCGATTCGGCCCTTTTTTTTTTTTTTTCGATATTTCAAGTGGAAAGTGCATGGTTTTGCAATCACGTCTAAAGGTCGAAAACAAAATGGCCGAAAGGATTTATTTAATAACGACGGCGACGCGCGTTATTATTGCGGCGGATGACAAAAGTTAGCATTAAAAAAAAAAAAAAAAATTGCACCGAACTCAACACGCAACTGTATAGCGCGTATAGACTATAGCCTACTATATATACATATATATATATAGTCCAGCGCGAGTCATTAATAAAAATACTTTTCGGTCCGGTCGGGTTTTGTTTTAATTCGAACATAATGAGTTTTCCTAATCCTTTCCGCGTAGAAGGACGACAGAGAACTTTTCGACCGTCATTTGGCGTTCGACTCTTCTATACATCGGGATTTGTCTTTCTTTTTTCCCTCCCACTTCTTTTCACTCTTCCACCCCGTCCTTCTAGGCTGAACGAAATAAGTTTTTCAGTAATTTGACCAGCCCTCGTCCACTGCTATCGCTCACTCTCTCTTTCGCCTCTCGTATACTTTTCTTTCTCCTTCTCTATCCCTCCATGTATATAAGTGTAATAGTATAATGTCTATATATATATATATATATATATATATATTATATATATGCCGTATTGTCTTTCACCGCAGTCGTTCTATTCAAACCACCCGACCGTTAAGCACTGAATCACGCGACAACGAAAACCTTCAGTCGATACCTTTGTGCCGCTGAGAGACGCACGTTAATAATGAGCAGAAAGCATTATTGCGTTATGGCGTCAGCGGCGATGACAACCGACGGCGGCGGCAGGAACCTACTGATTTGCAGTTTAACGAGACGGCTGTGTAAACATTTTGAGTCTCTCTCCGACACAGTCTAAAGTTACTAATAAACAATTATTTCAGTTCAAAAGTAAATAATAATTATTGAAGGGCAATTCGATATCTCGTGATAAAGTTACAAATCGTCTTATTACGTCTATAACACCGATTCAATTGTACGAGCAATAATCATTTTTGTTATGTTTATCGCAATTGTTATTATTTTTTATTTTTTCACAACAAATTTATCATTTGCACGCGTTTTGGTTACTTACTGCGATAAATACGCCAAACGAAAATTACCGATTAAAATATTGTAAACGATTATTATGTTTATATAAACAATATACGTTTTGTATTTACACCTTAATTCGCAACACGTGGCAAAAATATTTATATTTCATCGCAGTTTTTTTTTCTTTTATTCAATTCGTATTTAATTTCTTCTTTTAAACGTATTATATAGGTTATTGAAATAAGTTTTTCGGAGTAAGATTTAGAGGTTTCAAGCACGTCGTTATGACGACGTTTCTTAAACTGCGCAGAAACATAAATAAAAAAAGAAATATTTATACACATCCGAGGTAATTGAAAAGAAAATTTCCAAGACCAAGATGGTCTTGATGTCATGATAAAAGATTTAACACAAATAAAAATACACGCACAACAGGTTTGCATAAAAACGAAAGAAACACGTTTTCTTTAAATAATATTATTACGGGGCAACGTTGAACGCAGGGCATCTAATTATAAATACGATTACGGCGAGTGTATATATTTATCGTACGAGGTACGCATTTTTTCCCTTTTTTTAATGTCAACGGTTGTATTTTTTACCCGCAAGTAATTATAACGCAAAATAATGTCAATTACAAAGGTGATGGTTAAGGACTCTGTTGCAATCGTAAAACGGAGTTTGTATATTTTTTGGAAAAAATAATAAAAAAATATGCTGCCCTTCCTGCGTTGTAGTAGTAGTGTATTGCTTACACGACCTGTATATAAACGCGTACGACCTTTTTACCTGACCAAACTGAAAATGAAAGAAAGAGAGAAAAAAATAAAAAAACTCACCGAAATCAATAGTCTTCTGCGAAACGGTCGACTGCCGGTCGTTTGTGAATTCGCAATACGAACACAAACGTTTTTTTTTTTTACCTGACAAAATCGATCGAATATTTCCACGCCGTGTTCTGTTCGGCCGAACAGATAATATCGTTGTGCTCGTCGACGCATTTGATTTTCCGCCATCGCGATCGCGTACTATTTAAAATTCGCGTCTTGCGACTCGACCGAAAGACGAAAAATAACGGTTTTCCAAATGTCGTCGAATTCGTGCAGAAAAGTCTCTGCGCTTTTCCCCGACAATCAATGCAAGTCATATTCACGACAAAACGTGCTATCATATACGCGAGTGTGAAATTTCAAGACCGCTAAAAACTCGAAAGTTTAAAAACGTTTAAAATACAAGTGCCGGAAATATGCGGATGATGACAAAAACACGGGCTAAAAAAACGTCGTACGCCGCACGCATATAATTATTGTACAGGTGATCCCGAATCGATCGCTGCGTTTCACGAAGATTCTCTCGTCCTGTGAAACGAATTCCTTCGGAGGATTCGCTCTCGTCCGGCAACACTCGTTCATCACGACGACGGCTACAACAATAAAATAATATTAGCAACGCGATATTAATATCGCGATCGTCGAATGATTTTCGCGTTTTTCCGGCCGGCCGGCCCTCGCGATCTCTCGGCCCGTTGATTTATGCCGCCGATTCGGCGGCGTTAACGGTTCGTTAGATTTTCAATCGAAGAAATTCCCCGATAACACTGTCGCCGCCGCCGCCGCCGAAACGCACGGAAAGGAGGGGCGACACGGGGTGGGGGAGGGGGTCAAGGGGGTAAGCGAGGTTTCTTTTAATTACTATCGGCATTCCCGGGTCAAATGTACCGGACTTAATGCCCCCCGCCGAATATACAAGTCGAACGGCCAAGGTTAATAAACGGCTAATCCGCGGCGGTAGTTCTCCGGGAGCTTTCGCTCCCTTTAATTTCCAATTCATTAGCATAAGTCCTAGAGAGAACAATGAATAATTATTGCATCGTCTCCGGACGTGTTCGACGTAGCCCTGCGGCGTTCGTCTCGCGGCGTTTTTCAACTTAATCTCGCGTAAACCGCGGAACGATGTTTTATAATTCGGCGGCGCTATAACAATGACGCGCGTTCGTCGGGACGCCCGCCGTCGTCGGTCGTCTCGGCGATGATATTTCCCGGAACGAAAGTGACCGCCGAATCGTCATTGTGTCGACGACTCGACGTCGGTCGCGACCATACGTTTTTGTCGCGCAGTGCCGTTTCGGGAAAAAAAAAACCGAACGAATCGCGGCGCGGCGGCGGCGACGACGAATACATTTATTATTGACGGCTGCTCTGTATTTTTATCCCGTGTTTCGAATAATCTAATGTTGCGAGATTGAGTTTCAAATAGTTCGCGGGGCGGCTGTCTGACGTATGTTGTATCCGGATGTGTAGTGCGGTAACTTTGAACTTCAAAAACGGTTATTTCTATTTATGACAGGGAAAAGTAATAATATAAGGTTACTGGTTTGAGTATGCCGGTGACAGACTCATTAAAATATATAATCAGGAACTGTGCAAAAGTGTTGTTTGTGCGCTTGGAGATAAAACAAATTATATCTAAAGGAAAACTTTATTGAAGCAAAATGAGTCTTCTATCAATAACTTTCAGCATATAGAACGGCGGATAAATATAAAGCAACGTAAATAAACAGACTATTCCGGTTTCCTTAAAAATTCATCGATATTTCGAGGTTTGTATTTATGTTTAAAACGATATAGTGTTCAAGCCGTAAATAGTAATTTTATAATTGATAATTCATGTCTTAAGTTGCAGTCAGCGTTCTAAATTCTTCGTTGCGGTAAATAATATCGAGTATTGAGGAATAAAAATAAGAAACAAATAGGTGAGATACAACAACGGGCGATTTATATGAGTAAATTAGTTTCTTACATTTGAGAAATCAGTAATCAATGTATTATTATTGCTTTAGGAAAACGATTTCGAGTGAAAGAAGACAATATAGTGTATCAGCCCGTAGATTTAGTTCCTATGAATGGTTAATATTTTAATAGCATTATTAGCGATTTCATTTCAAAATATAAACAAAACAATTAATATTTATTTAGTATTTGTGTTTAATTGAAATTCGTTGCAATACACGATTTTTTGTTAAAATTAAAATTTTTTAACTCAAAATCGATAATAGATTTTCGACTGTTATTCACAATTATAAAAATCGAAACAACTCATGAGGAATTTCGAAAAATATTTTCAGGTCTTTGTGATTGACTGAAAAAAAATAAATATCATTCATTTTTCACTACTATTATATATTGGTGATTTGCAATTGCTAGTGTTTTTATAGGATTCAGACTATCGTTTGAACATTCAAAAGTTTATAGAAAAGAAAAAACGACGTTGCCATCGTGTAACTATTTTCGATATTTTTAAATTGAAGTCATATCGACTTGTGAGAAATCTCGTTTTCGATTTTCAAGTTTTAAATAATATCTAAAGTCAAAAATGTATTCAATCGTAATCGATAAGAAACTAAGAAAACTAAAAAATGTCGAGTGTTTCTGTAAACATTATAAATTTCTTTAAATTATGTTGAGAATAAATTATCATATTATAGTCTCGACAAAAATACGAATTTAAATATTCAGTAAATGTTTTCAGGATAAATATTCAACACGAAGACGGCAAAAAAACTAAAATTGTTTAATCTAAATTAGTCGATAGGATACTATCGCGTAAAAAAATTTCGACAGAACAAAAAAATAAATAAGTAAACCCAATAACTCACTCGTTTCACTCAGTACCCATATAACGAATACTGTACACTAAACACCTACTCACACGGATAACGTATTGAATGTATAAATCAGTTTGACTTTATAGTTAATTATTATCGTCGGCGGGTAAAAGCGCAACGATTCTCCGACTGCATCGATTGCATCGCAAACTGCGCGGCAAGTTTACATGATTCAATAACGTAAAACGTCCGCCTCGTCCTCTCACAGCGCGCCGCGAGAAGCGACGTGTTTTCACGGATTGCCGTTAAAAAATTTCGCCGTAAATTATCCAAAATTAAATTTCACCCGTCTCGGAAAATCGTGAGCTCATAAGTCAAAAATACGTTTGTAACGCGCGATTAAAATGAAAGGCGATTTTCTCTCGCGGTAAGTAACCCGGACTCGGTTCACAGTCGTTTGAGCGGAACGCGATGATTTATTATTTTTAAATTAATAATGACAACGCGCGCCTCGTCGTCGTTATCCTTATCAAATAATAAACGCGACTACGTGGAAAAGTGTGAATACACGCGCGAAAAATTTACCTCGTTGTCCTTCTCGCGCGGCGAACGCCCGGACGCGATACGATAATAATATATTAAATGAGTGTGTTAAAGCGGCGTAAGCCATATTTTTTATAAAAATGAGTTATAATATATATTGTGGGCATATCTTTGAAAGTCGATTGAAAGGCAAAGTGAAGTGAGTCATATTTCTATAACAAATACTCGATTCGACCCTCCGGGTAATAATATCATCCGCGAATTTATTTTTGAGTTTTTAATAAACCGTTTTGTTTCTATAATTAAGATTTATATGACTTACAACACTAAGGCTCTAACCCACTCGTATTAAAACAACTCAAAAAAATAGGAACTCGAAACTTTTAACGAATTGTCATACGATCGTTTTTAAGAGATGGTACGATTTTCAAAAGATCTTGACTTTCTCTGTGTTATTTACGGGCACTTGAAGCGTTAGCGATTTCCTGGTTTTTTTCTTTTTCTTTTCGTAAAATGTCGATAAAATAATATCGGTCTCTTCGAAAAATCTTCAAATTGAATAAAAAATTTCCCTATAACTTGATCGTACTTCAATGTAAAAATTCCAGAAATATATAAGCACAGCATAAGCTTTTGAATGATAAAATTCGATAAAAATACGAAAATCTGCAAACTTTTCGTAGCTGATCTAAATAAAAGACGTGGACTCTTTCACTCGAAAGCGTTTTTTTAAAGCGATAGTATACTGATTTCAAATTTAAAAGACCAGTTTGCCATTGCCACTGTCACGTCATTTGTTGACTTTAACGAAATCTTCAATTTTTAATAAAATCGAAATTAAATGTTTTCGAAACCACGCCGAGTGTAAGTGTAGCGTTAACGTCATTATAATCATAAAATCGATGTTTTTTCGAACGGGCACTGGAATTTTCTAAAGACACGGGTGCTGCGAAAACAAATTCAAACATCAGCTTTTGACAGACATTGTACAGTCGTCTAGGAGGCGCCAAGTACACCGCTCGAGATTGTTTTCGAATTTTATGCGATTCAACTTTTTTCAAACTATTTTACAGTATACGACGCTGTTACGCGCAGTCTCGCGCCGAGATCTGCGATGCGAAAAATATGTCCTACATTCAGTGTCTACTGCGTTTCTAGTGACGTTTCGTCTCGACGCGTCGAAACCCGCGTGACTCGAACTCTTAAAATCACATCAAACGTCGCTCGTCCGTTGTGTCTATTACGTTTGAAAAAAAATCAAACACTAGGCGATCTATCGGAGAACGTCAAGTGTGACGGAACGGATTTCAATAGACGTGTGGAACGCCGGAACGTTTTCGAGTGGAACATTTAAATTGAAACATCTATTAATTGAACGACGTTATTCGTTCAATGGTTTTTAAAAACTTTCGGATGCATACGTTTCAAAACGTAACCCCGTCAATTACGTCATAATATACGAATGGATCGTTTCAATTAAACTCGGTACTCCGCTCGGTAATTATCTAAGTTTCGAACTGGCGAGTAGACAGATAATGAAAGCCGCATTTTAAAACAGACGGTCTCGTCTCCTGTTCGTCGTTTTACGGTTTCCTTCGTTTTCTGTACAACGTCAATTGTTTTTTTTTTTAAACACAGTTTTTTTATTGTGAACTTGTTTCATATTGTCACACGCTTCTCCCCGACCAAAACGAGTACAATATTGAGTTTTGTACAACACTTCGATAAATTAAATACAGACTATACTTTTAAAATACAAGTTACACGGGTTATCGGCGGGGTATGAAAGGTTCTAATACGACGTGTTTACTTTGAAAATGTTCCGATTCGGTATGTTGACTTTGAGAATGTCCTCTGTCTATATACAGGGCCTTTTCAAAGTGACCGTTATTTCGCTTGAATTTATTTCCGTTTGATCCTAATTAATTTTTTTATTTGTTAGAAGTGTTTGAAAAACCCTACGTAGAGCTAAAATTAAAAAAAAAAAAAAAAACGTCAAGAATTTATTAATCGAAATTCGTTTGCTAAACCTTTTAAAAGCCGTTACACACGTACAATCAATTTCATTCTCGTTTTGTAACTATAGTTAAGACAACGCGACACAATCCTTCAATAAACTGCTCGAACGAAATGTCAAGTTTCCGATTATTTATTTCAAATTCAATCGAATAACATAAAATATTAAGATTTTCTTCTTTTGACGAGACAAATAATAATCAAACGCAATGACCGAGTATTGTAAATACAATAAAAATAACGTTACAAATGTAACTGTGAAATATTATGTTTTTAAAATGTTTGTGACGTCAATAATATATTTACTTGCGTATTAAAATATTTATTTTATACAGCTCACGTTTGGGTTCATAAGAAATTCGGTTTACTAACTTTTACCGTTCGTAAACCCGTTTTAAAAAGAAACAAAAAATCACCGATAGATAAATTATACCAAATCTAGAAGTGATAAAGTGTTAAATTACTCAAACACGGTGCGCGGAAAAAACTATGGTACTTCGCAATAAGTGAAGTTGATACGTCATATTGCGTTAAAGTAAAACGAAAACGGAAGAACAATAATAATTTATTACATTGGAAGAATGTTTAAGAATTTTAATGAAAAGGATTTGAAAAAAGTTTTAGAAAAATTACTCTTGTTGATAGAATGACAGGCTATCATAAGTTACATATTAATTAAAAGTTTTATTTATTACTTTTATTTTCGTGAATTTTTTTTCATAGTTTTAATTAAAATGTAATATAATTTTCAGCGTTTAAAACAATATTATCATTATGCGAAAATATCAAATGTAGAAACCGTGCACTTTTTATAACTTTAACGTCCATGGAAGTACTACCAAATTTACTTTTATGTTTTTGTTTCGTTTCGTTTCGCTTTTTTTTTTAGTAATTAAAAATTATTCCTTTTATATAACCGCGGGCTTTGAAAGATATTTAAACGTCCGCGAAACGAACGATTTACGCGACGGCTCGGGGACGTTTATTAAGAGATTCCGATGGGATTCAGCGCATCTGAGACGTACCGATGACGACGTGATCGGATAATGTCTCCCGGAGCCGGACGTGTGATAAGGCAAACCAGCAGACGTTATAATCGAGACGACAAATGACGCCGGTAGTAAAAAAAGGAAATTGAATTACACGAGTTATTAATGGCGGGTCTCGTGTGAAACGTATAAAACCGTTAAGTAGTCTCGCGGAGCGTCGTCGTTTGGCGTGACGGCGACAAGAGAGGAGATCGATCGCGACGAAACGTTATCTGTGCGCGTATGACTGCGACTCCTCGTACAGCCGAAACGTTTCAATATTTATACGTTTTTATTATTTACGATTTCTACTGCGACATCGGCGATTTCACCGGAATTATATGTATAAAAAAAAAAAAAAAAACAACATAAAAACCGAGATAATTTATAATTTTCATTAGTCGGAACTTTTCGATGTGCCAGTCGGGTGATTAATATCCGTAGCTCATCGGTTCATTAACGCCCTCGGGACTCGGAAACAGTCGGTACCAATAAAACGTCAAAAAATAACCCGCTTCGTCCCCGCCCCTCGTCGTTACTCGTTTGATTTATACGCTCGGCGGGAGAAAGACAGACGGATAGAGAAAGAGAGAAAAATAAAAAGCGAGAGACATGGTACGGAGAGTTAGAGAAAGAGAGGTAGAAAACCCGTGGGTGGCGGGACAAACGGCGCAAAAGATGATTATGAACGGATTAGGATGGCAAAGGCGGCGGCGCAGAGGCGGCGCGTGAGTGTCATCTCGCGTCAGATAATCAAATATGTCCGTGGGATAGGAATTCGTGTCGGAAACAAAGTTATTTGAATAAAAAAATAAAAAAAAATAAACCCACCGCACAAAAGGTGAAAATATTCGCGAAAGACTACGCGCGCGCGGGAGGACGACGTACTTAGCGCGAGGGATGAAGCGGAAGCATGAGAAAACTATATATACATATTTTTTTTTATTTTTTTTTTTGTGTTACCTTCGTTCCACATACGCGCGCGTATAACGATGCTTCTACTCGTTATTCCTGACACAAAGCTTCCACGTGCCACTTAGTTGGAAATTTCCACCGCGCGGAAATCCTGTCTTCGCGTGCTGAAATAAAATACGTTTTTTTAATAATCTCTTCCGAATGAACCGCCGCCGCCGCCGCCACCACGACGGCCTGCGAATCACTTGACATCGTTTCGACGCGAACCAGCGACGACCGAACGAATCGTTTTTTTTATTATTACCGTTATCGTCGTCATTATTATTATTGTTATTATGATTTTCTCTTTTTTCTCGGCTCTCCGTACCAAGCGCGGACGTTTTATTGTTCTCGCCAGTGTAGTCTTTTACCATACGAATGCTATCGACGCGCGCGTATCTTTGCTGACTACAAACGATGTGTTAGAGGCGGCCGAAGAAATATCGATGTTATGACACGACCCGAGGCGTAGCGTTTCACGAGTGCCGATGAAAACGCACACGGCTCGTCACCGGAAAAAGAGAGAAAAGTCGAATTTCCCGATAAATACTCGACGAGTATTCGAAACGCGGTTTAGCTGACACGACAATGTTACGGAGTCGGCCTCGCGGACGGTTTAATGTTTGATTCGCTCGTGTCGAGTCGCTTTAATACACAAATAGAATATAATAGGCCCGATTTGAATTTCTTTAAAAACGCCTTTGTCATTGTTATAAACCATTATTTTACGGTCCGAGTTATCGTCGGTACTGTATTATCAATATGAATAAAACTATATTTTTCGCTCGAAATATCAACAAAAAAAATAGGTTTTTAAATGTTACTCGTCGTTATAAGTCTTGTGTTATAAAATGATATATTTTTACGATGTTATTTTCGTTTACCGGCGTAACTGTAATTCAAAACCGGTGTGTACGATATTGTTTCATCGAATTTTAAATTTTAAATTTAAGTGGTTTGAATATAATTTCGGGAAAATAAAATAAAACGTACCGTTATCATTTTAAGGTGTACTGGAAACGCCGTGTTCTTGTTGTTGTTGTTTTTTTTTCGTAATTAAAAAATTATTAAGGATCCGGTTACGGTGAATATACTATTTCATCTCGAGATAATCTTTCCCAAAACCTTTGAAAACCGAAATACTTATTAGAGAGCACGAATATATATTTTAGTAAAATACACTGCTCGCCTGCAATCAACGTATTGACAATTCGATATCCAACGTACCAAATCCATTCGTTATTCGACCGTAGCAATTGTGCGCTGTTTTTGTGGTTTAAAAAAAAAATAAATAAGGTAAAAATCAAAAATAATTTATATCCTACGGTATTTCACCAATAAGAGATGTGACTTTTTTTTCGAGGGGGTGTTGGGCCCCCATACCTCCCCCTGGTCCCAGTACGTTTTTTTTCCAAACGACTGTGAAGACGTCTTGTTCGTATCGTTCTTCTTTTTAGCGAAGGTCGCGAGATATTTTTTCACCCTTTTAAAAGTTAATTCCTCCGAGTCGGAGCGCGACGTGTACTTTACGTTGGAAAATCGCATCTGTCTCGATGAGTTTGCCGAAATACTTAGATGTTTGAATTATCAACGTGTCTTGTAATTACTTTTGTGATAGTTTGGTTTATTGAGTTACGGCTTGAATATATACATCGACGTCGTTTTTAGCTTAATTAACACTCCTAAGACATTAAACAATTACAAAGAGAAAAGTTAATACTTATTGCATTTAAAATTAATAGTTTCCCCGTGGAAATAGTCTCGAAAAAGCCCCGTCGTCCTGAACAATACTTGCAGGATCGATGTGCCCATTAGAATTGGGGATTACACGAGACTGTGGCAGTACGATAAAATTCGCTGCAACGATTAAAACGTCGTTGAAAGGCGTCTAACGATGTTTCAATGATATTTGATGAATGTTTCTGCATAATAATAAGACAGTATTAATACGCAACAGATGATGATTAGAGTGTTTGTGTTTGTGAAATGTGTGTTATTTCGCCGTTGTTCGTTAACAACAGCCTTTAGCATACTATTGTAGTTTTATGGCTATTCGTAACTTAATGTTGCCATAAATATAGAAATGTTCAATATTGTTACGAAGAATAAAAAAATACAATAGTAATAAAGTGCGGAGGAAAAAAAACCATAAGTTACGAGATAAAACATGAAAAACGTACCGACCGGACTAATATAAAATTTTATGCAAAATAAGTAAATTTCATGCAGTTCGACTTCTACCCATGTATAATATAGTAATTGTATATAAAACTAAATAATAAAACTAGGGAGTAGTACTATACATTTCATCATATTATATTATATTCAATTTTAAAAGAAAGTAGTTTTTTTTAAAAGCCTTTTTTTCCAGTATCCGCGATTCAAAATCTCTATTCTTGCAATGTTAAAGAACGCAGTTTGAGTTTCGAATAATGACGCCGATGATTATTATTTCGAACGGAGACGACTTGACTTTTCTCCTTGTTTTCCTTTACCGCGATAGATATTTTTTTTCAAACCGCCACTATACAAAACAATAAACGCACATTGTGTTTTCGTGTTTTCCATTGTTTTTCACACAAATTATGATAATGTATAATCACATAGAAATATTATATAATTAAATAACGACAATCTAAGATAAAATACTCGATAAACGTGGTGAACTTGTTTTTGAACTTGGATTTATTTACGAGCAGAAAAATAGTGTTTTTTTTTTTCAGATGCACTACGGAATATTCTTAAAGACGTTCCTGAAATGTTGATATCCTTAAATTCTATGTCAGACAAACGACTGATTGTATTTTTATTCATATTCCTCAGTTTATTATTTATATTATATAAAATAT
Organism: Drepanosiphum platanoidis; assembly: GCA_948098885.1. Lineage (NCBI taxonomy): Eukaryota > Metazoa > Arthropoda > Insecta > Hemiptera > Aphididae > Drepanosiphum > Drepanosiphum platanoidis. The sequence goes on from OX402529.1 coordinate 18,441,031, forward strand.
TTTGTTCGTGATATAAATAAAACCTAATTCGCGTTAAAAATACACCCTTGTCGACACCTTTGCTCAGAGAATCTCTTTTTTTTTTCAACGCGACGATTCATATCGCTGCATTCAAACGCGTGTACATAATAATAATAATAATATGATAATCATAAACCGATCCCGAGTTTGGCCGTCTTTTGTCGAGTCTCGACTCAATACGATAGTTAAATCAGACCGATTAATAAATCGCAAAGTGAATAATAGCACGGCACCGCGTTATTTTAAATAATCGAACAAAAAAGCAGGGGAAATAATAAACGATCAAAACCAAAACTACGCCGGCACAAAAGCGTCTCTCGTGCCAAATTGGTCGGGCAGACCGAGGACGATAATATACGCGGCGAAGAGAATCTTCGGCCCGAGGAGTGTTTTCAAAATTTTTGGAATTTTATCGAATCATACTGTTGCGAACGTTTTCCGCCGTCGCGGTAGCTAAATTGACGCGAGTCAAGGAGTTATATACTCGTATTATATTTGTATTGAAACCATCGGCGTCGCGGCGGCGGCGCGCGAAAACACCTCGGGGCCGAAATTCACCCGACGTCGCCGAGTTTCATAAAGTATTGTGCGCAGGGACCGAAACAATAAAAAAGTCAGACGGCGAACACATCCGCGGGCCAAAGGAAAACTGATAATCTATATAACGCCGCCGCCGTGTTGCTGCTGCTCGACGTGCGCGCTTTCTTCAATCTTCACCCGGGAAGTTTGTGTTTCGACGGTTTTCGATACGCCGCCGCCGCCGCCGCCGCGACTGTAAAACGCGTGCGCGCGTGTTCGTATTTTCACGCGATTGACTTTGGCGAAATGTATTTACGGTTTTCGAGTTTGATGTGCTAAACTAGGTCGCGACCGCGTGACGGTTATAAAAATGGCTGTGTGGACGAGTGTTGGACGCCGATAGGGTATGACTGGAGCTGGAAAATATCAAATCTAACCTATCCGCCGCGTTTCCCGGAGATTTTATTATTACGATCGCGTGACACGTTTGAGGTCGGCGTTTTCCACAGCGTCGTGTTCTCGCGTCCCAGTGTTTTAATCTTTTTTATTTCGCACTAAAAAATCGTACCAGTCTAATACATTAATCGATGTTGAAACATACGATAATATTATTATTAATTTTTATCGCGCGAGAAATTTCCGTCTGAGCGAGCAGTGTATTTACGAAAGAATCCACAAGTACTGTCCGAAGTGACAAAGGACGGTTATGAATACATGAGTATTTAATTAGTTTTAAGTTATCGTTTGACCGTTTTCATTTTTAAAATTCATACGATTCGTACACTTATATCATAAAATTAAAATATTATTTGACTAACTTTAAAGAATAATCGATTAACTCTATTTTGAGATGGTATTGACACAAAGGTTAATTGGAGGGGGTGAAAGATATGTAATAAAAAGAATTAAGTCTCTTTAAAACCTTTTCCTTATAAGAAGGAAGAAACGTTATGTTATGTATATTTGTAAATTATTTTCTTACCTTTGTGTTTGATTACGATGTTTTCACGTTTTAAGTAAAGAACTTTGATTTAAATTAAATAACTAGTATGGTTTAGAGTTCTTTTCACAAACGATAAGCGGAGACGCACGACACGACACGTATGGACACTGTTGGAGAAGTCGTCGCATAGGAGCCTCTCCTTGGCCTTTTTATGTATGATTTTTTGTTGTTGTAGTGCGTCTCCTTTATCTTTTATTATTTTAATGGTAATATTTACAATTATAATTATTATTGTTAATACTATTATCTAAGATTATATGTTATTATTGTTATGACTAATTTACATTATGACACATTACACCACAGACCATTATTTTCAAAAAAACAAACATATTACACATTTCCACATGGCATAACATATAATATGACATGCACCCCAGTTTTTTTTTGAGTTATGACCTCATAACTTTTTGGTGTGGTTACATTTTTTTTTTTTGAAATATTGAACAGTAATTGAATTTAGTGGGAAATTTGTTGTACATTATTTTTTTTGTGGGAGAGAGAAAAATTGTATATAATATTGAAAAAAAAATTTTTTTTTTTTTTTTGACATTAGATTAAAAATTGTGAAAAAAAAAATCATTTAGAGTTTTGAACATTGAGATATCGTGTGTTTTATGATTATAAAGTAGGCTTATTTTTTAGCATGCACAATAGGTATATGAAATTAATGGATATAATTGTGTGGTTTTCTAAAATTACAGTCTAATTTATAAATTAATGATAAGTTTTACAATACTAATATTTGATTTGGTTTTAACATGATGTTATTTAAATTTAATACATGTGCTCATAGCGTATAATATAATTATTTATTTACATATGATAATTCTTTTACGTGTGAATTGTCCATATGAGTCTTCACACATATATTATTTACTAGGTGTGAGATTGAAAAACAATTTGTGTTTTTTTTTTTTTATTATTACAAGGGATATTATGGAATTTATAGACATACAGTGTGGTGGATTTATACTGAGAGTCTTCTCAAATTTGGGTATATTTTTGTTGGATTGATTTGTGGAATTTTGACTGTTTCTGGATTGTTATTATGTGTCTGGACCGGTTTGTATTCTTTTTTGTGAGTGCTGTGCATTATATGATGTGGCTTTGGTGTTAGAGCAATCCAACTCTTTTTGCCACTGGCAAAAGCAACTGGTATATATTCGTTGCAGTCGATTTGTGTTCCATAGGTTTGTAGGTTAGTATTTCAAATTTATGAGAATTAATTGTAATGTGCATTATTGTTGAACCAAGTACAGTAAGAGATTCATTGTTTGGACCAGTTAAGACTATAGGCACTTTTTTTATTATTTGTTTATGTGGTACAAGAGTATGTCTTATACAGCAAATGTTTGCGCCTGTGTCAATAGTTAGTGAGGTCTTAATGTTTTTTAAGTATGCTTCTATATGTAATGATTCTGTCAATGTGTTTATTTTATGTGTTGATATATGTTTTTTTGACAAGAAAGGGGAATGGTTATTGTCATTTTGTCCGTTTAACTCGTTTTTTGTCAGGTTAAAACGTGCCCTACATCTATTAGCAGTGTGTCCTATTCTATTGCATAATTGGCATGTTGGTGGATTGATAGGAAAGCGACATACTTCCTTAGTGTGGCCATATAATTTACAATTTTGGCATTGAGTAAGTTGGGTTTGTGGTTCGAAGTTGTTTTTGAATGTTCTCGAAGGTGTATTAAATTTTTGGGTATTATAATTTTTATATTTGGGCGTGTTTTCATATTGTGGAGTGTGTTGTGGGTTTTTTATTTGTTCACTGAGTGTATTAAATTTTTCGTTGAATTGGTTGTTAATTTTATTTATGTTTTCAGTAATGGTTGTATTTTGTAGGTTTTTTACTAATTTATCGTTACTTTCTTTTAATGTTTTTATTGTTTCGTTCATTTGAAAGATTTGTTCTTTAAAAATTGATTCCTTAGTATCTGTGGCCGATTGGTTAGTTTGACCAGTGGCCATGAATTCAATTTTTTCATATTTTCGGATATTGTATTTAAGATCTTTAACAGAATTATTTTCCATTAGTCCTAAATATCTAATAATGTTTGGTTTAAGACCTTTCATGATGTTACGGATTATTTCTTTTTGTGACATAGAAGGATCAATGCGTCTACACAACGATTCTGTGTCAGTTATATATATCACTGTTAGTTCGTCATCTAACTGTTTCCGATTTTCTAATAATGAACGAAGCATATCTGTCTGGGCTACGGGTTCGAATTGTGTTCTAAAATAGTTTTCTAATTCTGGCCAGTTAATGTCATTTTCGTTTTCGTTTTGAATATTTTCATATGCTTTTAATGCGGGTCCCTCTAAAAATGCTGGGAAATATTGTGTTTTTTCTTTTTCTGACCACCCATTAATTGTTGCTGACATGTTGTATTTTTTTAGGAACGAATCTATGTTTTCTGAAATTAGTGCTGAGAAGGTTCCCGGTTTAAAATAAGGTTTTTTACTTTTAGTTTTTTCATAGTTAGTCATTTTGTCTGGGTTTGGTTCTTCAAATGTTGAAAAGTCGCTTGGAGTAGAGTCTCCGTTTAGGTATGATAATAGTCGTGTCTTTAATTCGGGCAGTGTGCCTTTAATAATGAGCCCCCTTTTTTTTAATTCTATTTCTATTTGTGGTTTTTTAAATTTATTTACACTGTCAGAGAGTGAAAGAATTGGGTTTTCTGACAGGTTTTCAGTGGACATATTTTAGTTTTTGTGTAGTTTTAAGAGAAAGAAAGAGATAAGGTTTAGGTACGAGTCAACGAGTTGGGCGCCACTTTGTAATAAAAAGAATTAATTCTCTTTAAAACCTTTTCCTTATAAGAAGGAAGAAACGTTATGTTATGTATATTTGTAAATTATTTTCTTACCTTTGTGTTTGATTACGATGTTTTCACGTTTTAAGTAAAGAACTTTGATTTAAATTAAATAACTAGTATGGTTTAGAGTTCTTTTCACAAACGATAAGCGGAGACGCACGACACGACACGTATGGACACTGTTGGAGAAGTCGTCGCATAGGAGCCTCTCCTTGGCCTTTTTATGTATGATTTTTTGTTGTTGTAGTGCGTCTCCTTTATCTTTTATTATTTTAATGGTAATATTTACAATTATAATTATTATTGTTAATACTATTATCTAAGATTATATGTTATTATTGTTATGACTAATTTACATTATGACACATTACACCACAGACCATTATTTTCAAAAAAAACAAACATATTACACATTTCCACATGGCATAACATATAATATGACAGATATAACGACTGCCTCGTGTGAAATTTTAAAAGAACAATATCTCCTTGATTTTTATTTTGTGAAACGAGAAAAATGTAATATTGATATTATTATTTAAAAAAAAAAAGAAGAAATTATACTTTTAGGGTAGTTGAATTTTACCTAAATAGTATTATAATAAATTAAAGTGCTGGTTTTAATTCTGAAGAAAAAATTACCTCATTTAAAAAATAATACCTGCGCGTGCCTTTAAAAACAAAACAATATTTAAAAAAATTGCAAAATACGATTTTAACTATATGATTTATGAAACGATTTTTATGTTTGAAAAACATTGCTTTAGGGTTTCAACAAAGAAATTCAATTTGCATTTAAATGCAATCCCTATAGTTACAACGTATGTATCAAAACAATTAATTATACGAAAAAATCAACTACATGCGTGTTCCGTGTAAATTATTTAGTAATAAAAAATAAAAATAAATTAGATTATTTAATTTATATACAATTTAATCATATCAGGTTATTATTATATTTAATGGCGGTTTTTTTTTTATTTTTTTTTTTTTGGTAAATTTTACCTTATCAAAATTTACTAGATTTCAATGAAGAGTATACGTCAAAATAATGGAGTTAAAAATAAATTTATGTCATTTATTCACCGTTTTTTGTGGCTTTAAGTTGTAACAATCGAACGGTTTTAACAAATCAAACTGCGAAGTAAGAATAATATAGGTTCATCGAGAGATAATTTCAAATTCGTTTCCATCACCGGACTGCCAACGTCCAAACGGTTCAGTATTCATCACGACTGGATTTATGATTATAAATTTGATAACATTTTAATGTTTTTAAGTAGCAAACGAAATCAATCGGTGTTGAGCTAAGTAAAAAAAATAAAAACCAACGATGCACGCACGCGCGTATTAGCGATTGTTAAATTATTTTAGACGACCTTATCCGACGACGATTCGAACAATACTGAAACGGCCGGTATTCGATTGACGAAAGAAAATAAAAAGTCCGAATCGATTTCACCTCATTATCTCTATTTCCGGTCGTACCATTGTCTTCCCGGGTAGCGTGGGTGTTATGAAATGACGACTGAATTCATTTCCGTTTGTTTTTTTTGAACTTTTAACGCGACCTCTAGAAAATGTCATCGTCTCGCCAGGCAATAGACAGTACACCGATAACAACCGGTTTTTTCCCCTTTGTTTGAATGAATTTGAAAACAGACGAGTGACGACGATCCAAATTTTCGCGAACACCATTTCCCCTGATTTTCTCATCACTGTATGGTCGAATGAAAATGAAAAAACAAAATTACGAATAGATTAAAATATTATTCGAAAATTCGGACTGTCGTTGAATTATGGAGTTTACTTATCGAGTGTTATTCACTGCGAAAATTCAAACGAGCCACCGCTTCTTTCGTCTGCCTCGGCTCCCCAAAGTATACTGATATCTTAACGTCATTTTGACTCGAGTGTTTTGTTTATGAAATGCGTGTCCTGTGGTTGTGTTGGTCTTTGCGGGAATTAGTTATACTCGGAATTCAGACCGACAAACGGTTTTTTCGTCCCAATTTTATATCGAATCGATACGACGCACATTGAAATCATTACAAACGACATTGTTACTGCTTATCATCGAACGTTTCTCGGCCCTACTAGTTCGTATAACTAATACTTTATATCTGAACGTTTTCGCGTTCAGGTAAGCGCGTAAATCAAAAAGTTTGGGCGCTCCTACAGATCCGCGTGTATAAACTTAATACCATATTTAATATCGAACATTATTGCGGCCGCGTGTTGTTAAATCAAATCACGGTGAAATTACGATTCGCGTGTAATACACACAAGGGTCCTCTTTAATTTCAACTCCGTCCTGTAAAGTTAATGCTTTATCTGCACATTTTGAAATAATTTAAACAATCTTGATTTCGGCTCGATCGCGGTAATAAATATTCCGCGGCATCGATGTTACACGATTTGAAAATATATCCAAATAGCGTGCTGAACAGAAACCGATAACCGATTTCCGTACTCGATATTGTTTTACATCGAACGATTACGATGAGAAACCATGCGCGGGTCACGTTCAACAGAGATTTATTGCGATTAAGAGTCGGGGTAAAATCACAACTTGAACGTGAGTATTAATGATTTTCTTGGGTAGTTAATATGGTTTTATGATATAACCCTGTCGGACAAAGAGAAAAATAATAAGAATCGTTTAACAAAATTAGTGATTTAATCGAACCATTAAAACACGATGGGAAAAAAAAACCGAGAGTATTATCCATAGGTATTTTGACGATTTACTATTTAGCAATAACATACTGGTCGATATCGTGTTCGATAATCGTTTCCTTCGTGAAACAGTTTGAACACGAGACGTCGCGCGTCGTGAGCTATAATAGTAAATCGTACAGAAACAATTTTTCGATACGATAAGTGTTCTTAAACGTTCGTGTAATGTAATAGCAGTCTACGCTTAGTGACAAGTAGCCGGCTATAATCGTATTGTGGATATATATCAGGAGAAGTGTGTCAAAAGGTTATGTTACCAGAACACAAAGTAATTCTCCATTTATGGTATCTTTAAATATATATTGAAATGAAAAATTATGTTGATAATTATTATTGTCGAAAATTTCTGGAAATCTGTGGTATGAAAATATTATATATATATATAAATAAAGACGCATAAATTATTTTTCACATTATGTAAACGTTAAGAACATAACTATGACGATGGGAAACGTAAATAAAATTTATTTTTGCGATAGAAAAAATTTAAAAATTTATTTTTCATTAACTTTGATATGACAACAACTACTGATATTACGTGTTTATAAATGTTGTTTCGAAATTCTAATAATAATAATGTACCCGAATGTCAAATACATCCGTACGTTTATCCGGGAAAAAGTTAAATTTTAAATAGATTGGGGAGAGGGAATTATTACTCTTACCCAATCTGCTACGACGCCACTGTTTTATAAATTGTATTAATAAATTATAGTATAGATTGTGAAATTAATTATATTCACGTATTTTATTGTCATAAAAAAATAATATCTAAGAAAACTAATTTAATTTTCACGTTTAACCACTTAACAGTTTTTAATAATCTTAATAGCCGCACTAAAATTATAATATGACGTGTTCAGTGCGAGTTTGAAGCATTTTACGGTTTTTTATGCTTTGTGGCATTTTATACTTTTTTTTTGTGATCATTACTACCCGGTAATAGAAAAGAATTCGATAAACCGAAAAAATAATTACACCGGTTGGTCGTACTACCAGAGGCCTAATAATACGTGAACTAAGCTTTGGGTTTCGAAGTAAACATTCTCTTTCCAAGAATTCATCTAAATGGTTTTCTTCCTTTTCGGTCTTTTTGTTTTTTATCGTAAAAAATAGATAAAAAAAACGTACTTGAAATGTTTGGAATTTTTAATTAATTTTATTGATGGAAACCGTTTGGAAAAAGAAAACTTTTGCTATAAACGTTAAGTTAAATGTTAATTATTACAAATTTTATTCTCTTAAAATTTAATAATAATAACAAAATGAGTTGAAAATAAACGCGACACAATATAAACGTCGACTCGTGGCTGATCACCCGATGTAGAAAATCTTGTTTATTATAATTATTATTTGTCACGTGATTCAAAATTCACAGAATTCAAATTCTACCGAATAATCGACAAGCCCCCGAATGATTAAAATTGAATTCGATCGAATAGCTGAGTTTTTAGATCGAATACCAGCGCACATAGTCGGTAACCGTGATAAATCATTTAGAATTTTAAATCGGAGACGTCATCACGTCGATGAACATAATAGCGCGCCGCCGTACGTTAAATAACAAAGAAGCAAAATGAGTAATCAGAAATAGAAATTTGAACCGAGAAATTGGATGAACTGATGGCCAACGCCGCGCCGCCGCGCCGGCTCTCGTCAATAATACGATTCATAAAATCTCGCCCACTCGGAAACTTGGCTGACAATATAAATTAATAAAAATTAAGGTTAATAACTTTCTGTCTGGGAAGATGGATTATACAGAACTTTAAGAGATTTTATACAAAGGAGAAGGGTTGATTGTAATACTGGGATTAGTGATCAATGCGACAAGACTACGAGCGACGTCAAACAAAAAATACGGTTATAAAGACGCGGAATAAATAGTCTTACGGGGAAAACGTGGACGGATATCGGAGAATTAATAACGTACTTATGTACCTACGTATATTTCGCGAAAGTAACAATTATTATTGTTTATTAGATAAGCACGTTTCACGTGATACATCAGAACGTTCTGAACATCTCATATTTTAATTTGCGTAAAAACAAAAAAAAAAAATCAAATAATACAACACTGAGAACTTATATAAGGTCACTTACTTCGTAATAACTCGTGCGAGGATCCAAGTAGAATCCGTAATGACGTCATTTACTCAATTCACATTAAACGGTGACGGTTAGAACAATGGCGACTCGTTTCGAAGATCTCCGAGACGTCGTATCTGACCCGACAAACGCGACAGATTCGGGTCCACGTTTTCGAGTGCGTTTTTTCTCTTCGTCGCAGTCGCCGCTGATTATATCGCTGCGAGTCGTGTATTAGTAATATTAGTGCGCGCGTGGAATAGAGTTTTTCACGTCGTCGCCGAAAACACGTCCGAGTCGTACGATTTTCGTTCCTCGTCGTACGTTCGAACCGGATAACGCGTCGTTCTGTTTTTTTTTTTTTTTTTCAATTCCTTTTTCTAATCGACGACGGCAAGCGACACTAATCGACACTAACATCATCGCTGTCTGTGAGAAAATAGACCTCGCGAAAACGCCGTCGAAAAACGTTCGCGTCGTCGTCGTCGCGTGGATCGCGCGCGGCCGTGGCCTGACCTCCGAACACCTATCGTAATAAACGCGCCGTTAAATATTTTATAACGCTAACTATACGACGCGGTAATTTAATAATATGTAAACTCGCCGTGCGAGAGAGTTCACCGCGCACGCAATTGTTTTAGCATAAATCTAATTACAATCGTATATAATATTATGCTGCGTGCGCCGCCGGTTTCAAGCGTTTCCGTAATGCCCGCGTCGCGTCGCGTATATCTATTGATACTTTTGAGTACGTTGAATAATAATACGAGGTAATTTTTTTATTTTTTTTTTTTTTTTTGTTTTGTTTTTGAAAAGTTTCAGAAATCGTTGTTGCGCCGTAATTGAATATCGACTAAGTAGACAGGTAATTATAAACGTTTAAAGTTTTAGACAGCGCGGCGCGCGCGTAAAACGATAGGTATAGCGTACGCGCATAACGGGCCAAGATAAATAACTTCTGCATCATATCATCCAACCTGTCCAAACTTTAAACGCTTACAATTAGTTAACTGTAATAATATGGTAAACATTCAATTATACGCGCATATACATTATACATACGAGTATATGTATCGGCGCGTTTTAAGGGAATGCGCGTTTCGATTTTACTATTATTATTATTCGATTCGAAATACACTTTAAGAGCCGAGCCTCGACGATTTCCTGTTCGTCGGAGCAATGCAAGTACTTCGGCTGCATCCTCGCGCCCGTACGCGCCATGTCGATAAACGATTCGGTGTGAGATGCACCGGACAGTCGTTCGTCGAGTACTTCGCGTGCAGAATGATTTATACCGCCCTCTGAGGAGACGCGATCGGCGAACACGGCGGACGGACGATCGTCCTGGAGAAAGAGCCCGAGTATAGTCCTAAACGCATATTTTTTTGAACGACCCGTAGTGAGGCCGTCTAGTAGAGGTGAAATCGGTCTACACAACAACACAATTCATGGTGGATATTTAGCGTTTTTAGTATTGTCGTTTCATCGCGCGCACGAATACAATAGAAATTATATTGCTTACGAAAAAATCTGGCGTTTCAGATGGTTACACACGTCTGTACGCCGCGGTATATTTAATATTTTGATTCGGTAGAGGGAGAAAAAAACAGCCCCTCCTTTGCCTAGTCTCGGGCGCGTGTCTGTACGTTAATCCGGGCTCGCACACGTGTACGAGTCGGGCCGTTAAAATACCGAGTCGAAAAAAAAAAAATAACGAGCATAACATAAGGTCGGGTTCACATCGGAGGTATGTGTGCGCAACTATTCCGGCGGTAGTTTCGTAACGAGAAATATTGCGACGACCCCCCGGGGCGCGTGTATCCGTCGAACAAATTCAAAAATAATTTGAATTGTTCACGTTTTAAACCGCGATATATGATTCATTATGTAAACGTGTAGACGTTACTCTTAAAAAAAGTTACGGGACGCAGTTTAAAAAATCATAAACATTCAAATTTCTAAACTTTTCAAAAGCGAATAGTCGCACACCGCCGCGCCGCCGCGAGTATTATAATATTTTTATCTTAAATAGTTGTCTGCGTCTTAGACGGTATTTTGTTCTCCCGCCACTCTCAACCGAGTTGATACGATTATTATTAGATCAGCGTTTTATACTTTAAATCGTGGAAATTAAAACAGAGGGTAAATTTTTTCCAAACTTATTTTCATCCTACATTTTCGGTTTTGTTTTAAATAAAATACGTATATAATGTGGGCACTCGTTTTAGAATATTTCAATACCGTTAAATTTATTCAGGTAATATTTTATACGGGACATTAGCCGAACTTAAGAATCGCGTCTGCTCATAACTATATATTGGCGTGGTGGCAGTGTCTATATATTTCGTTTTATATATTGTATACTATATATATATTTACTTTTTTTTCAGAAAAGGACCCCTCGAGAGCCAACGGAGAGATGAAATTTGGCAAACTTATGGCAAAGTTTCTAACTTAGATGTGACGGCGTACTTGTACATTGCCCTAATCTCCCAAATATATATATGTGTGTGTCCAAATGTATTATAACACAATAATTTTCAACGTAACGCATCCGTCGAACGTATTATAAATGTATTTCACGAATTTTTTGTAAAGTCGATGTTATCGTCATAAATAATAATAACAATCAAATTTAAAAAAACCAATAACAACGCGTTCGCGATTTTATTTGCGATCGGAGAAAATAATTGCTACTATTAATTGTTTTACGATCGAGTTGTTTACGGCGGCGCGGCGGTTTCGTGTGGTTATTCATTAAAATAATCATTACGAATAGCTGAAATCGACTTTGTTTCGTTAATGAGCAATAAACGCTCGCGAGCGCACGCGGATAAACTAGACTTTATTATTATTATTATGATGATTATTATAATTATTATTTACACTTTTCTTTTTTCGTCGACAAACACGTTGCGCCAATCGATGTCGCGCGTCGGTAAAACGTGATTTTATTTTTCAGGTCGTAAATTCGACGGATAACACGCGCGAAGCGGCGTTTCGTTTGCCCGGTCCATATATAAATCCTCGTTACTTTTATACAAATAATATATTTATATATATATATACACACGTATATATCCACTTTGAAAGTGAATGCACAATCGCGGATCGGATTGGAAGAAAAAAAAAGAAAAAAGAAGAAAATCAGATATACCCGTACCCTCAAATTTCATTATTTGTATTACGTGCTCGCGCCGGCCGGTAAACGATTACCGGTCGATCGTAGGACCCGGGGCAGCGTTGACCGCGCAATCGCCGGCAAATAAATTACGTCGAAATTTTACATTTTATAAAATATTTTTATACAGATAATCCGCGGGAGGGGGAAACGGCTCACGGCACATAAACGTGATATCGTACCGGGGAGGGGGTAAGGACGGGCCGGGATCGGAGAGGACCGGACGAACCGGGGCGGCCGCCGAACGTTATACGGTCCGCGAGCAATATTTTCTTTTTTACAGCCCCGGAAAGTGGGGAATAGCGCGATTTTTCACGTATACGTGGCGAGAGTACGAAACGCCGGGCCAACTCTCTGAATACAAGTATGTCCGCGCGCGGAACGCCGGAGAAGTTTCAACTGTCGGGGAAAACAAAGTATGACCTAGTTGTGTTTACTCTTATCCGGCGTAACGTGAGCGAAATAATTATTTGATTTCGGTTCTCTTTTCCTACGCGTGTGTGTGCGTGTGTGTGTGTTTCAATGCGGTTTTAATTTTATTATTGTTTTATTTTTTATTTTTTTCGCCACTCGGCCGAAAAAAAAACAACAAATTTAACACTCGCCGACTCGTGTAAAAAAAACGTGTGTGGATGTGTACCGGAGAGAACCTCGTGCGTTATTGTATGCGATATCATACCGCGAGCCGTGTCGATTCGTCGCGATAGAAACGCGTCCGGCAGAACGTCGAGAAAAACGCCTGTGACCACCGCGATAACTATAGCGAGTCTTTTTTATTCGTTCTCGCGCGAAATCCGTTATTATTGACGCGTATGATTCGATCGCGTCGAATTTTGAAACGATTTTACACGCGACGAAATTTGTCGAATTTGCGTTATTATTCGGTAGTGAAAATCGCGTTTTAAAATCGTTTCGGACGCCAATCGGATAAACGTTATTATTCAACAATATTGTGTGTAGACGTGTGTAGACATTAATGAGTTTGCAACAGACGAAAAATCCAACCACCTTATCGAACAATTTTCGAGTGAGCGTGCGATGATAATACGGTGACCGGGTGATTCGACCTGAGAACGCGAATAGCACTCTATTATTGTGAAACAATTCGACCGCGCACTATTATAATCTCGGAAAACAGATCGTGCGCGAATTAATTTTAATAACCCCGTCGTAGGGTCGTTTTA